>CM055119.1:201449128-201696628 GCA_029206835.1 Rana muscosa | reverse complement strand
GTAAGAAAGTAAAAACTTTTATTGAACAACAGGTTTAAAATGGTCTGGTCTAGACTCTTCACGTCCCGATCTTTTATCATTCCTACAATATACATATAATGCAGGGATACGTGAAATTATTCAAATAAATTGCATATCCACCAAGTCAACCCAACGCGTTTCAACTTATATAAAGTCTTCATCAGGGGGATAAGGAAGTGGAAGCAATCCTACATACATATAAAAAATATGTTCCAATAAATTAAAAAATTAAGACATTAAAACATTAACAGCACTTGTATAGAAACAACACATTTGCTTCTCATGATAAAATAAATTATCTGACAGTAAATAATTGCATGTAGTAAGGCAACCCAAGAAAGTTACTTAAAGGGTGAAAGAGAGTGACCTGCACTCAGAATCCAAGAGTCTTTTAAAAGGTCAAACAATCTGAGTCCAAACTTTCACTACCACAGTGATGTGGTCAGATTCCTTCCAAAGGAAAAGAAAGGGGTGAAATAATATGGTTGACACTTCCTTGGCTCAGTACTACTGATTCGATATCCAATGATTCGATATCCAATGATTCGATATCCAATGATTGGTGATGCATCAAACTAGCCCACTTCACACTAGACAGCTGTAATAATAAATCATACCTTCATCCCTGTCATGGTGAAATACGTTCCCCCTAGGTATTGTACTCACCAGACAGCGGATGGTATTGTGCCTGTCAGCTACTCCTCAGAGATTACTTCTGCTTCACTTCATGCAGTTCAGCCAGCGAATGGTGTTGTACTCATCAGCTCCTCTCCAGGGGCACTGTCAGCTCACCTCATGAGATCCTATGGTCCCAGGTAGCATGTATGTGCATGTAGCAGTGCGGGCATGAAAGGTAAAAGAAGCTTGATAGTGTAAAACCCATTTATTAAATATAAAAGCCCCCACATATACAAGTCTGCTTACAAGGATTAAGTATAAAACAAAGCATATCACCGCGGTCGGTCCGTCTATTCACTCTGGTTATGAAGTGCTGCACATTCAAATCCGTCGTGAGTCCCGGGTAGACGAACGTAGCCGTCCTGTGATTGGTCGCGTGGTCACGCCCTGACGCGTTTCGTGATTGGCTGCACGTCTTCAGAGGGCGTATCCTACATACAGTGAGGGGAAAAAAGAATTTGATCCCCTACTGATTCTGCACGTTTGCCCCACTGACAAAGAAATGGTCAGTCTATAAATTTTAATGGTCGGTTTATTTTAAAGAGTGAGAGACAGAATATCCAGAAAAACCCATTTCAAAAAAGTTATGAATTGATTTGCATTTTATTAAGTGAAATAAGTATTTGATCCCCTATCAGAAAGATTTCTGGCTCCCAGGTGTCTTCTATACAATGAGCTGAGATTAGGAGCACTCTCTTAACCACTTGGCGTCCAGAGGACGTCATTTGACGTCCTGGGCTTTGTGGTACTTTGTGGTGGGATATCTGAATGATGGGAGCAGCTACAGGCATCATTCAGATATCAGCATTTCCAGCCGGCGATTCCCTACACCATAGGAATGATCATAGCGCTTGATCGTTCGTACGGGCGGACATCCCCCCCCCTCCCGTGCTTCTACCGACTCACCTGTGCGATCGGTGAGGACAGGATCCGCCGGCCCCGGATGTTGATCATAGAGATTTCCGACGGACCAGATGGTCGCCAGAGTCTCTATGATCGTCGGAGGCCGGGCGCGATGTTATGACGTCACGCCCGGCCTCTGCATTTCAAAAAACGGTGCCGCTTCGGCTGTGAAGCGGTGATCTTCTTTTTTTTTTTGTTTGTTTTTTTTTTAGGCTTCCCAGCCTAGAGGTGAGATGTGGGGCCTTATTGACCTCATATCTCACTGTAAAGAGGTCCTGTCATGCCATATTCCTATTACAAGGGATGTTTACATCCCTTGTAATAGGAATAAAAGTAATCAATTTTTTTTTTTTTAAAGTGTCAAAATAAAAAGAAATTAAGTAAAATTAACAATAATAAAAAATAAAAAAAAATGTTTTAAGTGCCCCTGTCCCCGTGCGCTCGCACGCAGAAGCGAACGCATACGTAAGACCCACCCACATATGAAAACGGTGTTCAATCCACACATGTGACATGTGAGGTGTCGCCGCGAACGTTAGAGCGAGAGCAATAATTCTATTCCTAGACCTCCTCTGTAACTCAAAACATGTAATCAGTAAAAAAAAAAATCCTTGCCTATGGGGATTTTTAGGTACCGAAGTTTGGTGTCATTCCACGAGCGTGTGCAATTTTGAAGCGTGACATGTTAGGTATCTATTTACTCGGCGTAACTTCATCTTTCACATTATGCAAAAAAATTGGGCTAACTTTACTGTTTTTTTATTTTTTAAAGCATGAAACTGTTTTTTTCCCCAAAAAAAACGCGTTAGCAAAATTGCTGCGCAAATACCGTGCGATATAAAAAGTTGCAATGACCACCATTGTATTCTCTAGGGCAGGGGTCTCCATAATTTCTAAACAAAGGGCCAGTTTACGGTCCTTCAGACTTTAGGGGGGGCCAGACTAGGGCCATTGGGAGTAGAAAATGTCCAGTGGGAGTAAATAATACCATATCTTTGGTGTCAATGGGAGGACTAGTGCCCCATCGTTGGTGTCAATGGAAAGAATTGATGGTGTCAGTTGGAGGAATAGTGCCCTCAATGGTGTCAGCAACAAGAATTATGCCCGATTGGAGTTGGATGGAACTCAAGGGC
Organism: Rana muscosa; assembly: GCA_029206835.1. Lineage (NCBI taxonomy): Eukaryota > Metazoa > Chordata > Amphibia > Anura > Ranidae > Rana > Rana muscosa. Next base: position 201,693,893 of record CM055119.1, on the reverse strand, counting down.
CGCATTAAGGCGAGCAAAGGGCCGCATCTGGCCCCAGGGCCGCAGTTTGGAGACCCCTGCTCTAGGGTCTCTGCTAAAAAAAATTATATATAATGTTTGGGGGTTCTATGTAATTTTCTAGCAAAAAATAGCAAAAAAAATTATGATTTTTCCATGTAGAAACGAAGTGTCAGAATTAGCCCGGGCCTGAAGTGGTTAAAGTGCTCCTAATCTCAGCTTGTTACCCGTATAAAAGACACCTGTCCACAGAAGCAACCAATCAGATTCCAATCTCTACACCAAGACCAAAGAGCTGTCCAGGGATGTCAGGGAGAAGATTGTAGATCTACACAAGGCTGGAATGGGCTACAAGACCATCGCCAAGCAGCTTGGTGAGAGGGTGACAACAGTTGGTGGATTATTCGCAAATAGAAGAAACACAAAATAACTGTCACTCTCCTCGGTCTGGGGCTCCATATAAGATCTCACCTCGTGGAGGTTCAATGATCATGAGAACGGTGAGGAATCCGCCCAGAACTACACGGGAGAATCTTGTCAATGATCTCAGCTGGGACCACAGTCACCAAGAAAACAATCGGTAACCCACTACACCGTGAAGGACTGAAATCCTGCAGCGCCCCCGCAAGGTCCCCTCTGCTCAAGAAAATCACATGTACAGCCTGTCTGAAGTCTGCTAATGAACATCTGAATGATTCAGAGGAGAACTGGGGGAAAGGGTTGTGGTCAGAGGAGACCAAAATCAAGCTCTTTGGCATCAACTCAACTCGCCGTGTTTGGAGGAGGAGGAATGCTGCCTATGACCCCCAAGAACACCATCCCCCCACCGTCACACATGGAGGTGGAAACGTTATACTTTGGGGGTGTTTTTTTCTGCCAAGGGGACAGGACAACTTCACCTCAACAAAGGGACGATGGTCGGGGCCATGTACCGTCAAATCTTGGTTGAGCACCTCCTTCTTTCAGTCAGGGTATTGAAAATGGGTCATGGATGGGTCTTCCAGCATGACAATGACCCAAAAACACACGGCCAGGGCAACAAAGGAGTGGCTCAAGAAGAAGCACATTAAGGTCCTGGATCGGCCTAGCCAGTCTCCAGACCCTAATCCCCTAGAAAATATGTGGAGGGAGCTGAAGGTTTGAGTTGCCAAACGTCAGCCTCGAAACCTTAATGACTTGGAGAGGATCAGCAAAGAGGACAAAATCCCTCCTGAGATGTGTGAGAACCTGGTGGCCAACTACAAGAAACGTCTGACCTCTGTGATTGCCAACGAGGGTTTTGCCACCAAGTACTAAGTCATGTTTTGCGAAGGGGTCAAATATTTATTTCACTCAATAAAATGCAAATCAATTCATAACTTTTTTGAAATGCGTACTTCTAGATTTTTTTTGTTGTTCTTCTTCTGACTCTTGCTGTTAAAATAAACCGACCATTAAAGTTATAGACTGATCATTTCTTTGTCAGTGGGCAAACGTACAAAATCAGCAGGGGATCAAATACTTTTTTCCCTCACTGTACATCAAGAATGAAGAATTAATGTAGCTTGATGTATGTAGGATTCCTTCCACTGCCTTATACCCTGATGAAGACTTTATATATTCTGTCTCTCACTGTTAAAATAAACCGACTATTAAAATTAAAAACTGACCATTTCTTTGTCAGTGGGGCAAACGTACAGAATCAGTAGGGGATCAAATTCTTTTTTCCCCTCACTGTATGTAGGATTGCTTCCAATTGCTTTATCCCCTGATGAAGACTTTATATAAGTTGAAACGCGTTGGGTTGACTTGGTGGATATGCAATTTTCTTTGAATCATTTCATGTATCCCTGCAGTATATGTATATTGTAGGAATGGTACAAGATCAGGACGTGAAGAGTCTAGACCAGATAATTTTAAACCTCTTGTTCAATAAAAAAGTTTTTTTTTTTACTTTTTATACACCAATTTGTAATTGTGTGATTTCTATTGCTGCAAAAAAAGTCCCATGGGAGATAACTTTTCTCTAGTGCAGAGGCAGGCAACCTCGAGCCCTTCAGCTGTGGTGAAACTACAAGTCCCATGAGACATTGCAAGACCCTGACAGCCACAGGCATGACTCCTAGAGGCAGAGGCATGATGGGATTTGTAGTTTCCCCACAGCTGGAGCGCCGAGGTTGCCTACCCCTGGTCTAGTGTATCAGGGATTGGATCAGCCTTCTTCCCATGATAGAATTGCCACTCTCTGCTTTCATCTTGCCTCACTGTATACAGTTCTCTTTTCATTGCCGATCATCAGAATAGGATCTTCTATATGGAGATGACAATGGAAGAAGACGAGCCAATCCCATTCCAGATCACAGGTGTCTAATTTTGCTTAAAATCCATTTCTATTATAATAATCCTAAAATAGACGGAATCGTGTGTCCTGTTCGTTGTCGGGATTCAACCGGAGGGGGGGGGGGGTCAAACCCAGGTCAGAGCGCCAAATGAAAAAGCCTCTTAGAAGCGCCGGCTGCGTTCGCTGTACTATTTTGCCGCATTCCGGTGATGGAGAGACTGCGCCGGGGAGAAGATGTCCCGGAGGTAATGAGAACAGCGGGAATAATGGAAGAAGGGATGAAGACGGAACACACGCCGGGAGGAGGAGGAGGAGGAGGACGGTGCGCAGCGGATTTCTTCTACTGCCGAAAATTGTCAAAGAAACAAATCGATCCAATGTATCCGAATTAAAGATCACAGGCTGATGAGGAAGAGAAGGGAACTAAACCGATAGCAGCTATGAGGAAAGATCAAGGTTGTGTTCACACCCGTGTGACACATTGAGGGTTTTATTTTGCGTGTTTGTCGCACGGCAAGCGATACGCGTGATAAATGCGCCAAACAGGCTCCTGCATTTTTTTTCTTTTTTCTCACGCAATTTTGAATTGGGCATTTTTCATGCATTTTTGTTGCTACCTGCGTTTGAGGTGCCATTAAAGTGGTTGTAAACCCACTTGTTGGACTTCTACCTATAGGTAAGCCTAGAATAAGGCTTACCGATAGGTAGTGGAAATATCTCCTAAACGTGCGCCGTTTAGGAGATATTTCCCTTGTAGTCCACCGTAAAATCCCAACGGTGCATGCGCGGGGAAGAAACAAAACTAAGTGCCGTTTCTTCCCCAGCCTGTGCTGTGAATCGCGGCTCCTGTGCGCATGCGCGGGAGTGACGTCACGCCGCTCCGGCGAATCACAGAGCCGGAGTCCGTGTCCCGGAAGGAAGAGGGGCCAGAAGATGGACGCTGCCTACTCTGGGGACATCGCTGGATTATTTTGCAGTTAAGTGGCACATAATGGGCTAGTATGCGATGCATGCCAGGCCATTATGCTTTTCATTTGCAGGCTTTGCAGCGGGCTAAAGAGGAAGTAAAACCCATCGGGGTTTACTTCCTCTTTAAAGTGATATAAACCAGTTTCCTTCCGGGGCCAATAGCAGATTGACAGCTGGGCGGTGGCTTTCCTATCCTGAGTGGACGCCATATGACATACTGTCAGGGAAGCGCCGATCGCAGGGCTCGCTGCCTGTACCATGTGACCGCTGTGACCAATCACAGCAGGTCACCTGGCAGTTGTACACAAAACGATGGTTTCCTTTCATGCCATCCATTGTGTACAATTATTGTGTTGCTAGCTGTGATTGGTCAATTTGACCACATGGTACAGACAGGGCCAATCACAGCCCATCTGTACCATGTGGTTAGCTTTGACCAATCACAGCTAATCACAACAAATCAGACTGGATGAATCAGTTTCATTCAGTAAAATGCTTGCTTATAGCAATGTAATTCACTGCTATAAGCAAACATAATGAGTAAGAAAAAAAAAAAAAAAGATCACTTCCCCAGAGTAGTACAATGTTACTATGGTAACATCAGATTGCTCAGGTCACAGTATGTTAAAAAAAAAAAAAACATAAAATAATGTAAAAAAAATTAAAACACACGCTGTACTGCACTGGTGACCGTAATTTTCCAAAAATAGACAAAAAATTACGACTTCAAAACACCTGCTGTGCCTCTTACTAACTACCTTGGACTGTCTACTTTTCAAAAAAGGGGGGATTATGGGGATTTCTTGTACTTTCCTGGCATTTTAGGGTCTCAAGAAATTAGAAGGGCCGTCAGTACATCAGGATTGATCAATTTTTCAGATATACATCCCATAATTTGTGGACTCTATAACTTTCCTACAGACTGAATAATATACACTGATTTGGGCAATTTCCACCAAAGAAATGTAGCAAAATAAATTTTGGGCTAAATTTATGAAGAACAATTATTTGCAAAATTTTATAAACAAAAGAAATGGGTTTTAATTTCAAACGTTTTGGTCTTTTTTCATTTATCTAGCAAAAAATAAAAAACCCAGCGGTGGTTAAATACCACCATAAGAAAGCTCTATTTGTGTGATGAAAATGAAAAAAAAATGTCATATGGTTACAGTGTTGCATGACCGCGCAATTGTCATTCAAAGTGCTACAGCGCTGATAGCTGATAATTATCCTGGGCAAGAAGGGGGGTAAAAAAAAGTGCCTGGTATTGAAGTGATTAAAGGCTTTCTTTAAAAGAATGTAATGGTTTTGTAATGGTTTTGCACAGAGCAACCCCAATCCTCCTCTTCTTAGGTCCCTCGCCGATGCTCTTGGCCCCTCCCTCCTGTCTAGTGCCCCCCAGCAAGCAGCTTGCAATGGGGGCAACCAAGCAGGCTCATTCCTGCTTCCTGCATGTCCGTTCATATGCAGAGCAGTGGCTTGGTCCCGCCTCCCTCTCCCTTCATTGGTTGACTGGCTGTGATTGACAGCAGTGGGAGCCAATGTTGTGCACAATGGCTAGGCCTTGTGGCCTGGTAACAAACACTGCCCCCATCCCAACCAAAGGCCTAGCCCATAGGGGCGTAGTGCAGAAAAATAATCAAGAGGTGTTTTGGGCCAAGGGCTCGTTCTCACAGCGGTGTCCCAAATCCATAGTGATACTAGGATCACCCCTGGGTCACCACCACTAGGCATTGGGCCCCTCAGATCCCTCACTCTAGGAAAGTGCTGCCGACCCCCTGACCTTACCCAGTGGGTGCTTAACCAGTTGCCTACCGGGCACTTTTACCCCTTCCTGCCCAGGCCAATTTTCAGCTTTCAGCGCTGACGCACTTTGAATGAGGATTGCAACACTGTATCCATATGACATTTTTAGTATTTTTTTTCACACAAATAGAGCTTTCTCTTGGCGGTATTTAATCACTGCTGGGTTTTTATTGTTTGCTAAATAAACAAAAAAAAGACCGAAAATTTTGAAAAAAAAAAACAACCTTTTTTATAGTTTGTTCGTTTTTTTTGCAAACAGGTAATTTTTCTCCTTCACTGATGGGCACTGATGAGGCTGCACTGATAGCCACTGGTAGGCGGCACTGATGGGTGACACTGATTGGCAGCACTGATGGGCACTAATGAGGCTGCACTGATAAGGAGGCACTGATGGGCACTGTTGGGAATGCACTGATAATCAGTGCCCTGATTATCAGTGTAGATGTCCCTTTTAGAGAAGCCAGTTATCGGCTCTGCTCGCCTCTCCGCATGCTGTCAGCAGGAGGAAAGGAATGCCGATAACCTGCTTCTGTTTACATTGTGATCAGCTGTGATTGGACACAGCTGATCACGTGGTAAAGAGCCGCTGATTGGCTCTATACCTCAATCTGCGATGAGCAGTGTCCGGAGGGCACTGCTGATCACAGAGCATGCCACCTGCATGCCGCAGCAAGCGCGATCATGGGAGGACGTCATATGACCGCCTCGCAGAACTAGCCGTCCACGCTGTAGCTGTCAGACGGATATAACACGGTTGGCAAGTGGCTAATCTGGGTTCCTTACCATGGAGGAAGATCCATCAGGACCCCCATCATACCAGCAGGGACATTATACGGCTAGCCATTCCGACATGTCGGCTGAGCAACTCTCCTGGACACTAATAGGAACAGATACTACACTCGATCTTAGCTTTAATGCCAAGAAGCCATCTAACTCCACATAGACCATTCAGGTCCATTGGGCTGGTCTCATGAAACATGATGGGCCCCACAGATCATCAGGACCACCATCATACCAGCAGGGACCTTATACAGCCAGCCATCCCAGAATAATGGCAGAACACCCCTCTTGGACACTGATAAGAACAGATACTACACTCGATCTTAGCTTTAGGGAACAAGAAGCCATCGAACCATACATAGACCATTCAGGTCCACAGGGTTGGTCCCATGAAACATGGTGGGCCCCACAGATCCATCAGAACCACCATCATACCAGCAGGGACCTTCTACAGCCAGCCATCCCAGAATGATGGCAGAGCGCCTGTTGCCTAGTAGCGCCCCTCCTGGAAACTGATAAGAACAGATACTACACTTGATCTTAGCTTTAGGGAACAAGAAGCCATCGAATCATACATAGACCATTCAGGTCTACAGGATTGGTCCCATGAAACATGGTGGGCCCCACAGATCCATCAGGGCCACCATCATACCAGCAGGGACCTTACACAGCCAGCCATCCCAAAATAATGGTGTAGCACCCCTCCTGAACACTGATAAGAACAGATACTACACTCGATCTTAGCTTTAAGGACAAGAAGCCATCGAACCATACATAGACCATTCAGGTCCATTGGGCAGGTCTCATGAAACATGGCGGGGGCCCAACACTACAGAGGTTGGCCACATGTCTCCTTGCTCGTTATTCATGGACAGACCTCTGCCTGGCTACGGGTAGACTGGAAGCTTGGAGCTTGCCTTTAACATCATCAAGGTGAGTAGCACTCACCCCCCGTGAATTCAACAGCTCGTGAGGTGAAGCCAAGCAAAGGCGTTGCTTATCGAACGCAAAATCAGCCGCTGTAATTTACCGTCACCTGCTCTAATCCACCCAGCGCTACTCAAGTGTATCAAGACTGAAAAAGGTAGATGGCTAATTCTATCAAACCTTTGCTTGATCCTTATTTAGGTTTAATTTAGCGTCAGCCGGGTAAAACCATCGATCAGTCACTCAGCGATCCTCCCACTAGTGTCTGACCGCTCGGGCATACCCTGCCCAGCAAAGGCCTTATGAATATGCATTCCGGAAACACCACGCTGAATTCAGGATCCTGCAGTGTCTGCTCAGCGGGATGACGTTCCAACAACTATAAATGTCTGTGCCCTCTTAACCACTTCAGCCCCGGACCATTTGGCTGCCAAATGACCGGGCCACTTTTTGCGATTCGGCACTGCGTCGCTTTAACTAAAAATTGCGCGGTCGTGCGACGTTGCACCCAAACAAAATGTACGTCCTTTTTTTCCCACAAATAGCGCTTTCTTTTGGTGGTATTTGATCACCTCTGCGATTTTTATTTTTTGCGCTGTAAACAAAAGAAGAGTGACAATTTAAAAAAAAACAAAAAAAAAAAACACAATATCTTTTACTTTTTGCTATAATAAATATCTTAATTAAAAAAAAAAAAAAATGTCCTCAGTTTAGTCCGATATGTATTCTTCTACATATTTTTGGTAAAAAAAAAAAATCACAATAAGCGTTTATTGATTGGTTTGCGCAAAAGTAATAGCATTTACAAAATAGGGGGTAGTTTTATGGCATTTTTATTATTATTATTATTTTTTTTTCACTAGTAATGGCGGCGATCTGCAATTTTTATTGTGACTGCGGATTTATGGCGGACACATCGGACACTTTTGACACATTTTTGCGACCATTGTCATTTTTACAGCGATCAGTGCTATAAAGATGCACTGATTACTGTGAAAATTAATGAATGAATGAGTGACTTGTATTGCGCTACACATGCGAACTGAATCGCCTCTAGGCGCTTTTTGCAGTCAGTGTCTGCTTGACTGGTGTGGTCATTTTACCCCTGTAGGATCTCGACACGCTTGGGACACACAGTCGTACACACACACATATATATATATATATATATATATATATATATATATATATATATGTGTGTAACGGGAGGGCCCGGGGAACCCAGAAGCTCTTAGAAAGTATGTGATACCCTTGCTTCAGCTTCTCCAATGCCTCTTATGTGTAAACCACCCTGTGTCTCACTTGGGGCACAGGGTGAATGAGAACCCCACTATGATCTGTGATAATCAGATTCAATGCAGAATATATATTGTATATAGATTGGATATATACTGTGTGTGGGTTGTTTATGTAATACTTGAGGGGGGGGGTGTGATTTACATTCTACTGTCTAGTGTGGCTTGTGGTAAATAAGTCTGTAGTTATAGGGGAGCTCGTTATGTTTCTATTGTGTAAAGTCGTTTGATAATGTGGATTGGGAAACAAAAGCTAACCTGTTGTCGTATAAAAGGTGTGAAAATGATGTGTATTGGGCCTTGTTATGTTGTGGGTGGAGCTGGACCATTGTTCATTTAGATTAATGCAGTATTGGTTGAGTGTATAAAAAGTTACAGTGTTTCTCAATAAATCTCAGTTCATTTTTGGAAAGATACAGAGTGCGTCTCGTTCTTTCGGAAGGATTAATTCCTAAGGGAAGGGGTCGTCTGACTGTGGAGGATCGACAGCGAATGTGTGTCCAGGAGAGGGAAGATATCTAAAACGGCGTTAACCCCTTTCATATTTGGGGGTGTCGTTACAATATATATATATACATACACGCACACAGGGCCAATTTGGACAAGATCCAATTAACCTACCAGCATGTCTGGCATCTGACACTGGCAGTGAAGGGGTTAACCACTAGGGGGCGAGGAAGGGGTTAAGTGTGTCCTAGGGAGTGATTCTGTTAGGGGGCGTGCCTACGAGTGACAAGTCAGTGATCTCTGCTCGCGATCACAGTGAGCAGCGATCACTGTGCTGTCCCTAGGAAGAACAGGGAAATGCCGTTCTTCCTCTCCCGACCGCAATCGCGGGCCGCCCGGGAACATCGAGTTCCCCAGGACCCCGCGGGCGCACTCACAAGGCACGCGGTGGGCGCCTCCGGCGACGAGCGCCAAATTTAAAGGGACGTACAGATATGCCCATTTGCCTGCCCGTGCTTCGACGTACATCGTCGTGCGGCGGTCGGGAAGCGATTAAAGGAAATTTTTAAAGTGTATTTTAAATCTCATCTCCAGTCTTAGACGGTTGTACCGCCTCTTTTCCTGGACTGAAATTACATTCTCTGATTCCACTGCACACTGTGAGCTTCTCACCATGTGCTTTTAAAAGGCTACAGCAAGTCAGATAGAGCCCCGCCTCATTTCCTGTTCGGACTATTCCTTTCCAACGTCACTCCAAGGAACAAGTATTAAATATTACATCAAGTATTAAACAAAAACTAAATATTCGTTAATATTATATACATAGTATAATTATTATAAATAAATGATACTATAATTTTATTTAATGTATTAAACTTAATTAAAATGATTAAAGAATTAAAACTGCTATATATAAATATTAACAAATATTAAATATTAAATAATAGCAGAATCACATCAATTATTACATAACTAAATATTAATATTTTGTTACTATTATAAATTACAGTATCTCACAATAGTAAGTACACCCCTCACATTTAAATATTTTCTTGTATCTTTTCATGTGACAACACTGAAGAAATGACACTTTGCTACAATGTAAAGTAGTGAGTATACAGCTTGTATAACGGTGTAAATTTGCTGTCCCCTCAAAATAACCCAACACACAGCCATTAATGTCTAAACCACTGGCAACAAAGGTGAGTACATCCCTAAGTGAAAATGTCCAAATAGGGCCCAATTAGCCATTTTCCCTCCCCGGTGTCATGTGACCCGTTAGTGTTACAAGGTCTCAGGTGTGAATGGGGAGCAGGTGTGTTAAATTTGGTGTTATCGCTCTCACTCGCTCATACTGGTCACTGGAAGTTCAACATGGCACCTCATGGCAAAGAACTCTCTGGGGATCTGAAAAAAAGAATTGTTGCTCTACATAAAGATGGCCGAGGCTATAAGAAGATTGCCAAGACCCTGAAACTGAGCTGCAGCACGGTGACCAAGACCATACAGCGGTATAACAGGACAGGTTCCCCTCAGAACAGGCCTCGCCATGGTCCACCAAAGAAGTTGAGGTCACGTGCTCAGCGTCATATCCAGAGGTTGTCTTTGGGAAATAGACGTATGAGTGCTGCCAGCATTGCTGCAGAGGTTGACAGGGTGGGGGGGTCAGCCTGTCAGTGCTCAGACCATACGCCGCACACTGCATCAAATTGGTCTGCATGGCTGTCGTCCCAGAAGGAAGACTCTTCTAAAGATGATGCACAAGAAAGACCGCAAACAGTTTGCTGAAGACAAGCAGACTAAGTACATGGATTATGCCGGTTTCACACTGGGGCGGTGTGTGCGGTGGCGGTATAGCGCCGCTATTTTTAGCGGCGCTATATCGTCGGGACTGCTGAGGTATTGGGCCGCTAGCGGTGCGGTTTTAACCCCCGCTAGCGGCCGAAAAAGGGTTAATACCACCCGCAAACCGCGGCTACAGCCACGGTGTCCCAATGGGAAGGAGCGGTGTAGGAGCGGTAAACACACCGCTCCTCTCACCACTCCAAAGATGCGGCTAGCAGGACTTTTTTTCACGTCCTGCTAGCGCACCGCTCCAGTGTGAAAGACCTCGGGGCTTTCACATTGGAGAGACAGCAGCCGCTGTTTAGGCTCAGTTTGCAGGCGCTATTTTTAGCTAAATAGCACCTGCAAACCGCCCCAGTGTGAAAGGGGCCTTACTGGAACCATGTCCTGTGGTCTGATGAGACCAAGATAAACTTATTTGGTGTCAGATGGTGTCAGGCGTGTGGCGGCAACCAGGTGAGGAGGACAAAGACAAGTGTCTACAGTCAGGCATGGTGGTGGGAGTGTCATGGTCTGGGGCTGCATGAGTGCTGCCAGCACTGGGGAGCTACAGATCATTGAGGGAACCATGAATGCCAACATGTACTGTGACATACTGAAGCAGAGCATGATCCCCTCCCTTCAGAGACTGGACTGCAGGGTAGTATTCCAACATGATAACGACCCCAAACACACCTCCAAGACCACCACTGCCTTGCTAAAGAAGCTGAGGGTAAAGGTGATGGACTGGCCAAGCATGTCTCCAGACCTAAACCCTATTGAGCATCTGTGGGACATCCTCAAACGGAAGGTGGAGAAGCGCAAGGTCTCCAACATCCACCAGCTCCGTGATGTCGTCATGGAGGAGGGGAAGAGGACTCCAGTGACAACCTGTGAAGCTCCAGTGACCTCCATGCCCAAGAGGGTTAAGGCAGTGCTGGAAAATAATGGTGGCCACACAAAATATTGACACTTTGGGCCCAATTTGGACATTTTCACTTAGGGGTGTACTGACTTTTGTTGCCAGCGGTTTAGACATTAATGGCTGTGTGTTGAGTTATTTTGAGGGGACAGCAAATTTACACTGTTATACAAGCTGTACACTCACTACTTTACATTGTAGCAAAGTGTCATTTCTTCAGTGTTGTCACATGAAAAGATAGAAGAAAATATTCACAAAAATGTGAGGGGTGTACTTACTTTTGTGAGATACTGTATATTAACCACTTGCCTACCGGGCACTTTCACCCCCCTCCTGCCCAGGCCAATCTTCAGCGTTCATCGCTGTCACACTTCGAATGACAATTGCGCGGTCATGCAACACTGAGACATTTTTATAATTTCTTTGAGACAGATTGAGCTTTTTTGGGCGGTATTTAATTACCATTGGGGTGATTAACCGCGAGGGTGCGCAGGGGAGGGGGATGGGGGGGCGTGGTTCTGCAAGCATGTCAATAGAAGCCCTCCCAGAACTGGACGACTGCGCTGTAGACAATCTTTTGGCTATAGTGCAGTCAGCAAGTGGTTAAATGTATTCAACTTTATTAAAATTATTTCATAATTTATTCAAGAATTAAAGTAGGATTATAAGCAAAACGTTTTTTTCTTTCATTTCGGATAGAATAAGGGAGGGTTATAACCTCTGTCAATTTTTTTTTTTTTGCCATCTGTGTCCCATTGGGGAGATTTACCTTCACTTCCTGTCCCATAGCCAAAACAGGAAGTGAGTGAAAATCCCTGCAAATTTATGGGAATCCAAATGGGGCCCACCAGGTCACCAGAACTAGTGTCCCCATTGGAAGATTTCCCCTCTATTACTATTCTAGGGACAACCCAACATTTGTGATTTTCTTTTACATTCACTTTTGATGAGAACGGTAAACAGGAAAAATAGCGAGGGTGAATCTCCCTAACAGGGACACAGACAGCGATACAAACTGTCAGGGGGTTCTAATCCCTCTCGACTCCATCCAAAACGAAAAAAAAAAAATAAGAAAAAAAAAATTCCCTTTAGTTTTACTTTAAAACTGCGAAATTAAATAAAATTATAATATTATAATAAATATTAACAAATATAAATATGAAATAGCAGAATCACATCAAGTATTACATAGTAACTAAATATTACTTTTTTAATTACAATTCTATATTAAATGCATTCAACTTTAAATTATTTATTAAAGAATTACAATTGTTATATATTTATTATAATATTATATTTAATGTAACGACTAGAAATATGAAATCGCAGAATTTCATCATCTATTATATAACTAAATATTAATATTTTATTTACTATTAAGTGCATTCAACTTTATTAAAAATTATTTCATAAATGATTTATTGAATTATTAAAGAACTCATTAAAATTGTCAAATTAAATATAATATTATAAAAAAAAATTAAATGATAGTAAATAAATAATAAAAGGTGGAGATTATTTCGAATTTTATATATATATAAAAAAAATACATTAAAAAACAAAAAAACAAACAAGGACAAGCTTATAGGATTCATCAATTATATTTAGAATTTCCTCTGTTGCAAATCGTTTTCAATCACTCGCAGCTCTCCCGCGTACTTACAACATCCCGAGCGCGGCGGACTCATTCCCGTACTTTGTATGTAATGAATACTTTGATTTGTACAGGACTGTCGGGGCGTCTCGCTACCGTCCCTATTAATATAAATATAATTCTTCTCTGGAATTAAATATGGCCAGATCAATTCTCATTCCGTCAGCTTCCTGCGGATGGCTGCAGTCCGGTAATGAAAAGGATTGGCGCGGGAGGGAGGGGGGGGGGGGAGTATGGCCATGCTCAGGAACGCTGCGCGGGAATCTTCATGGGATGGGGGGGGGGGGGGGGTGTTGGAAAGTGGCGCAGTTATTATAATAGAGAGCCAGAGCATGACTATTTTTTTTTTTTTAGGAACAAGGGGAATAAGATAAATAGAAAATTAACCTCCCCACCCTGCCCCCGTTTCATCTGCAGTAGCTATTCTTGGCGCGGGCGGGGAGGAAAGTCGCCCTCTTTGTGGTGATGGAGTGGATAGGTTTAGTTAGGGGCTGACAATTCATTTATCATCTTCGGATGCCCAACCTTGCAGCAAATGAACAATAAAGCACCTCGTCCCCGCTGAACATTTTTTTTTTTTTTATGTACAAGAGCATAAATTGTACATGTGTGTGAAGATAAACACGGCGTTCTCATCAGACCGCTCCGAGCGTATCGCAGCGCGGCCTCCAGCAGAAAGGAGGCACCGCATAACGTACAGTAAGGGATCTTTTATGGAGAATGTAATAAGTGTCTTTTATACATTTGTTCAGGACGAAATAAAAAAAGTATTTAAAAATAAATAAAAGAAGTATTTAAAAAAAAGAAAAGAAAAAGGTATATATATATATATATATATATATATATATATATATAGTCGTGTTTTTTTTTTATATATTTATAGTCATTTTTTTATTTATATATATATATATATATATATATATATATATATATATATATATATATATATATATATATATATATACGAAGTTTAAGGAAAAAAAAACTTCTATATAAATAAAAAAACGACTATAAATAAATAAAAAAAAAAACACATTATATATATATATATATATATATACAAAGTATACTGTATATGCATAGTATATTTCTTCAAATAAATTTTATACATTATGATTTTATTATTTAAAATACATATATACAAGTATGTTTATATCTAGATCCTACATACATACATAAATATAATGGTCCAAGGTTTGTCGCCACCATCACACCTATACAAGCTTGGTGGACGTCCCATTCCAAAACCATGATCATTAGTAGGGAGGCAATAAAATTTAATGATAAATTATTATATTATTCAATGGCCACATAGAATATAAATCCACTATGTATACCAAACACCATTACAAACCCAGATGTTACATTGTAAAAGTAGCAGTGACAGCATCTGTGGGCGGGGCATAGTAGGTCCAAATATTGTCTAAATCCATTCCTCATGTGTAGTCTTCTTAAATCTCGGTGATCTTTGTGTATTTCTTCCAGATCTGTGCAGTAATCCAGTGTGAGACTTTTCCTTCCGGTAATAAAGATGGCTCACTGCCGTTTTTTCTCATTCCTTGTGCAGGGGGACTGGTCTTGTCTCCGCCCCCCTCCTGTAGTCATCTGTAGTGGGTGGGGCCTGCTGCTGCACCCAGCAGGCCCCACCCACCACAGTGTGCCTGCAGAAAAACTACAGGAGGGGGCGGAGACAAGACAAGTCCCCCTGCACAAGGAGAGAGAAGCAAAGCTGTGGGAGGGACCCAGCAGGCCCCACCCACCACAGTGTGCCTGCAGAAAAACTACAGGAGGGGGCGGAGACAAGACCAGTCCCCCTGCACAAGGAGGGAGAGCAGCAGTGAGCGGTCTTTATTACAGGAAGGAAAAGTCTCACACTGGATTACTGCGCAGATCTGGAAAGAAATACACAAAGATCACAGAGGTTCAAGAAGAATACACATGAAGAATGGATTTGGACATTATTTGGACCTACTATGCCCCTCCCACAGATGCTGTCACTGCTACTTTTACAGCGTAACATCTGGGTTTGTAATGGTGATTGGTATACATAGTGGATTTATATTCTATGTGGCCATTGAATAATATATTTAACAGTTTTTGTGCCCAGAGCTGAGCACTCCCAGCACAATGACTCAGCTGGTCTCCAGTAGGACTGGTTTCTGATCATGTGATCTCTGTAACAGCCAATCAAAGTGGAAGTGATCCCCCCCTCTTCCTTCTCCGGGTGGAACAGCCCAGTTAAAGGGAATAGGACTTTGCGGGAAGGAGTTATAAAATCCATACGTTACCAAAATATCACACCCCCTCCCCCCCGCCCCCAAAAGTGCTTACTCCAGCCTCCAGCACTTTCAGATTGCGCAGAACCTTGAAATCCCATGAGAATGCACTCCAGCCCTATAAAGGGCTTATTAAAGTCCACTGTGTTGGGGGGGGGGGGCGGCATGATCTGCGAAGAGGGAGCCTTAGATTTGCCATAGAAGGCTGGTTTTAAGGTGGCCCAATGGGTTGCCAATGCGCAAGAACAGACAACAGTTGTTGTGCGTTGCGGTGCGCTACAAGGCATGTGCAGTGGAGCTGTGCTGCCTTAGCATGTTGGGGTGCTGGCAGTGACCAGGCCTTTCTATTCAGGCTGTGGCTGCTTTTTGAAAATGAATGACACCACAGCGCACTGGTCAGCGGCGGCCAGTCCATAAGGGGCGCCGCCCCCCTAATCTCCATGCTGGGTGCTCGACGCATAGATTTCTATGAGGTATTTGTCTTCCTGCTTCTCCTACTGGCCAATCAGGTCAGGAAGCGAGTCCTAAGACCGTATTAGTAGCGAGGAGAACCGGCCGGATTGGCAGGGAGGAGACCCAACCGGATTGGCAGGGAGGAGAAGCGACCGGATTGGCAGGGAGGAGAAGCGACCGGATTGGCAGGGAGGAGAAGCGACCGGATTGGCAGGGAGGAGAAGCGACCGGATTGGCAGGGAGGAGAAGCGACCGGATTGGCAGGGAGGAGAAGCGCCCAGATTGGCAGGGAGGAGAAGCGCCCAGATTGGCAGGGAGGAGAAGCGCCCAGATTGGCAGGGAGGAGAAGCGCCCAGATTGGCAGGGAGGAGAAGCGCCCAGATTGGCAGGGAGGAGAAGCGCCCAGATTGGCAGGGAGGAGAAGCGCCCAGATTGGCAGGGAGGAGAAGCGCCCAGATTGGCAGGGAGGAGAAGCGCCCAGATTGGCAGGGAGGAGAAGCGACCAGATTGGCAGGGAGGAGAAGCGACCGGATTGGCAGGGAGGAGAAGCGCTCGGATTGGCAGGGAGGAGAAGCGCTCAGATTGGCAGGGAGGAGAAGCGCCCAGATTGGCAGGGAGGAGGAGCGTCCAGATTGGCAGGGAGGAGAAGTGACCGGATTGGCAGGGAGAAGCGCCCAGATTGGTAGGGAGGAGAAGCGACCGGATTGGCAGGGAGGAGAAGCCAGGGAAGCCGCTTGCAACCTGTATG
The DNA here is from genome assembly GCA_029206835.1 of Rana muscosa. Classification (NCBI taxonomy): domain Eukaryota; kingdom Metazoa; phylum Chordata; class Amphibia; order Anura; family Ranidae; genus Rana; species Rana muscosa. Next base: position 201,677,475 of record CM055119.1, on the reverse strand, counting down.
GGGCTAGCAGGCAGGCGGGCGGGTGTGTTTGCCGCCCCCCCCCAAAAATAGAGCACCAGCTGGCACTGGCACTGATGCATGTCACATTTCAGTTTACTGTACTCAGACCGGTACAAGCTGATTGGCTGGGGTGGGTCACTTGCATTTAGCAAACGTTTAATACAGAAGAAAAGAAAAAAAGGGTCTCTTACCGTACACACTCCGTCCTTCGTTATCGGCAGCGAGAAATCCGAGGAAAAGTCCAGTTCTTTCACAGTTGTGGTCTGGCAATTGATATCCTAAAGAGGGTGAAAGAACAAAAATGAAACCCCAAAAAAGTGTAAAGGGTAATTCTAATTTTCGAGGGAAAAAATAGCAAATAAAATGAAAAACGAATATAGTGTATATAATTGCTACACAAGTCATATTGTAACTGAATGTAATAAAGGGTAACCCAACGGGGGGGGGGGGGGGGGGTTGGGAGTTGTCCATAGGGGGGTGTACAGGTGTGAGAGCTGAACTGGTTAAAATTGCTGAGATATTTTAGTGCAGGAATGGCCATGTGCAGCTTCTTTATTGTATTACTGAGCCAGGAAATACCAATTTGCGGTAATAAATGAACCTAAAAAAATAATTACAATGTGTCAAAGCCCCGTCTCTCATAAAGGACATATTTCGATAAAAAAAACAAAAAAAAAACAAACACTTTAAAATGTTAATTGCTCGGCGTTTATTGAACACGGGACGAACATGTTCGGCTTGAGCGCCCGGAAAATAAAGTCAATAAGTAATTTTTTGCTTAAAAATAAATCTAAAAATTTAACGGTTCGCGATCCTGTGACCTGAACCGTGAATGAAACTGGTTTAGGATTCAGCATAAATATTTATTTGGTATGTTTACAACACCAACATATTCCATAGCACGATACAAAGTACCTAGATGTATTCATCTTTGCCAAACCACTACAGCTCAAAGCAGAACCCCAACAAAAATAGCAAGTTAAAGATGAATAGCGCATTAAACATACAAAACGGAAACCTGCTTTTGCTGCAACATTCAGCTTTAAAGTGGTTGTAAACCCTCTGGGGGAAGTTACACCTACAGGTAAGCCTAGATTAAGCCTTACCTGTAGGTGCAAGAAATATCTCCGAGACCTACACGGTCTCGGAGATATTTGCAAAAAAGCCTGTAACAATGTCTACGGCACATGCGCGCCGTAGACAACGGCGCAGGCGCACTGAGCGTGCGGTTTTTATGAATGGGGTCGTGCCGTGAAAAGCGGCTCCTGCGCGCACGCCCGGGAGTAACGCCACGCGACTCCGGCCAGTCACAGAGCCGGAGTTCGCGGCCCCCCGGAAGAAGAGGGGTGAAGATGGACGCTCGCTACTAGCGAGGAAATCGGGGACATCGCGGGCTTCTACTGCAGGTAAGTGGCACATAATGGGCTACTATGCGATGCATAGTAGCCCATTATGCTTTACCTTTGCAGGGAAACAAAGAGGAAGTAACACCCATCAGGGTTTACTTCCTCTTTAATGTAGAGGTTTGCCTTGTAATACATTTTTCTGCCTCTAGATGTCCCCAGTTTAAAAGGTCAGCAGCATTCAACCCACTTTTCTCTGAGACGGGGTGATCCCGGACCAGCCCCCATCCCGTGACTGAACAGTAAAAGGAGAAGCAGCACAGTGATGAGCTTATCTCTCTACTCCACCTATCAGCATGCTTGTTAGCACATGTACCGATTGGCTTATTGTACTGTTTCTTGCTCTCCTATTCTGAGTTCTGCAGTACAGGTTCTCTTTAAATCCCTTTTCCCTGGCAGGTTAGCTTTGCCAACCACTACAGCTCAAAGCAGAACTCCAACAAAAATAGCAAGATAAAGATGAATAGCACATTAAACATACAAAACTGAAACCTGCTTTTGCTGCAACATTCAGCTTTAATCTAGAGCAGTGATGGTGAACCTTGGCACCCTAGATGTTTTGGAACTACATTTCCCATGATGCTCAACTACACTGCAGAGGGCATGAGCATCATGGGAAATGTCGTTCCAAAACATCTAGGGTGCCAAGGTTCGCCATCACTGATCTAGGGGTTTGCCTTGTAATACATTTTTCTGCCTCTAGATGTCCCCAGTTTAAAAGGTCAGCAGCATTCAACCCACTTTTCTCTGAGATGGGGTGATCTCGGACCAGCCCCCATCCCGTGACTGAACAGTAAAAGGAGAAGCAGCACAGTGATGAGCTTATCTCTCTACTCCACCTATCAGCATGCTTGTTAGCACATGCAATGATTGGCTTATTGTACTGTTTCTTGCTCTCCCATTCTGAGCTCTGCAGTACAGGTTCTCTTTAAATCCCTTTTCCCTGACAGGTTAGCTTTGCCAACCACTTCAGCTCAAAGCAGAACCCCAACAAAAATAGCAAGATGGCCATTTTTATTAAGATGAATGGCGCATTAAACATACAAACCTGAGACCTGCTTTTGCTGCAACATTCAGCTTTAATCTCTAGAGCAGGGGGTCTCAAACTGGCGGCCCTCCAGCTGTTGCGGAACTACAAGTCCCATCGTGCCTCTGCCTATGGGAGACAGGCTTGTAAATGTCAGCCTTGCAATGCCTCTTGGGAATTGTAGCTCTGCAACAGTCGGAGGGCCACCAGTTTGAGACCCCCTGATCTAGAGGGTTGCCTCGTAATACATTTTATCTGCCTCTAGATGTCCCCAGTTTAAAGGTCAGCAGCAGTCAACCCACTTTTCTCTGATCATCCCGGACCAGCCCCCATCCTGTGACTGGACAGTAAAAGGAGAAGCAGCACAGCGATGAGCTTATCTCTCTACTTCACCTATTAGCATGCTTCTTGTTAGCACATGTACTGATTTGGCTTATTGTACTGTTTCTTGCTCTCCCATTCGGAGCTCTGCTGTACAGGAAGTGCAGGTTCACTTTAATTCATTTTTCCCTGGCAGGTTAGCTTTGCCAACCACTACAGCTCAAAGCAGAACTCCAACAAAAATAATAAGATAAACATGAATGGCTCATTAGGGAGGGACCACTGAAAACTGCTTTTACTGCAACATTCAGCTTTAATCAAGAGGTTTCCTTGTAATACTTTTTTTCTGCCTCTAGATGTCCTCAGGTTTAATGGCCAGCAGCATTCAACCCACTTCCTCTGAGCCGAGGACATCCCGGACCAGCCCCCAGCCTGTGACTGGACAGTGAATGGAGAAGCAGCACAATGATGAGCTCATCTTCCTGTCCCCTCCTATCAGCATGCTTCTTGTCAGCACATAAATTGATTGGCTCCTTATGTGGCTTCTTCCTCACACACTCCAGCCCTGGAGAAAAAATTATAAAACTGACTTTTGCTATAATATTTAGCATCAATCCAGAGATTTTCCCCATAGTATTGCCTTTAGGTGTCCTCAGCCCAATGGCCAGCAGCATTCAACCCATGTCATCTGAGCTGAGATCATCCCGGACCAGCCCCCAACCTGTGACTAGACAGTGAAAGGAGAAGCAGCACAGTGAAGAGCTCATCTCTATGCTCTCTTCTATCAGCATGCTTCTCGTCAGCACATGCACTGATTGGCTAATTTGTACTATTTCTTCCTTTCCCATTCAGAGTTCTGTTGTAGATAGATTGCAAGAGGCCGATACCAGGTCACATTCAGGCACTTACTTTCTTGTATTTAAAAAATATATTTACTGATGTATTAACCACTTAAAGACGGCCGCACGACGATATACGTCGTCAAAATGGCATGGCTGGGCATATGGGCGTACAGGTACGTCCCCTTTAAGATCCCAGCCGTGGGGCGCGCTCGCGACCCGGTCTGGAGCTCCGTGACCGCGCCCGCGGGACCCGATCACCGCCAGTGTCCCGCGATCGGGTCACAGAGCTCAAGAACGGGGAGAGGTAAGTGTAAACACAACATCTCCCCGTTCTTTACAGTGACACTGTCACTGATCGTCTGTTCCCTGTCATTGGGAACCGCAAACAGTGACATGTCACGCCAAGCCACACCCCCTAACAGTTACAAGCACTTCTCAGGACCCACTTAACCCCTTCAGCGCCCCCTACAGGTTAACCCCTTCACTGCCAGCGTCATTTTCACAGTAATCCGTTCCTTTTTTTTTTAGCACTGATCGCTGTAAAAATGACAATGGTCCCAAAAGTGTCCGATGTGTCCGCCATAATGTCGCAGTCACGATAAAAAAATTTAAAAAAAATCGCTGATCGTCGCCATTACTTGTAAAAAAAAAAAAACATTATTAATAAAAATGCCATAAAACTGTCCCTTATTTTGTAGACGCTATAACTTTTGCGCAAACCAATCAATAGACGCTTATTGCGATTTTTTTTACCAAAAATATGTAGAAGAATACGTATCGGACTAAACTTTTTTGGGGATATTTATTATAGCAAAAAGTAATAAAAAAAATATTGCATTTTTTTCAAAATTGTCACTCTACTTTTGTTTATAGCGCAAAAAAATGAAAACCGCAGAGGTGATCAAATACCACCAAAATAAATCTCTATTTGTGGGGAAAAAAGGACGTCAATTTTGTTTGGGAGCCACGTCGCACGACCGCGCAATTGTCAGTTAAAGCGATGCAGTGCCGAACCGCAAAAAGTGCCCCGGTCTTTGACCAGCGGAATGGTCCCGGGGCTGAAGGTGGTTAACGAACACAAAAGCTTTTTCATTTGTCTCTTTTATATCTGCCTAGAGTTCAGCTTGTATCTAAAGGCTGAAGACCAAAGACAGACAAACACACTCCATGAATAAGGCCAAATTCTTGATGGTTACCTTTATAATAAATGGTTGGGAAATCATGGTGTCCGGGTTCACAATCTCCACGACAGTCTCCGGTAAGACGGCTTTCTTCATACACGACATGTTAAACCCGTAGACGTCCTCCCAGAAGGCCAGCTTCCCAGCATGCTTCTTCAGATCACACAATGCCACCAGGCTGATGGTACAGCGGTCCGGGTACACTGAAAAAAGACCATAGAACCAATGCAGGAGGGGGAAATAAATATATATATATATAAACACAGTGCCTTGAAAAAGTATTCATACCCCTTGAAATTTTCCACATTTTCTCATGTTACAACCAAAAACTTAAATGTATTTTATTAGATTTTATGTGATAGACCAACACAAAGTGGCACAGAATTGTGAAGTGGAAGGAAAATGATAAATTATTTTCAATATTTTTTACAAACAAATATGTGAAAAGTGTGGGGGGTACATTTGTATTCAGCCCCCTTTACTCTGATACTCCCAACTATAATCTAGAGCAGGGATATGCAATTAGCGGACCTCTAGCTGTTGCAGAACTACAAGTCCCATGAGGCATAGCAAGACTCTGACAGCCACAAGCATGACACTCAGAGGCAGAGGCATGATGGGACTTGTAGTTTTGCAACAGCTGGAGGTCCGTTAATTGCATATCCCTGAATTCTAGTGGAACCAATTGCCTTCAGAAGGCAATAAAATACATTTACGTAATCTCAGTATAAATACAGCTGTTCTGTGAAGCCCTCAGAGGTTTGTTAGAGAACCTTAGTGAATAAACAGCATCATGGAGGCCAAGGAACACACCAGACAGGTCAGGGATAAAGTTGTGGAGAAGTATAAAGCAGGGTTAGGTTATAATAAAAATCTCCCAAGCTTTGAACATCTCACGGAGCTCTGTTCAATCCATCATCGGAAAATGGAAAGAGTATGGCACAACTGCAAACCTACCGAGACATGGCCGTCCACTTAAACTGACCGGGCCGGGCAAGGAGAGCATTTATCAGAGAAGCCGCCAAGAGGCCCATGGTAACTCTGGAGGAGCTGCAGAGATCCACAGCTCAGGTGGGAGAATCTGTCCACAGGACAACTATTAGTCGTGCTTCTCCACAAATCTGCCCTTTATGGAAGAGTGACAAGAAGAAAGACATTGGGGAAAGAAAGTCATAAGAAGTCCTGTTTGCAGTTTGTGAGAAGCCATGTGGGGGACACAGAAAACATGTGGGGGACACAGCAAACATGTGGAAGAAGGTGCTCTGGTCAGATGAGACCAAAACTGAACTTTTTGGCCTAAAAGCAAAACGCTATGTGTGGTGGAAAACTAACACTGCACATCACCCTGAACACACCATCCCCACTGTGAAACATGGCGGTGGCAGCATCATGTGGTGGGGATGCCTTTCTTCAGCAGGGACAGGGAAGCTGGTCAGAGTTGATGGGAAGATGGATGGAGCCAAATACAGGGAAATCTTAGAAGAAAACCTGTTAGAGTCCACAAAAGACTTGAGACTGGGGCGGAGGTTCACCTTCCAGCAGGACAACGACCCTAAACATACAGCCAGAGATACAATGTAATGGTTTAGATCAAAGCATATTAATGTGTTAGAATGGCCCAATCACAGTCCAGACCTAAATCACATTGAGAATCTGTGGCAAGACATGAAAATTGCAGATCATAGACGCTCTCCATCCAATCTGACAGAACTTGAGATATTCTGCAAAGAAGAATGGGCAGAAATGTCCCTCTCTCGATGTGCAAAGCTGGTAGAGACATCCCCAAAAATACTTGCAGCTGTAACTGCAGAGAAAGGGGGGGGGGCTCCGGGGGGCGCCATACAAATACACCCCCCCCCCACACTTTTCACTTATTTATTTAAAAAAAAAATTGAAAACCATTTATCATTTTCCTTCCACTTCACAATTATGTGCCACTTTGTGTTGGTCTATGACATAAAATCTAATAAAATACATTTACATTTTTGGTTGCAACATGAGAAAATGTGGAAAATTTCAAGGGGTAGGAATACTTTTTCAAGGCACTGTATTATATATATATATATATATATTTATATATACACAAATACACAGATAATCCATAATTTTATGACCGCTGACAGATTAAGTGAATCGCATTAATTATCTCATTACAATGACATCTGAAAGTGGGTGGGATATATTTTCGCAGCAAGTGAACAAGTTGTCCCTGAAGTTGATGTCTTAAAGGCAGAAAAAATGTTCATTGCAGTTTGCAGTGTATGGGGGCTGTGTAGCCGCAGACCGGTCAGGGTGTCCATGCTGACCCATGTCCACAGCCAAAAACGCATACGATGGGTATGTGAGCATCAGAACTGGAGAACGGAGTAATGGAAGAAGGTGGCTTGGTCTCATGAATGACGTTTTCTTTTACATCATGTGGATGGCCGGGTGCGTCACTTACCTGGGGAAGAGATGGAACCAGGACGCAGTATGGGAAGAAGACAAGTCAGCGGAGGCAGTGTGATGCTTTGGGGAATGTTCTGCTGGGAAGCCTTGGCTCCTGGCATTCATGTGGATGTTACTTGACACGTACCACCTACCTACACATTGTTGGTGACCAAGTACACCCCTTAATTGAAACAGTATTCACTGATGGCAGAGGCCTCTGTCAGCAGGATAATGTACTCTGCCACACTGCAAAAATGGTTCAAAAATGGTTTGAGGAACACCGCAATGAGTTGAAGGTGTTGACTTGGCCTCCAGATTTTCCAAATCTCAATCCAATTGAGCATCTGTGATGTGCTGGAAAAACAAGTCCGATCCATGGAGGCCCCACCTCACAACCTACAGGAACTTAACCACTTGTCCACCGCCCGCCGTCATATGACGGCGGGACGAAGACTCTCTTGTTCTGGGCGGACGCCATATGACGTTGCGCCTTCCCGAGCCACTAGAGGGCGCACGACGCGTCACTGGGGACCGGATGCACGTGCCCGGCGGGCGCGATGGCCGCCGGGCACCCGCGATTGCCCAGTAACTGAGCAGGACGGTGGATCTCTGTGTGTAAACACAGAGATCCACGTCCTATCAGGGAGAGGAGACCGATGGTGTGTCCCTTGTACATAGGGACACAGATCGGTCACCTCCCCCAGTCAGTCCCCTCCCCCCACAGTAAGAATCACTCCCTAGGGCAGGGGTCTCCAAACTTTATAAACAAAGGGCCAGTTTACGGTCCTTAAAACTTTATAGGGGCCGGACTGTGGCCATTGTGAGTAGAAAAGGTCTTGATGTCAGTGGGAAAAAATAATGCCTATAGTTTGTTTAAGTGGGAGGAATAGTGCCCCATCATTGGTGTCAGTGGGAGGAATAGTGCCCCATCATTGGTGTCAGTGGGAGGAATAGTGCCCCATCATTGGTGTCAGTGGGAGGAATAGTGCCCCATCATTGGTGTCAGTGGGAGGAATAGTGCCCCATCATTGGTGTCAGTCGGAGGAATAGTGCCTCCTCATTGGTATCAGTGGGAGGAATAGTGCCCCATCATTGGTGTCAGTGGGAGGAATAGTGCCCCATCATTGGTGTCAGTGGGAGGAATAGTGCCCCATCATTGGTGTTAGTGGGAGGAATAGTGCCTCCTCATTGGTGTCAGTGGGAGGAATAGTGCCCCATCATTGGTGTCAGTGGGAGGAATAGTGCCCCATCATTGGTGTCAGTGGGAGGAATAGTGCCCCATCATTGGTGTCAGTGGGAGGAATAGTGCCCCATCATTGGTGTCAGTGGGAGGGATAGTGCCCCCTCATTGGTATCAGTGGGAGGAATAGTGCCCCATCATTGGTGTCTGTGGGAGGAATAGTGTCCCATCATTGGTGTCAGTGGGAGGAATAGTGCCCCATCATTGGTGTCAGTGGGAGGAATAGTGCCCCATCAATGGTATCAGTGGGGGGGAATTATGTCCCATTGTTGGTATCAGTGGATAGAATAGTGCCCCAAGGGCCAGATAAAAGCAAGCAAAGGGCCACATCTGGCCCCTGGGCCGCAGTTTGGAGACCACTGCCCTAGGGAATACATTTAACCCCTTGATCGCCACCTAGTGTTAACCCCTTCCCTGCAAGTCACATTTATACAGTAATCAATGCATTTTTCTAGCAGCGATCGCTGTATAAATGTGAATGGTCCCAAAAATGTGTCAAAAGTGTCCGATGTGTCCGCCGCAATATCGCAGTCACGATAAAAATCGCTGATCGCCGCCATTACTAGTAAAAAAAATAATAATAAAAATGCCATAAAACTATCGCCTATTTTGTAGACGCTATAACTTTTGCGCAAACCAATCAATAAACGCTTATTGCGATTTTTTTTTTACCAAAAATATGTAGAAGAATACGTATCGGCCTAAACTGAGGAAAGATTAGCTTTTTTTTTTTTTAAATTGGGGATATTTATTTTATAGCAAAAAGTACAAAATATTGTTTTTTTTTTCAAAAAATGTCGCTCTTTTTTTGTTTATAGCGCAAAAAAACAAAAACCGCAGAGATGATCAAATACCACCAAAAGAAATCTCTATTTGTGGGGAAAAAATGATCAAAACTTCATTTGGGTACAGCGTTGTATGACCGCGCAATTGTCATTCAAAGTGTGACAGCGCCGAAAGCTGAAAAATGGCCGGGGCAGGAAGGGGGTGAAAGTGCCCCGGTGTTGAAGTGCTTAAAGCAGGGGGTCCCCAAACTTTCTAAACAAAGGGCCAGTTTAATGACCTTCAGAAATTAGGGAGGGCCGGACTATGACTAGTGGTAGTGGAAATTTTCCTGGCATCGGTGGGAGTAAACATCGCCATAATTGGTGTTGGGGAAGAAGCAGTGCCCCATCATTGGTATCATTGGGAGGAATAATGCCCCGTCATTGATTTAATTGGAAGGAACAGTGCCCCTTCATTGGTTCATTGGGAGGAATAATACCCCATCATTGGTTTAATTGGAAGGAACAGTGCCCCTTCATTGGTATCATTGGGAGGAATAATACCCCATCATTGGTTTAATTGGAAGGAACAGTGCCCCTTCATTGGTTCATTGGGAGGAATAATGCCCCATCATTGGTTTAATTGGAAGGAACAGTGCCCCTTCATTGGGAGGAATAATGCCCCGTCATTGGTTTTATTGGAAGGAACAGTGCCCCTTCATTGGTATCATTGGGAGGGGAGGAATAATACCCCATCATTGGTTTAATTGGAAGGAACAGTGCCCCTTCATTGGTATCATTGGGAGGAATAATGCCCCGTCATTGGTTTAATTGGAAGGAACAGTGCCCCTTCATTGGTATCATTGGGAGGGGAGGAATAATACCCCATCATTGGTTTAATTGGAAGGAACAGTGCCCCTTCATTGGTATCATTGGGAGGAATAATACCCCATCATTGGTTTAATTGGAAGGAACAGTGCCCCTTCATTGGGAGGAATAATGCCCCGTCATTGGTTTTATTGGAAGGAACAGTGCCCCTTCATTGGTATCATTGGGAAGGGAGGAATAATACCCCATCATTGGTATCATTGGAAAGCAATAATGCCCCATCATTAGTATCAGTGGGAGGAACAGTGTCCCATTATTGGTGTCAGTGGGAGAAATAGTGTCCCATTATTGGTGTCAGTGGAAGGAATAGTGCCCCATCATTGGTGTCAGTGGGAGGAATAGTGTCCCATTATTGGTGTCAGTGGGAGACATTGTGCTTCATTGCTGATGTCAGTTGGCAGAATAGTGTCTTGTATCTTTGAGAGTAGTGACCCAAGGGCCGGATAAAGGCAGGCAAAGGGCCGCATCCGGCCCCAGGGCCGCAGTTTGGAGACCACTGGCTTAAAAGGACCTTCTACTGATGGCTTGGTGCCGGATACCACAACGTACCTTCCGAGGTCTAGTTAGCGGAGTCCAGGCCTTGGGAGGTCAGGGCTGATTTGGTGACAAAAAAGGGACCTACTCAATATTAGGTGGGGGTCATTAGGATATGGGGGATCAGTATATATATATATATATATATATATATATATATATATATATATATATATATATATATATATATAATATATATATATATATATATATATATATATATATATATATATAGGGGGGGGGATTAGTGGGTGTCTGAGCCACATATCACTTCTCAATGGACTTTTCATTGGACCGGCATTCACACCACCAATCCACTACAACACTGGTGGTCAACTTGCAAGGTGCAGGAGGCCTCAGCTGTGGCCCCCCCAACAGGGCCACACACAATACTCAGTATTATTATACGGGATTTATATCGCGCCAACAGTTTACGCAGCGCTTTACAACGTAATGCAATCTATGAAATCATTTTAATTGTTCGGCTCCATGCACACCGGGCGCTAAAATAATGTTATAAAAACCGCCAGTAGCTTTGCAGGGAATCTTTCAACGTTTTTGAACGTTTTTTGCAATAGCGTTTATTAGCTGTATTTAGCGTTAGCGGCTTTTTTTTTTCAATGGATCAAAAACGCTAAAAAAACGCTGGCGAGCCGCGGATTTCCGATGGAATAAAATCCGATGGAATTTTCCGTCGGAATTCCGATGAAGCTGACTTCCATCAGTCTTGCCTACACACCATCAGACAAAATTCCGAACCGTCCAGAACGCCGTGACGTACAACACGTACGACGGCACTATAAATAGGAAGTTCAAATCCAAATGGCGCCACCCCTTGGGCTGCTTTTGCTGATTTCCTGTTAGTAAAAGTTTGGTGAGAGACGATTCGCGCTTTTCAGTCCGTTACAGCGCGAGGAATGTGCTATCTCCATTACGAACGCTAGTTTTACCAGAACGAGCGCTCCCGTCTCCTAATTCCGTCTGAGCATGCGTGGGGTTTTTCTCCGATGGAGTTCCACACAGACGATCGGAATTCCCTATCGGTTTTTTTACCATCGGAAAAATTTTAAACATGTTCTATTTTTTTTTCACCGATGGGAAAAAGTCCAATGGGGCCCATCGGACTTTTTTCATCGGAAAAAACGATAGTGTGTACAGGGCAAAAAAAAACGGCACTTTGAACGCAATTTTCGGGCGTTCAGAAAAAAAGCCCATAAACTCCACTGCTCATTAAAGCTGAAAAACGTCCATGTGTACAGGACACATAGGCTAACATGGAGTGCAGTTTATGGGCTTTTAAAAAAAACCTCAAATAAACTGCAGATTATCAGCTCCAGTGTGCATGGAGCCTTTTCTTGTTCATACATCACGGGACACAGAGCAGCATAGTCATTACTATGTGGGTTATATAGAATTACCTTCAGGTGCTGGCACTGGCAACTTCCAAAACAGGAAGTACCCTCCCCTATATAAGCCCCTCCCATCCGGGAGTACCTCAGTTTTTTGCCAGTGTCTAAGGTGTTGGCCAAGGTTAACATGTATTCATCTGGGCTTGTGTACAGGTTCTTTTGGGCCTCAGTAAGCTATTCCGGATCCGACCAAAAAAGCTTCATAGCTAAACGGTCGGTACCCGGGCCTTGCAGAGAAGAGCAGGGTTTTGCCTGTAATGCCTCTCTTAGGAGGGCTGGACCCTGGGATCCAGAGCTCTGGTCATACCCAAAACCAAGAGGCTATCTGTGCAGGGTGCTATACAGGTCCAGGGGAGTGGAATCCTTGGGAACCCGGTCCCTGAAGGTCTAGTACAATGCCTGCCGTGAGAGGTGAAGTTTGGGCTTCTGTGGACCAAACAAAGTCCTGCGGCGGGGAAAAGGTAAGTGGGGGCCCCTCAGGAACTTGGTTCTATTGAGGGGACCCCCAAGCCTAATATGTCTTTCTGCCTGTTACCTAAAGGGTATTCCCGCTAATAGCTGTATATGCCTAAGAAATCCTAGAAATGTCTTTTCATAAGGAAGTTTTAAAAACTGTAAACCTAGAAATGTTTTTCATAAAGGGGGTTTAAAAAAAAAAAAAAAAGACAAAGTGCGGTACCTGTGTTTGTCCACTAGAGGCCGCTGTGGAACGTCTTTTTTTCTTGGGACTATTTCCTTCCAGGGTAAAAGTCCAGGCAGATGAGTGAGCTCTCTATCAGGGAAGCTGCATTCCTCTGTCATGCTGCCAAGTAGTTTCCTTCCATCCCCGAGTCCTGGTGAAACAGGGACCCTGGCTCCTCTCCCTACATGGCGCCAAGAGCGCACACGTGCGCGCACACACGCTTTCTTTTTATAAGATTTAGCTTCAAAAAAGGGGGCGGAGCCTGGCGGATGACGCGCTCTGTGCGCCCAGCGCTTCTGCGCATGTGCGGGCGTCCCAGCAAGATAAAAGGACTCAGTCCACGCTGCTTGCTATGGACACAGAGCATGAAAAGGAGCTGGTAGCATGGTATAGGGGCTTACAGCGGGCGGTTGATACAGGCATCCCCAGAAAGACGCATTAGTAGACACCCACTGATGTACATAGCAGCAAATTGCATTAGACTATTTCAGTAAAGGGGTGTATTGCGGCTGGAATACCTCAGCTTTGAACTAAGGAATATGCCGCCTAAAAAACTCCGAGATATACCTCTCAGGAAGTGTAGGGGGTCTCCATCGGGCTCTGAGGATCTGGAGCAGTCATCTGCACCCTCCTCCCCTGAGAAATCAGAGGTTAATACCCATAAGGAACCCCCGGGAGTGCCAGGTACTGCGGCTGTCCTCAGTCCACCTGCTCCTGCATATATAACAGAGGAGGTTTTTTCCTCAACTCTGGAGGGATTGGAGCAGAGATTGGCTGCATTGATCGCTTCTTCTCTACAGGAAAGAAAGCGCGCCAGATCTCCATCACCTCCATTAGAGTGCCTGTTGGCAGAGCAACAGTCCCAGGAAGGGACCGACCTACCTGAAGGGGATCAGGAGGAGGTTAGCTCTGTTTTTGAGGAATCGACAGTAGATGAACCATTTTCAGCATCACAGACTGAAAGATTGTGGGTCCAGACCCTAACTGACATGGTTCGATCTGCATTTAAAATGCCTCTTGTTGAACCATCAACTACTGCTGTCTCCTCGTTGGGGTCGCTAAAAGCTCCCCAGGTTAATTGCTCCTTTCCAATACATCCATTATTGGAAGGACTTATATACCAGGACTGGGAACATCCTGATAAACTATTTGTTCCGCCTAAAAGGTTTCCGGTGATCTATCCCATGGAGGGAAAGTTCACCCAGAGATGGAATGTTCCTACGGTGGATGCAGCCATCTCTTCTGTGAACAAATCACTGACATGTCCAGTAGATAATGTTCAAATGTTCAAAGATCCAGTGGATAAAAAATTGGAATCTTTATTAAAATCTGCTTTTTCCACAGCAGGGGCTGTTACACAGCCAGCAGTGGCAGCTATTGGGGTCTGCCAAGCTTTAAAGGATCAAATGAAAATGGTCCTGAGGGATTTGCCAGACCAGCAGGCCCAGGCTCTGGCTGATCTGCCTAGAGCATTATGCTTTGCGGTTGACGCCATCAAGGATTCTATCCATCAGGCCTCCCGCCTCACGCTGTCTTTGGTACATATGCGTAGGCTTCTGTGGCTCAAGAACTGGTCTGCTGAGGCTCCCTGTAAGAAGCTCTTAGTTAGCTTCCCATTTCATGGAGAACGCCTTTTTGGCGAAGACCTGGATAAGTATATCCAGAAGATTTCCAGTGGTAAAAGTACTGTCTTACTAATTAAAAAGAGGTCTAGGGGTCCGTCTTTTAAGAGGACTACCTCTCCTATCCCTGCGACGTCTGCTACTAAGCAGTTCCGACGGCCTCCTCGGTCAAACTCAGGAGGTAAAAATCAGGGACAGTCACAGGGTAATAAAAAGCCCTGGATCCGAAGAGGTACTAAACCAGCCTCCAAGTCAAGCCTATGAAGGGCTGCCCCCACTCAAACGGGTGGGGGGAAGACTTCAGTTGTTCACAGAGACCTGGCGGGAGACGATCAAAGACAGATGGGTGCTCTCCGCAGTAACTCGGGGATACAAGTTGGAGTTAAGAGTCTCCTCCGTCCCATTTTATGTGGTCAGGCAGGCCAAAAGACCCTCTGAAAAGAGGGTCTCTCCTAGTGGCGTTAGAACAACTATTGCTCCAAGGAGTAATTATGGAGGTTCCTATGGAAGAGTGGGGGTTGAGTTTCTACTCAAACCTTTTCACAGTCCCGAAACCAAACGGGGACATAAGACCCATATTGGACCTAAAGAGTCTAAACAAATTTCTAAACGTCCGGTCCTTCCGGATGGAGTCGATCCGATCGGTCACCGCTGCCCTACAGGGGGAGGAATGGTTAGCCTCGATCGACATCAAAGATGCTTACTTGCATGTTCCCATCTTTCCAGGTCATCAAAAATTTCTACGCTTTGCAGTAGAAGGGCGCCATTTTCAGTTCAGAGCCTTACCATTCGGTCTGGCCACAGCACCACGAGTGTTCACAAAAATTCTGGCCCCGCTGTTGGCCGATCTAAGAACACGGGGTGTAACGATAATGGCATACCTACCCGACCTGTTGTTGATGGACCACTCAGTTGCCAAGCTAGAAGTGGTAATTGTCGATACAATCAAGTATCTAGAGTCTCACGGTTGGGTCATCAACCTGGACAAGTCAGCCCTACAGCCAGTGAAAAACCTGGTATATCTAGGGCTACGGCTGGATTCAGACCAGAGGAAGATTTTCTTACCTCTAGACAAGGTATCCTCTTTGAGGGGCTTGGTCCGTCTGCTGTGTGCAAAAAGACAGGCCGTCCATACGCCTGTGCATGAGGCTGCTAGGAAAGATGGTAGCATCATTCGAAGCTGTGCCATACGCCCAATTCCACTCAAGGAATTTACAGAGGGCCATATTGTCAGCCTGGAACGGAAAGATTCAGGCTCTAGACTTCCCGATGGCTTTGTCCCCTTCCGTTCGGAAGAGTCTCTGCTGGTGGTTGATCCCCCAGAATCTCCAGAAGGGAAAACCCTTCAGTCCGATATCCTGGAAGGTGGTCACTACAGATGCCAGCCTTATAGGCTGGGGGGGGGGGGCAGTACTGGAGCAATGGTCTCTCCAGGGCAGATGGTCAAATGTAGTAAGAACCCTGCCCATCAATCTCTTAGAGATACGAGCAGCCCGGTATGCCCTAGTAGCCTGGACATCCAGACTCCAAGGGTCCCCTGTCAGAATCAATCAGACAATGCCACAGCAGTGGCATATATCAATCATCAGGGAGGCACCAGGAGTCGTGCAGCCCAGAGGGAAGTAAGTCACATCCTGGAATGGGCAGAAAAGCATGTCCCATGTATATCAGCTGTCTTCATTCCAGGGGTGGAGAATTGGAAGGCGGACTTTCTGAGTCGCCAACAGTTATGCCCAGGGGAATGGTCCCTTCATCCCGAGGTCTTCCGAGCAATATGTCAGCGGTGGGGAACACCGGATGTAGATCTGCTAGCATCCAGATTCAACGCAAAGGTGGACAGATTTGTCTCCCGGACAAGGGATCCCCTCGCTTGCGGCGCGGATGCTCTGGTGTTCCCTTGGGATCAGTTCAGACTGATATATGCATTCCCTCCGCTACAATTGTTGCCTTGACTCCTTCGCAGAGTCAGGTTGGGAAAGAAGCCGGTGATCCTGGTGGCTCCAGCGTGGCCCCGAAGGGCCTGGTACGCGGAGATCATCAAAATGTCTGTGGGGAGTCCTTGGACCCTTCCACGTCGACCGGACCTGCTTTCGCAAGGACCGATATACCACCCTTCCTTACTAACTCTAAGTTTAACGGCCTGGCTATTGAGTCCCACATCCTAAAGAAGAGAGGTCTCTCTAACTCTGTGGTATCAACTATAATCAATGCCAGGAAGCCTGTATCCAGGCAGATCTACTATAGAGTTTGGAAGGCGTACATCACTTGGTGCGAGGCCAGAAAATGGCATCCACGTAAGTACGTTATAGGCAGAATTCTGGACTTCCTGCAGTGGGCTGTAGACAGGAAGTTTGCCTTAAGTACTATCAAGGGCCAGGTTTCGGCCTTGTCAATACTATTTCAAAGGCCCCTGGCTATGCATTCACTTGTCAAATCCTTTATGCAAGGTGTGACTCGTATTATTCCACCGATTAAGGCTCCCATATGCCCATGGGATCTAAATTTGGTTCTGTCGGTTCTGCAGAAGCAGCCATTTGAACCTTTGCGGCACATTTCCTTGGTTCTACTCACCAGAAAATTGATATTTTTAGTAGCCATATGCTCGGCTAGAAGAGTGTCGGAATTAGCCGCCATGTCCTGTAAAGAGCCATATCTGGTTATTCATGAGGACAGAGTAGTATTACGTCCTCACCCAGCCTTTCTTCCTAAGGTGGTATCGAGGTTTCACTTGAACCAGGATGTGGTTCTTCCTTCTTTTTTCCCCAAACCTACTTCGGTAGAGGAAAAGTTATTGCATTCTTTGGATGTAGTAAGAGCAGTTAAAGCTTATCTAAAAGCCACTGCTCAGATTCGTAGAACGGATTCTCTGTTTGTTCTGCCGGAAGGCCCCAGAAAGGGTCAGGCAGCATCAAAATCTACTTTAGCCAAGTGGATTCGACAGGTCATAATACAAGCCTATGGCTTGAGAAGTAGACCGCCTCCGTTCAAAGTTAGAGCGCACTCCACGAGAGCAGTTGGAACTTCATGGGCAGTGCATCACCAGGCCTCCCTGGCGCACATTTGTAAGGCCGCAACATGGTCTTCAGTACACACGTTTACTAGGTTCTACCAGGTGGACGTGAGAAGTCAGGAGGATGTCGCCTTTGGGCGCAGTGTGTTGCAGGCCGCAAAAGATCCTCATGTCTGATGGCGCCCAGCTTATGTATGGTGTATCCCCCCCCTCATGTGGCATTGCTTTGGGACGTCCCACATAGTAATGACTATGCTGCTCTGTGTCCCGTGATGTATGAACAAGAAAGTAGGATTTTTAAAACAGCTTACCTGTAAAATCCTTTTCTTGGAGTACATCACGGGACACAGAGCTCCCACCCCTCTTTTGGGGACACTTATTGCTTTGCTACAAAACTGAGGTGCTCCCGGATGGGAGGGGCTTATATAGGGGAGGGTACTTCCGGTTTTGGAAGTTGCCAGTGCCAGCACCTGAAGGTAATTCTATATAACCCACATAGTAATGACTATGCTGCTCTGTGTCCCGTGATGTACTCCAAGAAAAGGATTTTACAGGTAAGCTGTTTTAAAAATCCTACTATTTCATTACGCAAAGCAGCCCAACGCACGCCGCATTAATCGCACGTACGTTTCAAGCATTATACAATTATATAAAAATAAAAAATAAAACGTCTTTAGTTTAGACCAGGGGTTTTAAAACTGCGGCCCAGGGGCTAGATGTGGCCCTTTGCTTGCTTTTATCTGGCCCTTGGGGTACTATTTCATCCAATGATGTCAACAATTGGACATAATTCCCCCCACTGACACCAATGATGGGGCACAATTCCTCCCACTGACACCAATGATGGGGCACAATTCCTCCCACTGACACCAATGATGGGGCACAATTCCTCCCACTGACACCAATGATGGGGCACTATTCCCCCCACTGACACCAATGATGGGGCACAATTCCTCCCACTGACAACAATGATGGGGCACTATTCCTCCCACTGACACCAATGATGGGGCACTATTCCCGCCACTGACGGGGCACAATGACATCAATGATGGGCATAATTCCTCCCAATGACAGCAACGATGGGCCACTATTTCTCTCAATGACACCAAGGATGAGGCACAATTCCCCCCACTGACACCAATGATGGGGCACAATTCCTCCCACTGACACCAATGATGGGGCACAATTCCTCCCACTGACAACAATGATGGGACACTATTCTTCCCACTGACGGGGCACAATGACATCAATGATGGGCATAATTCCTCTCACTGACACCAATGATGGGGCACAATTCCTCCCACTGACACCAATGATGTGCCCCGTCAGTTGGTGGAATAGTGCCCCATCATTGGTGTCATTGGGAGGAATTGTGCCTCATCCTTGGTGTCATTGAGAGAAATAGTGGCCCATCGTTGCTGTCATTGGGAGGAATTATGCCCATCATTGAGGTCATTGTGCCCCGTCAGTGGGAGGAATAGTGCCCTCAATGACATCAATGATGGGGCATAATTCCTCCCAATGACAGCAACGATGGGCCACTATTTCTCTCAATGACACCAAGGATGAGGCACAATTCCTCCAAATGACACCAATGATGGGGCACTATTCCTCCCACTGACCCCAATGATGGGGCACAATTCCTCCCACTGACACCAATGATGGGGCACTATTCCTCCCACTGACACCAATGATGGGGCACTATTCCTCCCACTGACACCAACGATGGGGTGCAATTCCTCCCACGGAAACAAACTATAGGCATTATTTTTTCCCACTGACATCGGGACCTTTTCTACTCCCAATGGCCACAGTCCGGCCCCTATAAAGTTTGAAGGACAGTAAACTGGCCCTTTGTTGATAAAGTTTAGAGACCCCTGGTTTAGACGTTCGCTGATGCCGTGCAGATAATCGAATCCACAGATTGTATAGAACGAGGAACGTTTGCGGATTTATATCAGAATCGGTTATTAGGCGTATTTTTGACTTTTTCACCTCTCCTTGCTGAACGTTTTTTACGACTGTTCATTTCAGAAACAATCAGCGCATTCAAATGCGGCAATAAAAGATCTTTATGGAGCAGAAAATACAAATATCCCAGAGTGTGACCTACACCGAGCGCAGAGCGCCGCCCCCGCGCCTGTCACCACCTAAATCTTCCCGGAAAAGTGCGACTCTACCTCTGTGTGTCTGTAGAGGAGGCTTCAAGGAGCAATCCAAAGCCAATCACTATAATATCATATAATCTTAAACATGCCAATTCAGCGGTCATCTTATTAACCACTTGACCTCCGGAAGATTTAACACCCCCCCCCCCCATGACTCATGACCGGGCCATGTGTTACTTTAACTGACAATTGCGCGGTCATGCGACGCTGTACCTTACATAGGCAGAGCTTTGTTCTGAGTGTTTTCCCGACGATTGGCGGGTGCCGGTGGACACCCATTGGCTGGCACCTGCTGATCGGATTCTGCTGTGACAAATTACAGCAGAGGCAGCATGCTCCCCTACCTGGAAGTGCCCCAGGTCATGTACCAGATATGTGATCTAGCACAGAAGAGCCGCTGTACATCCTCGTGATCCGCAGCACTAAGATGTAACAAAAAGGTTAAAACAAGCGTCTCTTAACCTCGATGAGACATGGGCTCGGTAAAATCTTCTAAAACCTCCAATGCCTCAACAGACTCTTACAACAACAATATCGGAATACAAAATACGTTCTGAAAAGTTGGAAGGTTCTGGATTGGGCTGGGTATAACTGTGGGGGGGGGGATGGAGGTCTTAGAGGGGGGTTAGGGGACTCTGCATCAGACTTGGCTCTACAGGGAGGGGGCCGGGGTCAACTGTGGGGGACAGGATCTATGGAGGGGGCTGGGGGAGTTGTAGGGACACTGTGTGCGATTGGGAGGTTCTTTAAGGAGGTTGGGGCACAATGGGGGGCTGAAGGCTCTGCAGCAGGCTGGAAGGCACTGCCAGGGGCTGAGGAGCGCTGTAAGAAGCTGGGCAACACTGTGGGAGGTTGAAAGATGCTGTTGGGGGTATAATGGTGGGCTGAAGGCTCTGCAACAGACTTTGGGGCACTTCCAGGGGCACTGTTAGAGGTTGGGGGCACAATGGGAGGAGGGCTTTGCTAAAGGTTCTACAAAAGGCTGTGGGGCACTGCCAGGGACTGGGAGGCACTGTGGCACAATACTTGAGGTTAATGGCACAATGAGGAACTGAAGGCTGGTTGCAAAATGAGGGGCTGAATACTCTGCAAAAGGCTGTGGGGCACTGTTAAAGGCTGGGGGCACAATGGGGGGGGGGATTCTGCAACAGGCTCTAGGACTCTGCCAGGGGCTGAGGGTCATTTCAGGAAGCCGAGTGGCACACTGTCTGATCTTGGGGGCACAATGGGGGGCTGAAGGCCCTTCAACAGGCTGGGGGGCACTGCCAGGGACTGGAGGGCACTGTGCCACACTGCTTGAGGATGAAAGCCCAATGAGGGGCTAAAGACTCTTAAACAGCCTGTGGGGCACTTCCAGGCACTGTTAAAGGCTGTGGGGAGAATGGGGGGCTGAAAGCCCTGCAAAAGGCTGTAAGGGACTTTTAAGGGCTTAGGTGAACTGTTGGAAGGCTGATGGCACAATAGGGGGCTAAAAGCTCTGCAACAGTCGGGGGTACTTCCAGGGGCTTTGGGGGGTCTACTGAAGGCTATGGGGCACAATGGGGTGCTGATGACTCTGTAAAAGGCTATGGGGCACTATTGAAGGCTGGGGGCACAATGGGGTGGCTGAAAACTCTGCAGCAGGTTGTGGGGCACTGTCAGGGGCTGAGGGGCATTTCAAGAAGCTGAGCAGCACTGTGGCACACTGTTTGAGGCTTTGGGCACCATGACGGGCTAAAGGCTCTTCAACAGTCTGAGGAGCACTTCCAGGGGCTTCGGGGGTCTATTGAAGGCTCTGGGAACAATGGGGGGCTGATGGCTCTGCAACAGCCTGTGGGGCACTTCCAAGGGTTGAGGGGGTTCTGTGGAAAGATGGGGGACACTGTGGGAGGTTGGGGACGAACAATGAGGGGCTGAAGGCTCTGCAGCAGGTTGGGGGCCCTGCCGGGGGCTAGGTGGCACCGTGGGACACTGTTGGAGGTTGAGGGCACAATGAAGGGCTGAAGGTTCTGCAGCAGGTTGGGGGGCACAGCCAGGGGCTAGGTGGCACCGTGGGACACTGTTGGAGGTTGAGGGCACAATGGGGGGTCTAAAGGCTCTGCAGTAGGTTGGGGGGAACTTCCAGGGGCTTCGGGGGTCTATTGAAGGCTCTGGGAACAATGGGGGGCTGATGGCTCTGCAACAGCCTGTGGGGCACTTTCAAGGGCTGAGGGGGGTTCTGTGGGAAGTTGGGGGACACTGTGGGAGGTTGGGGACGAACAATGAGGGGCTAAAGGCTCTGCAGCAGGTTGGGGGCCCTGCCGGGGGCTAGGTGGCACCGTGGGACACTGTTGGAGGTTGAGGGCACAATGAAGGGCTGAAGGCTCTGCAGCAGGTTGGGGGGCACAGCCAGGGGCTAGGTGGCACTGTGGGACACTGTTGGAGGTTGAGGGCACAATGGGGGGTCTAAAGGCTCTGCAGTAGATTGGGGGGCACTTCCAAGGGTATATTGAAGGCAGGGGGAAAAATAAGGGACTAAAGGCTCTGCAATAGGCTGTGGTAAACTTCCAGGGGCTGTGTGGTACAGAGGGAAGTTGAAGAACACTGTGGGGGCTGAGGGCTCTCAGAGGGTCAAGGGGCACTGAGGGAAGTTGAGGAGCACTGCTGGCCACTATGGGAAGTTGGGTGCTGGAAGGCACTCTGGAAGGTTAGGGGATCTGCAGCTGGCTGGAGACATGGGAGGGAGGCGGCAGGCCGGTGGTTGAGAACTAAGGCTAGCTTAAGGGTCGCCATACACATTTCACGTTCCAAACAATTTCAGACTGACCAAAAAGAAATATGAGAACCTATCTAATCTATCCAACCAATCTGTATCCAATCAGGACAGCCCTAGTACTACAAAGTTGATAGGTAGCAGATCTAAAAGGAGATTGTAACATGTGGGGTGACCCTTATAACTCAGTCACTGAGCATGCCGTTGACTTCGATTTATTGCACGTCACTTCCGAGCTCAGTCCACACCACGGCTGCCTGATACCGGCTTCTGTAATCCAATTACGACGTCATCCCCGACCAGCGGGTGAAAAAAAAAAAAAAAGATTAATAATTATATTCCCTCGCAGGTAAAATTAACAAAATGCTGATTGGACAGAAAGCGCGGCCTATCTGGAGATTCATGGCTTTGACATCTGCGTCCTTCTCGATTCAGCGCTCCGCAATCATTTGTCATCGGTAACAATTGTGGCGAAGGGAGGCCCCAGTACGCCGGTCATTCGTTCCCGGGGAACGTGTTACAAATCTCACACCGTACACAGGCTAAGAGGACGGGAGACCCAACGCCGGATACCGGGCCTGCCGATCTGAGCGTCACCCGCACATTCATTATAAAATCACAATTAATTACAATGTAACATATTCATCGGGAAGAGGGATTTACCATATTGCATATTTACTTAAAATGGACCTGTCATCACATATTTTAATGTGTCATTCCAGGCACTGTTGAAGGCTGGGGGAACAATGGGGGCTGAAGGCTTTGCAGAAGTCTGTCCAGCACTTGTAATGAGTTGGGGGGCACTGTTGGAGGTTGGGGGGCACAATGGGGATGCTGAAAACTCTGCAACAGTCTGTGGAGCACTTCCAGGAGCTGAGGGGCATTTCAAGAAGCTGGTCAGTACTGTGGCACACCGTTTGAGGCTAAGGGGAACAATAAGGGGCTTTGGGGGTATATTGAAGGCAGGACACACAATGAGGGGGCTGATGTCTCTGCAACAGTCTATGGGGCACTTTCAGGGACTTTGGGGGTACACTGAAGACAGGGGGCACAAAAGGGGGATGATGGCTCTGCAACAGGCTGTTGGTCACTTCCAGGAGGTTTGGGGGGGGGGGGCTGATGGCTGTGCAACAGTCAGAGGGGCACTTCCAGGGGCATATTGAAGGCCGGGGGCACAATGTGGGGGGTAAAGGCTCTGCAACAGTCAGGGGGGCACTTCCAGAGGCCTGGGGGGCACTGTGGGAGGTTGAGGACATAGAGAAGGGTTGAAGGCTCTGCAGCGGGTTGGGGGCACTGCCAGGGGCTGGGTGGCACTGTGGGAGGAGCGGCGAGACTGTTGGAGGTTGAGGGCACAATGGGGGCTAAAGGCTCTGCAGCAGGTTGGGGGGCACTGCTGGGGGCTGGGTGGAACTGTGGGACACTGATAGAGGTTGATGGCATAATTGGGGGCTGAAGGTTCTGCAGCAGGTTGAGGGGCACTGCCGGAGGCTGTGTGGCTCTGTGGGAGGTTGCGTGACACTGTAGGATACTGTTGGAGGTTGAGGGCACAAGGAGGGGCTAAAGGCTCTGCAGAAAATTGGGGGCTGTGTGGCACTGTGGGAGGATGGGGGACACTTTGGGACACTGTTGGTGGTTAAGGGCACAATGAGGGGCTAAAGGCTTTGCAGCAGGTTGGGGGGCACTGCCAGGGACTGTGAGGCACTGTGGGACACTGTTGGAGGTTAAGGGCACAATGTAGGGCTAAAGTCTCTGTAACAGGCTGTGGGGCACATCCAGGGGCTTCGGGGGGGGGGGTGTATTGAACGTGGGTGGCACAATGTGGGGCTGATGGCTCTGTAACAGTCTGTCTGTGGGGCACTTTCAGGGGCTTCGGGGGCAGAATGGGGAGCTGAGGCATCTGCAACAGTCTTTGGGGCACTTCCAATGGCACTGTGGGAGGATGGGTGGCACTGTGGGACACGGATGGAGGTTGAGGACACAATGGGGGGGTTAAAAGCTCTGCAGCAGGTTGGGGGGCACTGCTGGGTGGCACTGTGGGAGGTTGGGGGCCACTGTTGGAGGTTGAGGGCACAATGAGGGGCAATGCCGGGGGGCTGGGTGGCACTAAGGGAGGTTGGGGGCCACTATGGCACACTAATGAAGGTTGTGGGGCAGGACGGTGGCCTAAAGGTTCTGCAGCAGGTTTTGGGGCACAGCCGAGGGGCTGGGTGGCACTGAGGGAGGTTGGGGGCCACTGCCAAAGTCACTGAACTAGAGCTCAAGAGGACAGCCCCCTGCTGCAGCCTCTCACCTTGTGACAATGTTGCAGACTGATCACTGGGGGAGAGGAGACTGAGGAAATGCTTCCTCCTGCCTGCAGCAGACTGATGACATCGCCTCAGCTTAATCAAAGTCACTGGAAACGCAAAAGGGACATATTTATACAGCAGTAGTTCATGGCAGGTGAATCAATCATGCCAAGTTAAAACACGTGCACCAGGAAGCTTTACCTGCAGCGAATGATTGGTGAAAGTCACAGTCACTGCATTATAAATATGAATACACCCCTTACATCCCAGAGATATAATTAAAAAAAAAATTCTCAATGGGGTTTTATCCCAAGTCACGTCTACAAAATCCCCAAACAGCATCACGCGCGGCGCTCAGAGACGCTCCCCGCACGTGTGACAGAGACGAGGAGGAAAATGAACAAATTACGAAGCTTGTAACGTCCGAGGGTGTAATTGAATTCTTCGCATTATCGCGGGCGCTGCCTTTTGTTTCGGCGGCAGCCTGGAAGCACATTATGGCACAATGGCGCTGCGGTGATGAACGCGTGGCAATGAAAAGTCATTAATGCAACGCAGTGCGTCACGCTACAATAGACTCCGGAGTCGGGGCTGTGGGGCCGGGAGAGGACTGCATTGAGACGTGTCAGCATTAAACGAAACGCAGCCAGCCCCGCCGCCAATCCCCGCAAAATCTGATGTGTGAGGGAGCAGAGGAATAAAAAATAAAAAAACAGGGGAACAAAAAAAATTTAAAATAATAAAAAGAGCCACAAGGACAACCGGCTCTGCACTATGAACTTAAAACGTCCCCCCAGATGGGATAAAGGCAAAGTGTGCGAGATTCTCTACAAAATGAGAATGTCTACAAAGTTTACAAATAAAAAATGTATACGTTACTAAAATAAAAAATAAAAAATAACGGAAAATAATAAATAAAATAAATACAAACAAAGGAATAAAACAGCAAAAAAATAAATAAGTACAAATTATATACAAAGAAAATAGAATAATAATAATAATAAAAAAAAAAAAAAAAAAAGAATGAATAAATAAATTAAACACAAAGTATATGATGCAGATAAATATTATCTGCATTATTTGCATTTGGGAATGTGGGAACACAATTTTTATTGTTTGCAGCCAAATCCCCACCCCCACCCCTCTTCAAGCAACACACTTAGGTATTTAAGCAGTGTGGGATACTATACACCTATTTAAGTAAACACAAGGTATGAAAATGAATGAAACAAATACAAATAGAATAATAAAATGGAAAAAATGATGAAATAAATGCAAAATATGCAAATGATTGGAATAAAATAACTACAAATAAAAAAATAAAAAAAAACACCTGCTGTAATATAATAAAATTAATAAATAAATACAAAGTACACAAATACAATAAACAAATAAAATCAAATATCAAAAAAATAAAGAATAAAATAAATACAAAAAGCAAATAAATAGAATTAAAATTAACAAAGAACATATACAAAAAAAAAAAAAATCATATTACAAAAAATAATAAATTACTAAAATACATAAAATAATGAAATGAGTAAAAAGTATATATATAAAAAAAAAAATAAACATACAAATAAAATATGAAAAAAGAATAAATGAATAAAATAATAGAAAAATAAATTGAATAAATAATTACAAAATAAGTACGTGGGGAGGGAAGGGCCACTTCCCTCCCCACCTCCATCAATGAGCCTTGGCCGGTTTCCCTTTCTTGAACCACTTTTGGTCAGTCTTGACCACTGCAGACCGGGAACATCCCACAAGTCTACCCATTAGAATGTGGTGCCCTTGTCAAAGTCCCTCCAACCTTAACACTTGCCAATTTTTTCTGCTTTCGACACATCAACTTCAAGGACAACATGTTCACTTAATACAGTATCTCACAAAAGTGAGTACACCCCTCAGATTTTTGTAAATATTTTCTGCAGGGCAGTATTCCAACATGATAACGACCCCAAACCCACCTCCAAGACCACCACTGCCTTGCTAAAGAAGCTGAGGGTAAAGGTGATGGACTGGCCAAGCATGTCTCCAGACCTAAACCCTATTGATCATCTGTGGGACATCCTCAAACGGAAGGTGGAGGAGCGCAAGGTCTCCAACATCCACCAGCTCTGTGATGTCATCATGGGGGAGGGGAAGAGGACTCCAATGGCAACCTGTAAAGCTCTGGTGACCTCCATGCCCAAGAGGGTTAAGGCTGTGCTGGAAAATAATGGCGGCCACACAAGATATTGACACTTTGGGCCCAATTTGGACATTTTCACTTAGGGGTGTACTCACTTTTGTTGCCAGCGGTTTAGACATTAATGGCTGTGTGTTGAGTTATTTTGAGGGGACAGGAAATTTACACCGTTATACAAGCTGTACACTCACTACTTTACATTGTAGCAAAGTGTCATTTCTTCAGTGTTGTCACATGAAAAGATACAAGAAAAGATTCACAAAAACATGAGGGGTGTACTCACTTTTGTGAGATACTGTATAATAATAATGGTGTGAAACTGTGGGGGAGGGGATATTAGAGTGTAAGCTCCTCTGGTACAGAGACTGATGTGATTGGCTCAGTGTCCTCTGTACAGCACTGTGGTATATGTCAGAGCTATATAAACGTATTATAATAATAATAGTGTGGGACTGTGGGGGAGGGGACATTAGAGTGTAAGCTCCTGTGGTACAGAGACTGATGTGATCAACTCAGTGTCCTCTGTACAGCACTGCGGTATATGTCAGAGCTATATAAATGTATAATAGTGTGTGACTGTGGGGGGGACATTAGAGTGTAAGCTCTTCTGGTACAGAGACTGACGTGACTGGCTCAGTGTTCTCTGTACTGCACTGCAGTATATGTCAGAGCTATATAAATGTATAATAGTGTGTGACTGTGGGGGGGACATTAGAGTGTAAGCTCTTCTGGTACAGAGACTGACGTGACTGGCTCAGTGTTCTCTGTACTGCACTGCAGTATATGTCAGAGCTATATAAATGTATAATAGTGTGTGACTGCGGGGGGACATTAGAGTGTAAGCTCTTCTGGTACAGAGACTGATGTGATTGGCTCAGTGTTCTCTGTACAGCGCTGCAGTATATGTCAGAGCTATAATAAAGTAGAATAATAGTGTGTGACTGTGGGGGGACATTAGAGTGTAAGCTCTTCTGGTGCAGAGACTGATGTGATTGGCTCAGTCTCCTCTGTACTGCACTGCGGTATATGTCAGAGCTATATAAACGTATAATAATAGTGTGTGACTGTGGGGGAGGGGACATTAGAGTGTAAGCTCTTCTGGTGCAGAGACTGATGTGATTGGCTCAGTCTCCTCTGTACTGCACTGTGGTATAAGTCAGAGCTATAGTAATAGTGTGCGACTGTGGGGGGACATTAGAGTGTAAGCTCCTGTGGTACAGAGACCGATGTGATTGGCTCAATGTCCTCTGTACAACGCTGCGGTATATGTCAGAGCTATATAAATGTACTGTATAATAATAGTGTGTGACTGGGGGGGGGGACATTAGAGTGTAATCTCCTGTGGTACAGAGACTGATGTGACCAACTCAGTGTCCTCTGTACAGCGCTGCGGTATATGTCAGAGCTATATAAACGTATAATAATAGTGTGTGACTGCGGGGGGACATTAGAGTGTAAGCTCCTCTGGTTCAGAGACTGACGTGATTGGCTCAGTGTTCTCTGTACTGCACTGCGGTATATGTCAGAGCTATATAAACGTATAATAATAGTGTGTGACTGCGGGGGGACATTAGAGTGTAAGCTCTTCTGGTTCAGAGACTGACGTGATTGGCTCAGTGTTCTCTGTACTGCACTGCGGTATATGTCAGAGCTATATAAATGTATAATAGTGTGTGACTGCGGGGGGACATTAGAGTGTAAGCTCCTCTGGTTCAGAGACTGACGTGATTGGCTCAGTGTTCTCTGTACTGCACTCTGGTATATGTCAGAGCTATATAAATGTATAATAGTGTGTGACTGTGGGGGGACATTAGAGTGTAAGCTCCTCTGGTTCAGAGACTGACGTGATTGGCTCAGTGTTCTCTGTACTGCACTCCGGTATATGTCAGAGACCGATGTGAAGATCCCACAGAAAAAATAAATAAATCTTTCCCGGCCAGAAGTTGAAGACGGAAAGTTCTGGAGCCGGAGGGATCTCTCCTGAATTTAAACAACACATTTAATTCTGCGATTTAAAAAAAGGACGCGGCTCTGAGCGAGTGCTAATGGCGCCATCACTCATCTGTAGAGAGTGGGGGGGGGGAGCCCAGCCATGCGGAACGCCAACGACAAGCGGAGGGTTCACGCCGTCCCCCCCCCCCCCCCCCGCAATGTTCTGTTAGTAGAAATTTCCATACGAACCTGCTCCGCCGGGCGCCAGGAACTTGTCTTTGGCATAAATAACGGAATCCAGCATGGACTCGAACAGGAGGAAGTAGCCCTGCGGGAGAAAACACAACCTGGTTAGAGCGCAAGGTGACTTCCATTAATGCGACCGCTTCAAGGTACAAGAGAGACGAGACGCCATGATGAGCGATGAGCCCCGCCGCCCCGCCATCACCTATCTGCACCGCCATCTTTACATTTCACCCGTCTTCAAGTGGACCTGTCATCAGATACATTTGTCATCCATGCTGAGTGATGTGTCGGTATAAATACTTCCAGGTATTCATTGCCTCTCACAGAGATCACAGGACACCCCCTAACAATGTCCTCGGAGGAAAGGTCACCCCCCCCCCCAGGGGGCTTTGTGCTGCAGCAAAAAGTAATGCAGTAATGTTATCAAAAATATGACATTTATTTAACCACTTCAATACCGGGCACTTACCCCCCTTCCTGCCCAGGCCAATTTTCAGCTTTCTGTGCTGTCGCTGTTTAAATGACAATTGCGCAGTCATGCTACACTGTACCCAGACAGAATTTTTGTGATCACCTCTGGGGTTTTTAATTTTTGCTATACAATTAAAAAAAGACCAAAAATTTTGAAAAAAATTAAAGTTTTTCTTTTTTTTCGGTTATAAAATTTTGTAAAAAAGTACGTTTTCTCCTTCACTGATGGGCACTGATAAGGCGGCACTGACGGGCACTGATAAGGCAGCACTGATGAGGCGGCGCCAATGAGGTGGCACTGACGGGCATCGACGATGGGCACTGAAATGCTGCACTGATGGGTGGCACTGATATGAAGCACTGATGGGCATTGATGGGCGGCACTGATGGGCACTGAAAGGCTGCAATGGTGGGTACTTATGGGTGGCATTAATAGGCGGCACTGATGGGCACTGAAAGGCTGCAATGGTGGGTACTTATGGGTGGCATTAATAGGCGGCACTGCTGGGCACTGATGGGAATTGATACATGGCACTGATGGGCACTAATAGGCACTGACATGCGGCACTGATATGCAGCAATATTGGGTATTGATAGGCGGCACTGATGGGCACTCATGGATGGCAATGGTGGGCACTGATAGGCGACACTGATGGGCACTGAAAGGCGACACTGATGGGCACTGAAAGGCGACACTGATGGGTACTTATGGGTGGCATTGATAGGCGGCACTGCTGGGCATTGATACATGGCACTGAAGGGCACTAATAGGCACTGACATGCGGCACTGATGGGTATCCCTGGTGGCACTGGCAGGGATTTTGAATGGGCATTGATTGGCAGCTGCCTTGGCGCAGATTGGCATTCCCTGGTGGTCCTGGGCAGCATGCTGGTTGTCCTGTGCGGTGATTCAAGGGGGGGCTGTGCTGATAAACCATAAGCACATACCCCCCCCTCTCAGGAGAGCAGCCGATCGGCTCTCCTCTACTCGCGTCTGTCAGACTTCCTATTTACATTGTGATCAGCCGTGATTGGACACAGCTGATCACGTGGTAAAGAGCCTCTGCCGGAGGCTCTTTACCAAGATCGGTGTAGCGGTGTGTCAGACTGACACACCGCACCACCGATCGCCGCGATGCGGCGGCTGTTTTCCTGCTGGACGTCATATGATGCCCAGTCAGGATAACGAAACCACCGCCCGGCCGTCATTCTGCTATAGGCCGGGCGGGAAGTGATTAAAGAAGATTTGCCACAGGCAAAGACTTCAGACATGATACAAGAGATGGTCAGAGACTGCAGACGTGGTACAAGGAGATGGTCGGAGACTGCAGACATGATACAGGAGATGGTCAGAGACTGCAGACATGATACAAGCGACGGTCAGAGACTGCAGACGTGATACAAGAGATGGTCAGAGACTGCAGACATGATACAAGAGATGGTCAGAGACTGCAGACATGATACAAGAGATGGTCAGAGACTGCAGACGTGATACAAGAGATGGTCAGAGACTGCAGACGTGATACAAGAGATGGTCAGAGACTGCAGACGTGATACAAGAGATGGTCAGAGACTGCAGACATGATACAAGAGATGGTCAGAGACTGCAGACGTGATACAAGAGATGGTCAGAGACTGCAGACATAATACAAGAGATGGTCAGAGACTGCAGACATGATACAAGAGATGGTCAGAGACTGCAGACATGATACAAGAGATGGTCAGAGACTGCAGACATGATACAAGAGATGGTCAGAGACTGCAGACATAATACAAGAGATGGTCAGAGACTGCAGACATGATACAAGAGATGGTCAGAGACTGCAGACATAATACAAGAGATGGTCAGAGACTGCAGACATGATACAAGAGATGGTCAGAAACTCCATAGGGAGGCCAGCAGACATCCACTTTAACCTATCCAGTCACCGAGTGTCTCATGCTCCACTTCATTTCCAGTTCTCAGTCATTTCCACTATACCGGAATTTAACAAATCACGACACAAATGTCTGCAAAAAGTAAATAAAAAATGAGTGCTGGCAACTGTGAGTGAAATGACATGCATCGCCTGCAAGGTCCTCACGTTTATGCACTGAGGGTTTGGACCCTGGGGGGGGGGGAGCAACACGTATAGACGGACTCTGGGGGTGAGTATAAAAATCGATCATGTGACTATACAAAAGACCGAACGTCCCAGTCATTGAGACAAGTCATGAATGAGGGTCTGTTCTCAGGAGCTACAGAACACAAGCAGGTAAGAGTCCTCCATCCAGTCTATCAGTTTGTATTACAATGTATACAGCTGACCCGGAGAAAAAAGTTTTACCCCCCCCCGCAACAGAAATGTGATTTCACTTCAAGCCCTCCATAGAAGTCACGCGGCGCTGAACCGAGCCGGCCAACACGTGCGGCACAAAACCGCACCAATTTTCCAAGAAGTCATTTACGAGACAATTTCACAGGCCGCTGACCCACCTGTAGGGGGCCCCGTCTGGAGAACGCCATTATACCCGACACCTTTCCCACAATCCTTTTGGAGCAACGTTCCATCGCCAATTAAAAAGCGCAATGGGTTTTGTTTTTTTCCCGTCATTAGATCCTTCAGAGGTAATTAGTGGGAATGGAATGGGATGCGTGTGACGGGAATATTAAAGAGGAACTGCAGTCTGCTCACATAATTTGTAATAAAAACATCTTTGCCATTCTGAAGCTTCCCTCCAACCACTTTGCATATTTACTTTATATATACTGAGATTCTGTACTTGCCAAATATGCTGCAGAAATCTCCCTCCACTGAGTCTGGCTGCAGCCATTTTAACTGTGGGCAGCTGAAGCTGCTGCCTGTTCACTTCCTGGATTTACACAGACACACACCCCCAGCTCTGCAGCTCTCGTTGGCCCTCTTGTGACTCATCCCCCCTCCCTTCCTGGCAAACTTTCACGGGAGTGAGAGAGAGAGCTGTGCATGATGTCATAAGCCTAGACTAATGACCAGACAAGAAACAGGAAGTGGGCTGTATAAGGTATTTACTGGCAGAATTTTTTTTTTTTTAATGGCAGAAATTTTTTTTTTCATTATCTAAAGTTAAAACAACAACAAGGGCAGAAGATTTAATAGATGGAAAGATGAAAGATGAAGAAAGGACTGAAGGTTCCGCTTTAAGAACCTTCTGGAATCTTCTTTTACCGAAAATTCCACCTTTTGCCATTAAAAAAAACCTTCCTGGAGCTCCAGTCAGTGACTTTGCCTAGGCTGAGATGATGTCATCAGTCTGCTGCAGGCAGAAA
Organism: Rana muscosa; assembly: GCA_029206835.1. Classification (NCBI taxonomy): domain Eukaryota; kingdom Metazoa; phylum Chordata; class Amphibia; order Anura; family Ranidae; genus Rana; species Rana muscosa. The sequence continues at coordinate 201,644,806 of CM055119.1, read as the reverse complement.
GAAGCATTTTCTTAGCCTCTCCTCCCCCAGTGACTTTGCCTAGACTAAAATGATGTCATCGGTGCGGAAGCATTTGCTCAGTTCTCCCCTCCCCCAAGTGAATTTGCCTAGTCTGAGATGATGTCATTAGTCAGCTGCAGCCAATAACAAGCATTTTCTCAGTTTCCTATCCCCCCAGTGACTTTGCCTAGGCTGAGATGATGTCATCAGTCTGCTGCAGGCAAGAGGAAGCATTCCCCCAATCTCTTCTCCCCCCCCCCCCCCCCCCAGTGATCAGACTGCAAAATTGTAAAGGCGAGTGGCTGTCAGCTCCGGTCTGTGCCTCTGTCTGAGCTGAGATGATGTCACCTGTCTGCTGCAGGTATGAGGAAGTTTTTCCTCAGTATCCTCTCCCTCAGGATCTTTGCCTGGGCTGAGATGATGTCATTAGTCTGCTGCAGGTAGGAGTAAGCATTTCCTGAGTCTTCCCTCCCCCCCCCAGTGACTTTGCCTAGGCTGAGATGATGTTATCAATCTGCTGCAGGCAGGAGGAAGCTTTTCCTCAGTATCCCCTCCCTCAGGATCTTTGCCTAGGCTGAGATGATGTCATCAGTCTGCTGCAGGTAGGAGTAAGCATTTCCTGAGTCTTCCCTCCCCCCCCCCCCAGTGACTTTGCCTAGGCTGAGATGATATCATCAGTCTGCTGCAGGAAGGAGGAAGCTTTAACTCAGTATCCCGTCTTTCAGTGACTTTGTCTAGGCTGAGATGATGTCATCAGTCTAACCTCCCCCACTGACTTTGCCTAGGTGGAAATTATGTCAACAGTCTGCTGCAGGCAGGAGGAAATACTTGCTCAGTTTCCCACCATTCTGTGACTTTGCCTAGGCTGAGATGATGTCATCAGTCTGCTGCAGGCAGGAGGAGGCATTTCCGTCAGTCTCCTCTCCTCCGGTAACTTTACCTAGGCTGAGATGATGTCATCGGTCTTCAGAAGGCAGGAGAAAGTGTTTTCTCAGTCTGCCCTCCCCCCAGTGACTTTACCTAGGTTGAGATGATGTCATCAGTCTGCTGCAGGCAGGGGGAAGCATTTCCTCAGTCTCTTCTCCCCCTAATGACCAGACTGCAACGTACTTATCTTATAGCATTGATGGAGAACCTTGGCACCCCAGATGTTTTGGAACTACATTTCCCATGATGCTCTTGCCCTCTGCAGTGTAGTTGAGCATCATGGGAAATGTAGTTCCAAAACATCTGGGGTGCCAAGGTTCACCATCACTGTCACAAGGTGAGAAGCTGCAGCAGAGGCTGATCTGTGTCAGACATTTGTGAATATGGCCAAGAACTGCACAGTCACCAGTATTTACAGGATTCTGTCATCTCTGACCCGGCATCTCAGTCCAGGAAGTAGATTGGTGACCCTGCAGGATGCCAGAACAAAGATGGCAACGTCCTTCTGGAGTGTTAAAGATCGGACAGAGGTCCCAACCCCTTAACCATTCCATCCAAAATAAAAAAAAATAAAAAATCAGTTTGAGTCGAAGTCATAGAAATATATAAAAGACTGTTCTTTGAAATGCAATCAATCTGGCCGGACTTTTATTTTTTTATAAATCGCCCCCTAAAGACGAAAAGACCGATTCGAAGGCTGCGCCGCGTTCCTCCCCGGCAAGAAGGGGTTAAACCCGACAGACTCCAAGCTGACAGATGCTGAACGATAAAACGCCGCTTCTAAATTTCAACATTAATCCAAGAAAAGTGCAAAACTGCCGATGAGAGGGGGAGGGGGCGGTAAAAAAAAAAAAAAAAAAGTGTGATGTCACCACGGCAACAGCCATTAACAATATGGAGGCTCAGGAGGCGAAAACCGGCAAAAGCAGACACTGGCGACTCGCAAATTACAAAACGATGCGATTGGAGTCCGCAAGACGGGAAATTCAGGATTTTGGATTTACCAGAAAATTCCAACGAGGGACACAGAAGAGGAAATCATCAGCAATTTATCGCACTATGGTGGCGGTTCGGTCCCTTAAAAAAAAAAAAAAAAAACGGGCCGCGCCTAAAATTGGGAAAGTCTTGTGACAATTTCAACCCGTCCGTCAGATTCTGGAAGTTTCCGGCACTTTCACCCTTTGCGCTTTTTGCGCACGTTTAAAAAAAAAAAAAGTAATAATTTTAGGTCTGAAGTTTAGTAAAAAACCCCCCAAACATGATCTATTTTCTGAAAGCAGAGACCCTGGAGAGTAAAATAGTGGTAGTCCCAATTATTTTTTAATACCACCCGATAATTGGCACAACGGTTCATACAATGCCAAAGGTCATTTAAAAAAACACACACACCGTATATTACCCAGATTTTGGTAAAATATAAAAGATGAGGGAGCGACGAGTAAATAGATACCAAACAAGTCAAGGCGTAGAAATCGTGTGCGCCCGCGCAACGGCAACACAATTCTGTACTTTATATTTTTTCCACAGGTGACGTTTTAACCGCTTCAACACTGGGCACTTTTACCCCCTACCTGCCCAGGCCAATTTTCAGCTCCCAGCGCTGTCACACTTTGAATGACAATTGCGCGGTCATGCTACACTGTACTCAAATAAAATGTTGCCATTTTATTGAGACAAAATAGAGCTTTCTTTTGGTGGTATTTAAATCAACACTGGGGGGGGGGTTATTTTTTGCTAAACAAAAAAAATAAAAAAGTTTATTCATTTCTGTTATAAAATTGTAAATAACACATTTTTCTCCTTCACTGGTGGACACTGAAAGGAAGCACTATTGGGTGAATGATTGGCATCACTGATAGGCACTGGTTGACATCACTGATGGGCACTGATTGGCAACACTGGTGGGCACTGATTGGCAACACTGGTGGGCATCACCGATAGGCACTGGTTGACATCACTGATGGGCACCGATTGGCAACACTGGTGGGCATTGTTGATGGGCACTGAATGGCAACACTGGTGGGCATCGCTGACGGGCACTGATTGGCAAAACTGGTGGGCATCACTGATGGGCACTGGTTGACATCACTGATGGGCACCGATTGGCAACACTGGTGGGCATTGTTGATGGGCACTGAATGGCAACACTGGTGGGCATCGTTGATGGGCACTGATTGGCAACACTGGTGGGCACTGATTGGCAACACTGGTGGGCATCACCGATAGGCACTGGTTGACATCACTGATGGGCACTGGTGGGCATTGTTGATGGGCACTGAATGGCAACACTGGTGGGCATCGCTGACGGGCACTGATTGGCAAAACTGGTGGGCATCACTGATAGGCACTGGTTGACATCACTGATGGGCACCGATTGGCAACACTGGTGGGCATTGTTGATGGGCACTGAATGGCAACACTGGTGGGCATCGCTGACGGACACTGATTGGCAACCCTGGTGGGCATCACTGATAGGCACTGGTTGACATCACTGATGGGCACCGATTGGCAACACTGGTGGGCATTGTTGATGGGCACTGAATGGCAACACTGGTGGGCATCGCTGACGGGCAGTGATTGTCAAAACTGGTGGGCATCACTGATAGGCACTGGTTGACATCACTGATGGGCACTAATTGGCAACACTGGTGGGCATTGATTGTCAACACTGGTGGGCATCCCTGATTGGCAACACTGGTGGGCATCCCTGATTGGCAAAACTGGTGGGCATCACTGATTGGCAAAACTGGTGGGCATCACTGATTGGCACCGATTGGCAACACTGGTGGGCATTGCTGATGGGCACTGAATGGCAACACTGATGGGCATCGCTGACGGACACTGATTGGCAACACTGGTGGGCATCACTGATAGGTAACACTGGTGGGCATCGCTGATGGCCACTGATTGGCAACACTGGTAAGCATCACTGATAGGCACTGGTTGACATCACTGATGGGCACCGATTGGCAACACTTGTGGGCATCGCTGATGGGGGACTGAATGGCAACACTGGTGGGCATTGCTGATGGGCACTGAATGGCAACACTGGTGGGCATTGCTGATTGGCACTGAATGGCAACACTGGTGGGCATCGCTGATTGGCACTGAATGGCAACACTGGTAGGCATCACTGATGGGCACTGTTTGTGGGGACTGGGGGCTTGTGTGTGTGTGTGGGGGGAGGGGGGGAACTGGCATTTACGAAGGTGTGCAGAAGCGTTCTAGTGGCTGCCAAAGGTGCCAGATTGCTTCCATCCTACAGTGGGCATTATGGTATATGGCTGTGGTGGTAAAAGAGTTACTTGTTACTGAAGTGCTCTGCCGGACAGGGCTGTGCTGTGTGGCAGAGCTGTGTAAATCCTTGGGCTGGATTGACAGAAATGGATGGCAGGTACAGCAGCTCTCATTGGCCTGGGGTTCCTGGACTTTGCACACGGCAGAGCGCACGCGCCACACCCAACAGGCGAAGCCACCAACCATGCAAAACACGAAGGAGGATGCAAATCCGGCTTAGACCTTGACACGGCACCCGATATCCACTTCCATATTCCGGAGATAAGAAGATGAATGTCCCCGGCTGCCGGACTCCATGCAAAGCAGACGTCTGCGAAGAAGCAAAGCCGGCGGAGAAGAAGGACGAAGCTCCTCAAAGCTCCAAGGAGAAAAATGTTTAAAGACAAAGAAAACATCAAACAAAATGACGACATCGGCCAAGAAGTCCGAATGTGATTTATGGACGGGACTCTCCGGTCCAATGGATCTAAAGGCAGAACTGTTTTGTCTGAAGCCTCGTACACACGGCCGAGAATCTCGTCAGGAAGAAACCCGTCGTTTTTCCCTGATGAGAATCTTGACAAGAATCTTGTCCCGGCTGAGTGTACACACGCTCCATTCCAAAGAACCGCCGTTCTTTTGAATGGGACGAACGCGGTGACGTCATCGACTACGACGAGCATGCGCTCGTCACATTCGATGCCGCCGCCGCCATCTTGCTTCACCCTACCTATGCCTTGGAAGCTACCGCGCATGCGTCAATGTCATTTCGAGCATGCGCGGGTTTCCACGGCGACAGGTAAGCGTACACACTCTCGGGTTTCTCGTCGGGAAACAGGCCAACGAGAATCCCGATGAGAAAATAGAAAGAAGGTTCTCCATTTTTCTTGTCAAGATTCTTGACGAGAAACCTGAAAGCCTCGTACACACGGCCGGTTTTCCCGGCAAGAAAGCTCTGCCGGCAGTGATCTTGTCGTTTCTTGCCGAGAAAACCGGCCGCGTGTACGAGGCTTTACAGCAAGCACACAGAGGGGAGCGTGGCCCGTGTTCTCTAACTGTACTCCAAAAAATAGATTTTCACAGGTAAGCTGAAAATCCAACTTTCTTGTTGATACAGTAGAGCAGTGGTCCCCAAACTGCGGCCCGGGGGCCAGATGCGGCCCTTTGCTTGCCTGAACCCGGCCCTTGGTGCATTATTCTTCCCACTGATACAAGACACAATTCTGCCAATTGACATCAACAATGGGGCACCATTTCCCCCACTGACATTAACAATGGGGCACTTTCTTTTCCTCCCAATGATACCAAATGGGGCAATGTTTTCTCCCACTTATGCCAGAAAAATTTCCACTCCTGTTGGCCACGGTCCGGCCCCCCTAAAGTCTGAAGGACAATAAACTGGCCCTTTGTTTAGAAAGTTTGGAGACCCCTGCAGTAGAGGATATAGGCAGATTCAGAGATAGATGGGGCTTACCAAAGCCATAACAATGGAGGAGGGTAAAAAAAAAAAAAAAAGTTATCAAAACCAGTCAACAGATTCCTCAAAAAGACTAAAAAAGGGTCCAGAACCCGAACCAAACAGCAACCTGAAGCACCTTAGTAGAATAAGCTGTCACTGGAAGGGGAGGAGGCACCCAAAGCTTGGCTGAATAAGTCTGAAGTACAACCCGATGGATCCAACCAAGCAATGGTGGAATGAGAAGCATTAAGCATCTGAGATCCCTCTGGAGCACAATCTGATTGTCTAATGCAGGGGTCTCAAACTGACAGCCCTCCAGCTGTTCCTAAACGAAAAGTCCCACGAGGCATTGCAAGGCTGACAGCTACAAGCCTGACTCCCACAGGCAGAGGCGTGATAAGACTTGGGACTACAAGTCCCAAAGGCAGAGGCATGATAAGACTTGGGACTACAAGTCCTACAGGCAGAGGCATGATAAGACTTGGGACTACAAGTCCTACAGGCAGAGGAGTGATAAGACTTGGGACTACAAGTCCTACAGGCAGAGGCATGATAAGACTTGGGACTACAAGTCCTACAGGCAGAGGCGTGATAAGACTTGGGACTACAAGTCCTACAGGCAGAGGCGTGATAAGACTTGGGACTACAAGTCCCACAGGCAGAGGCATGATAAGACTTGGGACTACAAGTCCTACAGGCAGAGGAGTGATAAGACTTGGGACTACAAGTCCTACAGGCAGAGGCGTGATAAGACTTGGGACTACAAGTCCTACAGGCAGAGGCGTGATAAGACTTGGGACTACAAGTCCCACAGGCAGAGGCGTGATAAGACTTGGGACTACAAGTCCCACAAGCAGAGGCATGATAAGACTTGGGACTACAAGTCCTACAGGCAGAGGCGTGATAAGACTTGGGACTACAAGTCCTACAGGCAGAGGCGTGATAAGACTTGGGACTACAAGTCCCACAGGCAGAGGCATGATAAGACTTGGGACTACAAGTCCTACAGGCAGAGGCATGATAAGACTTGGGACTACAAGTCCTACAGGCAGAGGAGTGATAAGACTTGGGACTACAAGTCCTACAGGCAGAGGCGTGATAAGACTTGGGACTACAAGTCCTACAGGCAGAGGCGTGATAAGACTTGGGACTACAAGTCCCACAGGCAGAGGCATGATAAGACTTGGGACTGCAAGTCCCACAAGCAGAGGCATGATAAGACTTGGGACTACAAGTCCTACAGGCAGAGGCGTGATAAGACTTGGGACTACAAGTCCCACAGGCAGAGGCATGATAAGACTTGGGACTACAAGTCCCACAGGCAGAGGCATGATAAGACTTGGGACTACAAGTCCTACAGGCAGAGGCGTGATAAGACTTGGGACTACAAGTCCCACAGGCAGAGGCGTGATAAGACTTGGGACTACAAGTCCCACAGGCAGAGGCGTGATAAGACTTGGGACTACAAGTCCCACAGGCAGAGGCATGATAAGACTTGGGACTACAAGTCCCACAAGCAGAGGCGTGATGGAACTTGTAGTTGTGCAACAGCTGGAGGGCTGCCAGTTTGAGACCCCCTGGTCCAATGGAAACCATGGCTTCTGAGGTGGACTCTAACACAGCCTTTCTCAACCAGGGTTCCATGGAACTATGGTTTTCATTGAATGACATTCGATCTGCAAAGAATACAGCCTGAGAACATTCGATTTTTGTCCCATTTGGACAGACTAACCTCACAGGCAGTTTCTAATGGATGAACAACTATAATTTTCAATGAAAGACATTCGATCTGCAGAGAATATATCCTGAGAACATTCGATTTTTGACCCATTTGTGCAGATTAAATTCACATGCCGTTTTCAATGGATGAACAACTATGTGTTTTTATATTGTATAAAAAATCCCAAAGTGTTATTTCATTTGTGTTTACATTCTACTCTAATGCCGCGTACACACGATCATTTTTCCCCGTCGAGAAAAATTTCATTTTTTCCTTTGGACGAGAAAAACGATCGTGTGTGGGCTTTTTGTAATTTTTCTCGACGGGAAAAACGGCATTAATCACGACGAGAAATATTAAAACATGCTCTAATTTTTCTCGTCGTGATTCCCGTCGTTTTTTTCTGCGGCAGTTTTCGCATAGTGAAACACTGCCGGGGAGCCTACACGCGGTCGTTTTTTTCGACCAAAAAAAAAAATGTCATTTAAAACGGCCGTGTGTGGGGGGAACAAGCTGTTCCTCGTTTTGCACGTTGATTTTCTCGACGGTGTTTTCACCGTCGAAAAAAACGATCGCGTGTACGCATAAGTGCCGATTCACACAGGGGCAACCCGACTTACAACGCGACTTTGCAAGGTGACTTCAGCGCGACTTACAACGCGACTTTAAGTCGCCTCCAGGACAGGCGACTTTGGCTGTGGCCAATCACAGAATAATCAGCTCTGTGGGAGGGAGGGGTTTGCCTGGGTTAACTATTTTCTCTTCCTGTAAAGTTGCTTGCACTAAGATGGAGATCCGACTTTGGAGGCGACTGTCAAAGGAAATTTCGGACCGACTCTCGTTACAAGTCAAGATGTTTTATTGCATATGCAGAGAAAATGGTAAAAGTATATTTGCGGCTTCAGAGATCCATTTTCTGCCTGTCATAGATTCACATTCTGCTTTTATAACCCTTAAACCTTCCCCTTTCCTGCTCGTAACGTCCTGACCATGTGTATAATTTCAACCTTTATTCTGACGTTAGCAGGAAAGAGGGAAATATCCTTTTTCAGCCTACACCTTATGACAGGATATTTCATACAATGGATACATAAATTATCTCATACAATGGAAACATAAATTATTTCATGGTTCACAGCCCATGTTTGGCAGGTGTAAGCAAATTACAGTTTTACTATAAGTCAGCACATTTTTTGCACAAATAGAATATGGTCATATGACTTATTCCAGTAATTAGGACTATTAGAGCTATTCAGCATATTTATGTATAATAGAGTTATAAAACAAACATTTTAACTTTAGAAGATTAATATGCATCTTGATAGTTGACAGATAAAGTATCATTTTAAATTTATCTAACAGCGACTTCCATTGAAATCAATGGGTTAGGGCTGCAACTAACGATTATTTTCATAATCGATTAGTTGGCCGATTATTGTTTCGATTAATCGAATAATCGGTTAATAACATTATTGGAAAAAAAAATTTGCATTTTTACATTTTTTTTTTGGCCAATTTGTTGTTGGGCAGATTAAAAAATACAAATTGCCGCAAAAACGCATTACATGCTTTTCTGTAGCTCATCCATTGAAGTATATTTAACCAAAAAAACAAAATAGCACCGTTTTGCATTTAAAAAAAAAAAGTCCTTGCCCTTTCCAAATACGCAGCAGCTGAAAAAATAATGGATGTGAACGTGTCCCGTAGGAAACCATGTAAATGACCTGTAGTGTGTTTCTGCAAAAAGCACCAAAAAACACAGAGGTGTGACCCGGGCCTGAGATGTTTAGTAACATAATGAGGATTAAAGTGGTTGTAAACCCACTTTTTTTTTTTTTTTTGGCCCACCTGCAAGAGAAAGGCATAATGAGCTATTATGACTAGCATAATAGCTCATTATGTTCCACTTACCTTAGATCGGGGCCCCCGAAGCCGTCCTCGTCCCTCTGTCCAGCCGCAGACATCACTGCGGCGATAGCCGGAATGTTACTTCCGGGTATCGCCGCACCAGCCAATCACAGCGCCGCTCCGGCGCTGTGATTGGCCGGAGCGGCGGAGACGTCACTCTGCGCATGCGCGCGGGAGGCGTCCCACTCGGCTACGCCCAGCGATTGCTGGGAAGTAGCCGAGTATGTGAATGGGATTAACCCCATAAATGTGCCGTTGTCTACGGCGCGCATGCGCTGTAGATAGCGGCGCTTGTCATTTTAGTAAATATCTCCTAAACCGTGTAGGTTTAGGAGATATTTCTTGCACCTACAGGTAACCCTTAATCTAGGCTTACCTGTAGGTGCAAGTTGAAAAAGTGGGTTTACAACCACTTTAAAAAAAACAAAATTAGTACAAAAAGAGAAAATAATCGCTGTAAGGGGTTCATTTTTTACTGTGGGACAGTGAAAGTAATATTTACAGTAGCGATTTGCTCTTTTTGTACTATAAAGGGTTAATTTTAGTTTTTTTTAACCCCATTATATTACTGGCTGATTAATCGATTATGAAAAAAGTAATCGATTAATTTCATAATCGATTAGTTGTTTCGGCCCTACAATGGGTAGAAGTCGCCTTGAAGTAGTACAGGAACCTTTTCTGAAGTCGGAGCGACTGCAGTAGTGTGCATTAAGACGTCTCTCATTGTCTTCAATGGAATTTCTAATATCGGGCGACTTGGGGGCGGCACGAGTCGGATCCCAAGTCGCTGTGGTGTGAACCGGCACTAAGGGTACATAACCCAAATTCCAGTTTCCCGACATTACAGGTTTCACAAAAACATCGCTACAGCCGCCTAAATCCACCTCCCCCCCCCCCCCCCCCCAAACATCGATCCCTTCTCCTTATAGACTGAGAGATTTGCCAAGATTTCAATATTACCAGTGAAGGTTGTAACAATACTCGTGTAGCTCCCTGTGTGCCCCTTGCTTTGTACATGGCTACAGTCTATGCTGGCGCTATGGGGTTCAACGGCGATACAAAATGACCCCCCCCCCCCCGCCTCCGATTCCCCCTTTAAATCCGGCATCGTATTACGAAGAATATTCATCTGGAGGTCTCTGCATGAATAATGCCGCCGCTCCCCGGCGTCGGCAGACTCACCATCCATTCCGAAATAATTATATCCACCTTCTCCACCGGCAAATCAATTTCCTCGATCCGCCCTTTAATCAGCGAGATCCGATCTTCCAACTTATTCAGCCTGAAAGACGGAAAAGATTTTTATTTAATTTTTTTTTATTTATTTTTTTAAGCTCCACTTTTATCAACTGCAACTCACAAAAGACAAAAAGAACGAAAAGGCGAGAAATGATTTGATCTGATTTAATTGAATTTGAATGTATCCGGGATGAATAGAGAGGAGGACTGTCACATGGAGAGGGGGAGGGGACTGAAGCTGGGAAGAGGACAGACGCGGTTCCATCATCAGCGCAGGAAATGGATATTCACATCAAACGCTCGCTAAACGCACTTTTTTTTGGGGGGATCGTTACTCGATACACATAGAGAGTCCATTCATTTCACTCCTTACATTGGGGGTCAGAGAGCCGCTTGTCGTGTCACTTCTGCATGTTTGGTGCACTTTTTTCACATCGCAAAACACGCATCCGAACGCCGCGTTCCGGAGCCATTCATTATAAATGTACCGCAAATACGTCACCCAATTGTACCAGGTTTTGTAAACACACACAAAAGATTGCAGCTTCGCGCTTATTTGCAAAAGCCTGAATGGAACCCAAAGCAGTGCAATCCAAACTGCGGCCCGGGGGACAGACCCCCCCCCCTTTGCCTGCCTATGTCCAGCCCACTGACACCAATGATGGGACACTATTCCTCCCACTGACACCAATGATGGGACACTATTCCTCCCACTGACACCAATGATGGGGCACTATTCCTCCCACTGACACCAATGATGGGACACTATTCCTCCCACTGACACCAATGATGGGACACTATTCCTCCCACTGACACCAATGATGGGGCACTATTCCTCCCACTGACACCAATGATGGGGCACTATTCCTCCCACTGATACCAATGATGGGGCACTATTCCTCCCACTGTCATCAATGATGGGACACTATTCCCCCCACTGACACCAATGATGGGACACTATTCCCCCCACTGACACCAATGATGGGACACTATTCCTCCCACTGACACCAATGATGGGACACTATTCCTCCCACTGACACCAATGATGGGACACTATTCCTCCCACTGACACCAATGATGGGACACTATTCCTCCCACTGATACCAATGATGGGGCACTATTCCTCCCACTGACACCAATGATGGGACACTATTCCTCCCACTGATACCAATGATGGGACACTATTCCTCCCACTGACACCAATGATGGGGCACTATTCCTCCCACTGACACCAACAATGGGACACTATTCCTTCCACTGATATCAATGATGGGACACTATTCCTCCCACTGACACCAATGATGGGGCACTATTCCTCCCACTGACACCAATGATGGGGCACTATTCCTCCCACTGACACCAATGATGGGGCACTATTCCTCCCACTGACACCAACAATGGGACACTATTCCTTCCACTGATACCAATGAGGTGGCACTATTCCTCCCACTGACACCAATGATGGGGCACTATTCCTCCCACTGACACCAATGATGGGGCACTATTCCTCCCACTGACACCAATGATGGGACACTATTCCTCCCACTGACACCAATGATGGGACACTATTCCTCCCACTGACACCAATGATGGGACACTATTCCTCCCACTGATACCAATGATGGGGCACTATTCCTCCCACTGACACCAATGATGGGACACTATTCCTCCCACTGATACCAATGATGGGACACTATTCCTCCCACTGACACCAATGATGGGGCACTATTCCTCCCACTGACACCAACAATGGGACACTATTCCTTCCACTGATATCAATGATGGGACACTATTCCTCCCACTGACACCAATGATGGGGCACTATTCCTCCCACTGACACCAATGATGGGGCACTATTCCTCCCACTGACACCAATGATGGGGCACTATTCCTCCCACTGACACCAACAATGGGACACTATTCCTTCCACTGATACCAATGAGGTGGCACTATTCCTCCCACTGACACCAATGATGGGGCACTATTCCTCCCACTGACACCAATGATGGGGCACTATTCCTCCCACTGACACCAACAATGGGGCACTATTCCTCCCACTGACACCAACAATGGGACACTATTCCTCCCACTGACACCAACAATGGGACACTATTCCTCCCACTGACACCAATGATGGGGCAGTATTCCTCCCACTGACACCAATGATGGGGCACTATTCCTCCCACTGATACCAATGATGGGGCACTATTCCTTCCACTGATACCAATGATGGGGCACTATTCCTCCCACTGACACCAATGATGGGGCACTATTCCTCCCACTGACACCAACAATGGGACACTATTCCTCCCACTGACACCAATGATGGGGCACTATTCCTCCCACTGACACCAATGATGGGGCAGTATTCCTCCCACTGACACCAATGATGGGGCACTATTCCTCCCACTGATACCAATGATGGGGCACTATTCCTTCCACTGATACCAATGATGGGGCACTATTCCTCCCACTGACACCAATGATGGGGCACTATTCCTCCCACTGATACCAATGATGGGACACTATTCCTCCCACTGACACCAACAATGGGACACTATTCCTCCCACTGACACCAATGATGGGGCAGTATTCCTCCCACTGACACCAATGATGGGGCACTATTCCTCCCACTGACACCAATGATGGGGCACTATTCCTCCCACTGATACCAATGATGGGGCACTATTCCTTCCACTGATACCAATGATGGGGCACTATTCCTCCCACTGACACCAATGATGGGGCACTATTCCTCCCACTGATACCAATGATGGGGCACTATTCCTTCCACTGATACCAATGATGGGACACTATTCCTCCCACTGACACCAATGATGGGGCACTATTCCTCCCACTGATACCAATGATGGGGGACTATTCCTCCCACTGACACCAATGATGGGGGACTATTCCTCCCACTGACACCAATGATGGGGCACTATTTCTCCCACTGATACCAATGATGGGGCACTATTCCTTCCACTGATACCAATGATGGGGCACTATTCCTCCCACTGACACCAATGATGGGGCACTATTCCTCCCACTGATACCAATGATGGGGCACTATTCCTTCCACTGATACCAATGATGGGGCAGTATTCCTCCCACTGACACCAATGATGGGACACTATTCCTCCCACTGACACCAATGATGGGACACTATTCCTCCCACTGACACCAATGATGGGGCACTATTCCTCCCACTGATACCAATGATGGGACACTATTCCTCCCACTGACACCAATGATGGGGCACTATTCCTCCCACTGATACCAATGAGGTGGCACTATTCCTCCCACTGACACCAATGATGGGGCACTATTCCTCCCACTGATACCAACAATGGGACACTATTCCTTCCACTGACACCAACAATGGGACACTATTCCTCCCACTGACACCAATGATGGGACACTATTCCTCCCACTGACAACAATGATGGGGCAGTATTCCTCCCACTGACACCAATGATGGGGCAGTATTCCTCCCACTGACACCAATGATGGGGCAGTATTCCTCCCACTGACACCAATGATGGGGCACTATTCCTCCCACTGATACCAATGATGGGGCACTATTCCTTCCACTGATACCAATGATGGGGCACTATTCCTCCCACTGACACCAATGATGGGGCACTATTCCTCCCACTGATACCAATGATGGGGCACTATTCCTTCCACTGATACCAATGATGGGGCAATATTCCTCCCACTGACACCAATGATGGGACACTATTCCTCCCACTGACACCAATGATGGGACACTATTCCTCCCACTGACACCAATGATGGGGCACTATTCCTCCCACTGATACCAATGATGGGACACTATTCCTCCCACTGACACCAATGATGGGGCACTATTCCTCCCACTGATACCAATGAGGTGGCACTATTCCTCCCACTGACACCAATGATGGGGCACTATTCCTCCCACTGATACCAACAATGGGACACTATTCCTTCCACTGATACCAATGATGGGACACTATTCCTCCCACTGACACCAATGATGGGGCACTATTCCTCCCACTGACACCAATGATGGGGCACTATTCCTCCCACTGACACCAATGATGGGGCACTATTCCTCCCACTGACACCAACAATGGGACACTATTCCTCCCACTGACACCAACAATGGGACACTATTCCTCCCACTGACACCAATGATGGGACACTATTCCTCCCACTGACAACAATGATGGGGCAGTATTCCTCCCACTGACACCAATGATGGGGCACTATTCCTCCCACTGACACCAATGATGGGGCAGTATTCCTCCCACTGACACCAATGATGGGGCACTATTCCTCCCACTGATACCAATGATGGGGCACTATTCCTTCCACTGATACCAATGATGGGGCACTATTCCTCCCACTGACACCAATGATGGGGCACTATTCCTCCCACTGATACCAATGATGGGGCACTATTCCTTCCACTGATACCAATGATGGGACACTATTCCTCCCACTGACACCAATGATGGGGCACTATTCTTCCCACTGATACCAATGATGGGGGACTATTCCTCCCACTGACACCAATGATGGGGGACTATTCCTCCCACTGACACCAATGATGGGGCACTATTCCTCCCACTGACACCAATGATGGGGGACTATTCCTCCCACTGACACCAATGATGGGGCACTATTCCTCCCACTGACACCAATGATGGGGGACTATTCTTCCCACTGACACCAATGATGGGGCACTATTCTTCCCACTGATACCAATGATGGGGGACTATTCCTCCCACTGACACCAATGATGGGGTACTATTCCTCCCACTGACACCAATGATGGGGCACTATTCCTCCCACTGACACCAACAATGGGACACTATTCCTCCCACTGACACCAATGATGGGACACTATTCCTCCCACTGACACCAATGATGGGGCAGTATTCCTCCCACTGACACCAATGATGGGGCAGTATTCCTCCCACTGACACCAATGATGGGGCACTATTCCTCCCACTGATACCAATGATGGGGCACTATTCCTTCCACTGACACCAATGATGGGGCACTATTCCTCCCACTGACACCAATGATGGGGCACTATTCCTTCCACTGATACCAATGATGGGACACTATTCCTCCCACTGACACCAATGATGGGGCACTATTCCTCCCACTGATACCAATGATGGGGCACTATTTCTCCCACTGATACCAATGATGGGGCACTATTCCTCCCACTGACACCAATGATGGGGCACTATTCCTCCCACTGATACCAATGATGGGGCACTATTCCTTCCACTGATACCAATGATGGGACACTATTCCTCCCACTGACACCAATGATGGGGCACTATTCCTCCCACTGACACCAATGATGGGGCACTATTCCTCCCACTGATACCAATGATGGGGCACTATTTCTCCCACTGATACCAATGATGGGGCACTATTCCTCCCACTGACACCAATGATGGGGCACTATTCCTCCCACTGATACCAATGATGGGGCACTATTCCTTCCACTGATACCAATGATGGGACACTATTCCTCCCACTGACACCAATGATGGGGCACTATTCCTTCCACTGATACCAATGATGGGACACTATTCCTCCCACTGACACCAATGATGGGGCACTATTCCTCCCACTGATACCAATGATGGGGCACTATTTCTCCCACTGATACCAATGATGGGGGACTATTCCTCCCACTGACACCAATGATGGGGCACTATTCCTCCCACTGATACCAATGATGGGGCACTATTTCTCCCACTGATACCAATGATGGGGGACTATTCCTCCCACTGACACCAATGATGGGGGACTATTCCTCCCACTGACACCAATGATGGGGCACTATTCCTCCCACTGACACCAATGATGGGGGACTATTCCTCCCACTGACACCAATGATGGGGCACTATTCCTCCCACTGACACCAATGATGGGGGACTATTCTTCCCACTGACACCAATGATGGGGCACTATTCCTCCCACTGACACCAATGATGGGGCACTATTCCTTCCACTGATACCAATGATGGGACACTATTCCTCCCACTGACACCAATGATGGGGCACTATTCTTCCCACTGATACCAATGATGGGGGACTATTCCTCCCACTGACACCAATGATGGGGGACTATTCCTCCCACTGACACCAATGATGGGGCACTATTCCTCCCACTGACACCAATGATGGGGGACTATTCCTCCCACTGACACCAATGATGGGGCACTATTCCTCCCACTGACACCAATGATGGGGGACTATTCTTCCCACTGACACCAATGATGGGGCACTATTCCTCCCACTGACACCAATGATGGGGCACTATTCCTTCCACTGATACCAATGATGGGACACTATTCCTCCCACTGACACCAATGATGGGGCACTATTCTTCCCACTGATACCAATGATGGGGGACTATTCCTCCCACTGACACCAATGATGGGGGACTATTCCTCCCACTGACACCAATGATGGGGCACTATTTCTCCCACTGACACCAATGATGGGGGACTATTCCTCCCACTGATACCAATGATGGGGCGCTATTCCTCCCACTGACACCAATGATGGGCATCTTTTACGCCCACTGATGCCAGGGCACTAACGCTGACAAACCAGCCCCTCAAAGTCTGAAAAACTGTAAAATGACCCTTTGCTTAGAAAGTATGGAGACTCTCTAAAGGACAATGTGGCATTACCGGAGTACAAAGAAATAGCAGGGCGACTTAAAGCTGAAGTTTATTCTGCTTATATTTTTCTTACTTCCCCCTCATCAACATTCGGATGCCATTTTTAAATAAAAACCTTTCCAGTTTTATAACATACCTTATGATGTCATCACTGGATCTCTGTGCTCATCTATGCAATGCAGGCAGATCACGGCTGGTGGGAGGGGCTGGCAGGGGGCTGAACACATTTACACCCACCTATCAAGGCATTTTTGATCTTTGCATAACTCCTCCCAAGAGCCAGCCCACTGCCCTCCACCCTGATTGATACAAGCAGTGGGCTGGCTCTTGGGAGGAGTTATGCAAAGATCAAAAATGCCTCGATGGGTGGGTGTCGGTCTGGAGAGCTGAGTGTTCCATTCGCATTGCAGACCGTTCCCAAGTGACGCCGAACCTCCCTGATTGACAGCACTGTCCAATAAATAAACAAAGGGGGCAGTCCAGGGAGAGTCAGGATGGGGAGGAAAGGGGCTAGATGATGCTGGGCGTCCTCCAGCCAGGAAAGGAGGCGGGGCTCTGACTTGCTGCAGCTTCTAAACGCACATTATGAGAAGCTCACAGTGTGCAGAGAAATGAGAGGAAGGCAGGAGAGGAGCCGCTACAACTGTACAGGACTGGAGGGGAAGATATAAGAAGCTGTGATAGGAAGGTCGGGATTCTGAATTCAGCATCAAATCTCACACAACTATTCCCCCCCCCCCCCCCCCAATAAAAATCATTACACCGCATTATGCGGAAAGCCGGGAAGCAGCTGCAGCGACTCAGCGGAAATCCACGAAGCTGAACGGCGCCAAGAAAAGAAAAAAGAAAGAAAAAAAAACATAAAAATAAGCAAAAATGATTCAATGTATCAAATCCTGCGGAGGAGATGAAATCGTTCACCTTTCCCGCTGAAGAGGATCCATCTCCTCCTGCGCTCCGACAGCATGACAGCCAGCGTTACCGACGGCGATATCATTATTCACAGCGCGGCGGCGGCGATGTGCAGCTCCTTATCGCTGTCCTTCCCCCGCTATCACCCCGCGCCAGCTTCCCCCACCCCACCCCCGACAATCTCATTATAGCCGTAATTGAAAAAAGTGACAAAAAGATCTCCGGCCCTGAACCCACCCCAACGCGTTTTGTCCGGGGACCATAAAAATAAAAAATAAAAAAGAGAAAGATCAATAAAACAACCAATCAGAATTAGAGAACGGTTCATTATTTCTCTTAATGATAAGGAAAATCCAGTGACATTTATTTATTATGGATAATAAAGATCTGAGGCCAAAACCTTTTATTTATTTATTTTTTGTATAAGGAAGAAAATGCTGTGGTGGTTTATTTATTTATTTTTATTTTTTTAAATTAATTTTTTTTTTTTATAATTTTTTTTTTTTTAAACTTTACATTCATTTTTGAGTTTTCAAAGGTTCAGGTACAGTGGAGGGGAACGGCAGTCAGGGATGCAGAAGGACAATCCAGTGACATTTATTTATTATGGCTAATAAAGATCTGAGGCCAAAACTTTTTATTTATTTTTATTTTTTTGTATAAGGAAGAAAATGCTGTGGTGGTTTATTTTTTTATTTTAATTTTTTTAAATTACATTTTTTTTTATTATTTTCATTTTTTTCAAAACTTTATTTTTTTTTATTTAAAACTTTTTTTTTTCCCCCTCTTTAACATATTTTTATTGAATTTAAAAAAACAAAACCAAGAATAATTCAAATTCTTATTCAGACATTGTTATCGTTATCACAAAGGTGCCTGGATAGGTTTTGTATAAGGAAGAAAATGCTGTGGTGTTTTTTTTTTTTTTTTAAACTTTACATTTATTTTTGAGTTTTCAAAAGGTTCAGGTACAGTGGAGGGGAACGGCAGTCAGGGATGCAGAAGGACAATCCAGTGACATTTATTTATTATGGCTAATAAAGATCTGAGGCCAAAACTTTTTTATTTTATTTTTTTTTGTATAAGGAAGAAAATGCTGTGGTGGTTTATTTATTTATTTGTATTTTTTTAAATTAATTTTTTTTTTGTTATTTTTTCAAAACTTTACATTATAAAGATCCGAGGCCAAAACGTTTTCTTTTTTTTATAAGGAAGAAAATGCTGTGGTGGTTTATTTATTTATTTTTTTAAATAATTTTTTTTATTATTTTTTTTTCAAAACTTTACATTCATTTTTGAGTTTTCAAAAGGTTGAGGTACGGTGGAGGGGAACAGCAGTCAGAGACGCAGGACAATCCAGTGACATTTATTTATTGTGGCTAATAAAGATCTGAGGCCAAAACTTTTTTTTTTCCCCTCTTTAAAATATTTTTATTGAATTAAAAAAAAAAAAAAAAGAATAATTCAAATTCTTATTCAGACATTGTTATCGTTATCACAAAAGTGCCTGGATAGGTTTTGTATAAGGAAGAAAATCCTGTGGTGGTTTATTAATTATTTTTTTTTTAAATACATTTTTTTTTTTTTATTAATTTTTAATTTTTTTTTTTCAAAACTTTACATTCATTTTTGAGTTTTCAAAAGGTTGAGGTACGGTGGAGGGGAACGGCATTCAGAGACACAGAAGGACAATCCAGTGACATTTATTTATTATGGATAATAAAGATCTGAGGCCAAAACTTTTTTATTTTATTTTTTTTGTATAAGGAAGAAAATGCTGTGGTGGTTTATTTATTTATTTATTTATTTTTTTTGTTATTTTTTCAAAACTTTACATTATAAAGATCCGAGGCCAAAACGTTTTCTTTTTTTTTATAAGGAAGAAAATGCTGTGGTGGTTTATTTATTTTTTTAAATTTTTTTTTTTTTTTTTCAAAACTTTACATTCATTTTTGAGTTTTCAAAAGGTTGAGGTACAGTGGAGGGGAACGGCATTCAGAGACACAGAAGGACAATCCAGTGACATTTATTTATTATGGCTAATAAAGATCTGAGGCCAAAACTTTTTTTTTTCCCCTCTTTAAAATATTTTTATTGAATTAAAAAAAAAAAAAAGAATAATTCAAATTCTTATTCAGACATTGTTATCGTTATCACAAAAGTGCCTGGATAGGTTTTGTATAAGGAAGAAAATCCTGTGGTGGTTTATTAATTATTTTTTTTTTTAAATACATTTTTTTTTTTTTATTAATTTTTTATTTATTTTTTTCAAAACTTTACATTCATTTTTGAGTTTTCAAAAGGTTGAGGTACAGTGGAGGGGAACGGCATTCAGAGACACAGAAGGACAATCCAGTGACATTTATTTATTATGGCTAATAAAGATCTGAGGCCAAAACTTTTTTTTTTCCCCTCTTTAAAATATTTTTATTGAATTAAAAAAAAAAAAAAAAAGAATAATTCAAATTCTTATTCAGACATTGTTATCGTTATCACAAAAGTGCCTGGATAGGTTTTGTATAAGGAAGAAAATCCTGTGGTGGTTTATTAATTAATTTTTTTTTTAAATACATTTTTTTTTTTTTTATTAATTTTTTATTTATTTTTTTCAAAACTTTACATTCATTTTTGAGTTTTCAAAAGGTTGAGGTACGGTGGAGGGGAACGGCATTCAGAGACACAGAAGGACAATCCAGTGACATTTATTTATTATGGATAATAAAGATCTGAGGCCAAAACTTTTTTGTATAGTGAAGAAAGGGCTGTGGTGGGAATTATTTTTTAATTTAAATTTTTTTTTTTTTTTTTTTCAAACTTCACATACATTTTTGACTTTTCAGGTACGGTGGAGGGGAACAGCAGTCAGAGACGCAGCCCTGACATTGGTGCTCTCCGTTTTCACCCCTTTGCTCCTTCATCCAGAGCGGGGCGCTCTAATACAGGAGGTGTGTTACTGACCAAATCACCAAGTAAACCCCCACCACCCAGACTGACAATGGTGCTGTCTGCTGTGCCTCCTGTTCTCATCCCTCCAGAGTGAGGAGGGGGGGGGTGCTCTAATACAGGAGGTGTGTTACTGGCCATATCACCAAGTGAAAGTCCCCCTCCCCCTGAGAATGACAATGCTGCTGTCTGCTGTGCCCCCTGTGCTCCTTCATCCAGAGTGGGGGTGTGCTCTTATACAGGAGGTGTGTTACTGGCCAGACTACCAAGTGAAAGTCCCCCTCCCCCTGAGACTGTCAATGGTGCTGTCTGCTGTGCCTCTTGTGCTCCTTCATCCAGAGTGGGGGGGGGAGGGGGGGCTTTAGTAAAGGAGGTGGCCAGACCACTAAGTGAAAGCCCCACCCCCCCCCACCCCTAAGACTGGCAATGGCCCTGTCTGCTGTGCCTCCTGTTCTCCTTCATCCAGAGTGGGGGGGTGGTGTCTTACTGGTCAGACCACCACAAATAATGCAGCCGCCACATCTAATGATTGCTGAGCTGCAATATGTGACATTCTTGGTTTTGGTTTTGTCCTCATATTACATCATTTCGGAATATGGGAAAGAATCTGGCCAATCAGATTGCACTGGGGGAGATTTACTAAAACTGGAGAGTCCAGAACCTGGTGCAGCTCTGCATGGCAGCCAATCAGCTTCTAGCGTCAGCTTCTTCCGCTGAGCTTTGACAATAAATCCTGGAAGCTGATTGGTTTCTATGCAGAGCTGAGACGAGAGAGAGAGAGAGAGACGAGAGAGAGACGAGAGAGAGACGAGAGAGAGACGAGAGAGAGACGAGAGAGAGACGAGAGAGAGACGAGACGAGAGAGAGACGAGAGAGAGACGAGAGACGAGAGACGAGAGACGAGAGAGAGACGAGAGACGAGAGAGAGACGAGAGAGAGACGAGAGAGAGACGAGAGAGAGACGAGAGACGAGAGAGAGACGAGAGAGAGACGAGAGACGAGAGAGAGACGAGAGAGAGACAAGAGAGAGACGAGAGAGAGACGAGAAAGAGACGAGAGAGAGACGAGAAAGAGACGAGAAAGAGACGAGAAAGAGACGAGAAAGAGACGAGAGACGAGAGACGAGAGAGAGACGAGAGAGAGACGAGAGAGAGACGAGAGAGAGACGAGAGAGAGACGAGACGAGAGACGAGAGAGAGACGAGACGAGAGACGAGAGAGAGACGAGACGAGAGAGAGACGAGACGAGAGAGAGAGAGACGAGAGAGAGAGAGACGAGACGAGAGACGAGACGAGACGAGAGAGAGACGAGACGAGAGAGAGACGAGACGAGAGAGAGACGAGACGAGAGAGAGACGAGACGAGACGAGAGAGAGACAAGACGAGAGAGAGACGAGACGAGAGAGAGACGAGACGAGACGAGAGAGAGACGAGAGAGACACGAGAGAGAGACGAGAGAGAGACGAGAGAGAGACGAGACAAGAGAGAGACGAGACGAGAGACGAGACGAGACGAGAGACGAGACGAGAGAGAGACGAGAGAGAGACGAGAGAGAGACGAGAGAGAGACGAGAGAGAGAGACGAGAGACGAGAGAGAGACGAGAGAGAGACGAGAGAGAGACGAGACGAGAGACGAGAGAGAGACGAGACGAGAGAGAGACGAGACGAGAGAGAGAGAGACGAGAGAGAGAGAGAGACGAGACGAGAGATGAGACGAGACGAGAGAGAGACGAGACGAGAGATGAGACGAGACGAGAGAGAGACGAGACGAGAGAGAGACGAGACGAGAGAGAGACGAGACGAGAGAGAGACGAGACGAGAGAGAGACGAGACGAGAGAGAGACGAGACGAGAGAGAGACGAGACGAGAGAGAGACGAGACGAGACGAGAGAGAGACGAGAGAGACGAGAGAGAGACGAGAGAGAGACGAGACAAGAGAGAGACGAGACGAGAGAGAGACGAGAGAGAGACGAGAGAGAGACGAGAGAGAGACGAGAGAGAGAGACGAGAGACGAGAGAGAGACGACGAGAGAGAGACGAGAGACGAGAGAGAGACGAGAGAGAGACGAGACGAGAGAGAGACGAGACGAGAGAGACGAGACGAGAGAGAGACGAGACGAGAGAGAGACGAGAGAGAGACGAGACGAGAGAGAGAGACGAGAGAGAGAGACGAGAGAGAGAGAGACGAGAGAGAGAGAGACGAGAGAGAGAGAGACGAGACGAGAGACGAGACGAGAGACGAGAGACGAGACGAGAGACGAGACGAGAGACGAGAGACGAGAGAGAGAGACGAGAGAGAGAGACAAGAGAGAGAGACAAGAGAGAGAGAGGCGAGACGAGAGAGAGGCGAGAGAGAGACGAGAGAGAGACGAGAGAGAGACGAGACGAGAGAGACGAGACGAGAGAGATGAGAGAGCGACGAGAAAGAGAGAGACGAGAGAGATAGAGACGAGAGAGAGACGAGAGAGAGACGAGAGAGAAGACGAGAGAGACAGACGAGAGAGACAGACGAGAGAGACAGACGAGAGAGAGACAGACGAGAGAGAGAGAGAGACGAGAGAGAGAGAGAGACGAGAGAGAGATACGAGAGAGAGATGAGAGACGAGAGAGAGACGAGAGAGAGAGACGAGAGAGAGAGACGAGAGAGAGAGAGACGAGAGAGAGAGAGACGAGACAAGAGAGAGACGAGACAAGAGAGAGACGAGACAAGAGAGAGATAGATAGAGAGAGACGAGACAAGAGAGAGACGAGACAAGACGAGAGAGAGAGAGACAAGACGAGAGAGAGAGAGACAAGACGAGAGAGAGAGAGAGAGACAAGACGAGAGAGAGAGAGACAAGACGAGAGAGAGAGAGACAAGACGAGAGAGAGAGAGAGACAAGACGAGAGAGAGAGAGAGAGACAAGACGAGAGAGAGAGAGACAAGACGAGAGAGAGAGAGACAAGACGAGAGAGAGAGAGAGACAAGACGAGAGAGATACAAGACGAGAGAGACAAGACGAGAGAGAGAGACGAGAGAGACGAGAGAGAGAGAGACGAGACGAGAGAGAGAGACGAGACGAGAGAGAGAGACGAGACGAGAGAGAGAGAGAGAGCGAGACGAGAGAAAGCGAGACGAGACGAGAGAGACGAGACGAGAGAGACGAGACGAGAGAGACGAGACGAGAGAGACGAGACGAGAGAGACGAGACGAGAGAGACGAGACGAGAGAGACGAGACGAGAGAGACAAGACGAGAGAGACAAGACGAGAGAGACAAGACGAGAGAGAGACAGACGAGAGAGAGACAGACGAGAGAGAGACAGACGAGAGAGAGACAGAGACGAGAGAGAGACAGAGACGAGAGAGAGACAAGACGAGAGAGAGACAAGACGAGAGAGAGACAAGACGAGAGAGAGACGAGACGAGAGAGAGACGAGACGAGAGAGAGACGAGACGAGAGAGACGAGACGAGAGAGACGAGAGAGATGAGACGAGAGAGAGACAAGACGAGAGAGAGACAAGACGAGAGAGAGACAAGACGAGACGAGAGAGACAAGACGAGAGAGAGAGAGACAAGACGAGAGAGACAAGACGAGAGAGAGACAGAACGAGAGAGACAAGACGAGAGAGAGACAAGACGAGAGAGAGAGAGAGAGACGAGACGAGAGAGACGAGACGAGAGAGACGAGACGAGAGAGACGAGACGAGAGAGACGAGATACGAGAGAGACGAGATACGAGAGACGAGATACGAGAGGCGAGAGAGACGAGAGAGACGAGACGAGAGAGACGAGAGGCGAGACGAGACGAGAGGGACGAGATGAGAGAGACGAGAGGGACGAGACGAGAGGGACGAGACGAGAGAGACGAGACGAGAGAGACGAGACGAGAGAGACGAGACGAGAGAGACGAGACGAGACGAGAGGGACGAGACGAGAGAGACGAGACGAGAGGGACGAGACGAGAGAGACGAGACGAGAGAGACGAGACGAGAGGGACGAGACGAGAGAGACGAGACGAGAGGGACGAGACGAGAGGGACGAGACGAGAGGGACGAGACGAGAGGGACGAGACGAGAGAGACGAGACGAGAGAGACGAGACGAGAGAGACGAGAGAGATGAGACGAGACGAGACGAGACGAGACGAGACGAGAGGGACGTGACGAGAGGGACGAGACGAGAGGGACGAGACGAGAGGGACGAGACGAGAGGGACGAGACGAGAGAGACGAGACGAGAGAGACGAGAGAGATGAGACGAGACGAGACGAGACGAGACGAGACGAGAGGGACGAGACGAGAGGGACGAGACGAGAGAGATGAGACGAGACGAGACGAGACGAGAGGGACGAGACGAGAGGGACGAGACGAGAGAGACGAGACGAGAGAGACGAGAGAGATGAGACGAGACGAGACGAGACGAGACGAGACGAGAGGGACGAGACGAGAGGGACGAGACGAGAGAGATGAGACGAGACGAGACGAGACGAGAGGGACGAGACGAGAGGGACGAGACGAGAGAGACGAGACGAGAGAGACGAGACGAGAGAGACGAGACGAGAGGGACGAGACGAGAGGGACGAGACGAGAGGGACGAGACGAGAGGGACGAGACGAGAGGGACGAGACGAGAGAGACGAGACGAGAGAGACGAGACGAGAGAGACGAGACAAGACGTATATATTACACAGACGCATGGCGCAGAGAGGAAAAGAGAACTTTTATATATATAAAAAATAAAAGATTTACAAAAGATGTCAGAAATGGAGGAGAAGGAGGCAGCAGATGGCGCAGAGTCCAATCAGCCGTCTCCGTTATTTGTAGCTTTTCCGAGGCGCGCTTCTATGCCGGGCTCAGAACCCTGGCGAAGGGGGCGGGGCAAAGGTTGCGGCTCGCTCAGCTGAAGGCAACGAGCGTGACCGCGGTCTGTTCCGTGTCAGGTTGAGAGCCAGGTGCGTCTGCGGAGAATCCATCAGCGTGTTCCCGCCTCCCGTCCCAAATCAATAACACGCTGCCTTGTGTGCGTCACCCCGGGACACCTGGTTGACTCCGGCGAGGAACCGCGCTATGGCGCAGGAAGATCCGCTGGAGAGGAAAAACTCCATTCAATCCATCAATGTGCTCACCCTGGAAAAGTACTACCAGTTCCTTTACACTGAGCTATAGTCTGTAAGAGTTCCCATTGTCAGCACACCAGCTGAAACTTCAAATCAGCCTGAAAAAGTGGAAATTTCTGCATTGGAGCCCCTGACCTTTCACCCCTGGGGCCCTCCAGCTGTTGTGGAACTACATTTCCCATGAGGCATTGCAAGGCTGGCAGTTACAATTACTCCCAGAGGCATGATGGGACTTGTAGTTCTGCAACAGCTGGAGGGCCCCAGGCAGATGTACCATTCCCTGCCCCCCCCCCCTCTGTAAGCAGATCAGCTCTCAGACTCCCCCCACCCCCCCCCCCCCATAGACACCCCCTCTCCCCTATTTATTTTATTGTCCCTTTCTAAAGTCTTTTTTTTTTTCTTCTTAACCACTTCAGCTCCAGAAGGTTTTACCCCCCTTCCTGACCAGGCCATTTTTTTCACGATTCGGCACTGCGTCGCTTTAACTGACAATTGCGCGGTCGTGCGACGCTGTACACAAAGAAAATTTACGTCCTTTTTTTCCCACAAATAGAGATTACTTTTGGTGGTATTTGATCACCTCTGCGGTTTTAATTTTTTGCGCTATAAACAAAAAAAAGAGCGACAATTTTGAAAAAAAAAAAAAAATACAATATTTTTTTCTTTTTGCTATAATAAATATCCCAATAAAAAAAAAAAAAAAAAAAAAGACTTTTTTTCTCAGTTTAGGCCGATACGTATTCTTCTACATATTTTTGGTAAAAAAAAAAAAAAAAAAATCGCAATAAGCGTATATTGATTGGTTTGCGCAAAAGTTATTGGGCCTACAAAATACGGGATCGTTTTATTACTTTTTTTTTACTAGTAATGGCGGTGATC
This sequence comes from Rana muscosa, assembly GCA_029206835.1. Lineage (NCBI taxonomy): Eukaryota > Metazoa > Chordata > Amphibia > Anura > Ranidae > Rana > Rana muscosa. The sequence goes on along the minus strand of CM055119.1, from coordinate 201,617,746 downwards.
TGCAATTTTTGTCAGGCCTGCGATATTGCAGCGGACACATCGGACACTTTTGACACTATTTTGGGACCATTGTCATTTATACAGCGATTAGTGCTATAAATATGCACTGATTACTGTATAAATGTGACTGGCAGGGAAGGGGTTAACACTAGGGGGCGAGGAAGGGGTTAAATGCGTTCCCTGGGAGTGATTCTTACTGTGGGGGGAGGGGACTGACTGGGGGAGGTGACCGATCTGTGTCCCTATGTACAAGGGACACACCATCAGTCTCCTCTCTCCCTGACAGGACGTGGATCTCTGTGTTTACACACACACACAGATCCACGTCCTTGGCTCTGTAAATGCCGATCGCGGGAACCTGGCGGACATCGCGGCCGCCAGGCACGCGCATCGGCACCCACGTGACACGGCGAGCACAGATTTTCCCCGATGTGCGCCCGCGGCAGCGCGCAAGGAGGAAGTAAACAGGAGGATGTCCAGGGACGCCCTTCCCGGCAATTGAGCGTCGCGCTGCAGGCGTCTTTTGTCTGTAGTGCGGGCGCGAAGAGGTTAAGCTGCGCATTTCAGCCGCTAGCGGGACGCTTTTAGCCCCTAAAAAGAGGTTAAAACCTCCCGTTGTTGCGGCGCTTCCGAATCGCTTTTCAGGCGCTTCGGAAGCAACGCCCATTCATTGCAATGGGTAGGGCTTGGTGGAGAAGCAGTGTATACAGCGTTCCCAAACCGCCCCAAAGGTGCTGCTTGCAGGACTTTTCCGAACGTCCCGCCCCAGTGTGAAAGCACTCATTGCAGAGAATAGGGGGCACTTTTCAGGCTCTATTTCTAGCCCTAAAACGCCTGAAAAACTGCCTCCGTGTGAAAGGGGTCGAAGTGACACTTTTTTTGAGACCAGTGACACCAATACAGTGATCAGTGCTAAAAAATATGCACTGTCACTGTACTAATGACACTGGCAGGGAAGGGGTTAACATCAGGGGATGATCAAAGGGTTCACTGTGTTCCCTGGGAGTGTTTTCTAACTGTGTGGGGGATCATTTAACTGAAGAAAGACAGAGGATCCGTGTTCCCACCTAGCAGAAACACAAGATCTCCATCTTTCTTACAAGCAGAACGGCGATCGGCCTTGTTTACATAGGCAGACCGCCGCTCTCCCTCTTTCCGAACGATCGCCGGGAGCCAATCACAGCGGGAGTGGGGCTCCGGGCACACACACCCCAGAGCCCTGGAAAAAGATCATGTACAGGTACGTGATTTTGAGCTTAGGGGCTGCCCTGCCGCAGTAAATGTACGTTTGGCGGTCCTTAAGCAGTTAAAATACATTTTTCATTCTCGCCCCCCCGCCGCCTCATCTTGGTGCTGCTGATCTCCTTCTGCCTCTTTCAGCCACTTTCTGTTCACATGCACTTGCTGCAACATCAGCTCCCCATCATTGCTCTGAGCAGGGTGCCAGCGCAAGAGAACAATGGGGAGACAGTTGTCACCCTCTACCAGGAAGTGCCTTAACAAGGACCACCAGAGTTGACAGTTGTGGGCCAGGTCTATGCAATTTGTGTCAGCACATCTATGACTAAGCCCCCGGGGACAGGGCGAAACGCGTTGGTCGGGGGGTATGGCTTGGAAGGAGCCGAGGCTGAGGCCGTTCTCTACCTTCATTAACCATCGGGCTGTTGGGAGGGCGGCGTCTCCAAATGATTTCTGGATGAATATCTCACCCATACCAGCGAGGACCACTGGAGTGGATACATCGGTGATCCAAGCTACTTGTCTGTCAGCATATTGTATGTCAGCACTGCCGCTTCACCTCCAGGCACATAAACTGACATTTAAATACATTCCTCTATAGCTACAAAGAATATGAATCCACTCTGTGTGCACCAAATGTCTTTGCAAACCCAGATATTACCTTGTAAAAGCTCTGCTCTCTCTCCTTGTGCAGGGGGACTGGTCTCTACTCCGCCCCCTCCTGTATTTTTCTGTGGTGGGTGGAGTCTGCTGGGCCCCTCCCACAGCTCTGATTTTTCTCTTTGTGCAGGGGGACTGGTCTTTTCTCCGCCCCCCTCCCATAGTTTTCTGTAGTGGGTGGAGCCTGCTGGGCCCCTCCCACAGCCCTGATTTTTCTCCTTGTGCAGGGGGACTGGTCTTTTCTCCGCCCCCCTCCCATAGTTTTCTGAAGTGGGTGGAGTCTGCTGGGCCCCTCCCACAGCTCTGCTCTCTCTCCTTGTGCAGGGGGACTGGCCTCGGTCTCCGCCCCCTCCTGTAGTTTTCTGTAGTGGGTGGAGCCTGCTGGGCAATGCATGTTCCTGAAACACACTTTACACATTTAGGAAAGGCTGTGCTAAGAACCATCTGACCAATCACTCACCGGATAATGTCCATGGCCTGGTAGAGGATTTCCGATTGGTCCACGCCGATCACTTTTTTGGCGCCGGCCCTCGCCGCGAACATTGATAGGATCCCCGTGCCGCATCCGACATCCAGGACCACCTGCAACAGAAACGTCCGATGTTACCGATCAATCCGTCTTCTGGAGCCAATTAGGAACAATTAGAATACAGTTTAGGAGGAAACAATTGTGGCAAACAGACGTAATTTTCACCAATAAAATGTATCTATTTTTGGGTTTGAGTAGGAAAGCGTCGGGTTATTTATGGTCTCCTCTCCCCCCCCCCCCCCCCTCTCGCTGACGAGATTCCCGCTTCACTTCCTGTCCTGGAGATGCAACAGGAAATGAAAAGAAATCTCCCCAAAGTGAGAAGAATCCCCACCCCCCAGACGGTTGTCACCGGAACATGTGTCCCCATTGGAAGATTTCCTCTTTATTCCTGCTCTGGCGACAACTCAAAATGTTGGATTTCTCATCACTTCCTGTCTCGCCCACCAGGCCACATAGAGAGGGGAGTCTCCCAATGGGATCCAGTAGAGGATCCAACCCTTCCGCACTCTACAGGCTCCATTCACATTATTATCGCAGGATTTCCAGTGCGACTTCCATGTGACTTTTGGTGCGACTTTGATCCAATTTTGTATTCTCTGGACCAAAGTCGCACCAAAGTAGTGCAGGCACCTTTTCAAAGTCGCCGCGACTTTAAAATAGAAGTATGGGAATCGTTTTTTTTTTTTTCATACTTACCTACATGAATGCAGCATCTGTCCCCCGCCGGCTCTAACACTGAGAACTGAGCGATCGAACACCGCTGATCTCTCGGTTCTCAGAGCTCCCTGAGCAGAGAGCTGGTGACTGTCAGTCACCGTTGTCCCACTGGAGCGCTGAGCAGGGGGGCGGGAGGAGCAGGCTCAGGCTCTCAGCGGCTCAATAAGAGCCGGTCCAGGCATGTGGGTGGATCCCCACCATACAGTCGCGATTTTTCCAGAGCCTGTACCGGCTCTGTGACATCAGCCGACAGCGGGCTTCAGCCTCCTCTCTGCTGAAAATGGATCACAGGAGTGCAGAACGATCGGCATGCCTGCGGTCCACAGAAGTGCCGCCAAACGAGCTTTCCCCCGTACTTCTCCTTTAAGTCCTTCAGAGATGGCTAAGGGACCATCCGGTCCTCGGTCAGCTCTACGGTAACCGGCCGTACCAGAATCAGAATTTTAGCCCTGGCTCACACCGGTTCATTTAACAGAAGTCTATGCAAGTCGGCAAAAAGTAGTGCAGGAACCTTTTTCATAAAATCGCAGAGACATGAGTCGCAGCGATATGAACGGTTCCATTGCGGGCAATGGGGTGCTACTTGTGATTTCCACAAGTTCCACGCAGGGCGGCCGCTCTGTGCCAGATCACTTACCTAGTATGTGATCGGACACTTCCGGGGTCTGGGGCGCGAGACCTGCCCGCCCGGGACCTGCCAATCGTTCAGGAGAGGCAGAACGGTGGTCTGCCTATGTAAACAAGGCAGATCGCCGTTCTGTGAGAGAGGGGAACGTGCTTATCATGTGTTTCCGCTAAGCAGGAACACGGATCTCTGTCTTCCCACAGTAAAAACACCTCCCCCACCGTTAGCAAGCACTCCCTAGGAGCACATTTAACCCTTTGATCGCCCCTGATGTTAACCCCTTCCTTGCCAGTGTCATTAGTACAGTGACAGTGCATATTTTTAGCACTAATCACTGTATTAGTGTCACTGGTCCCCAAAAGGTATCAAAAAAGTGTCAGTTAGGTGTCCGATTTGTCCGCCGCAATATCACAGTCCCCGTATAAGTCGCTGATCGCCGCCATTACTATTAAAAAAATAAAAATATTCCATAGTTTGTAGACGCTTTAACTTTTGCGCAAACCAATCAATATACGCTTATTGTAGCAGAATACATATTGGCCAAAACTGATGAAGAAATTTGCCTTTTTTTAAACTGGATATGCTTTATAGCAGAAAGAAAAAAAAATGATTTTCTTTTTCAAAATTTTCTGTTTTGTTTTTTTGTTTATAGTGCAAAAAATAAAAAACCGCAGGGCTCTATTTGTGGGGGGGGGGGGGGGGGGGAAAGGGGACAAAAATGTTATTTGGGTACAGCTGTCCCAAGTATAAGTCGCTGATCGCCACCATTACTAGTATAAAAAATAAAATAAAAAAGAAACTTCAGCATATATCCCATAGTTTGTAAACGCTAAAATTTTTGCGCAAACCAATCAATATACGCTTATTGGGATATTTTTTTACCAAAAATATGTAACAGAATATAGACCGGCCTAAACTGATGAAGAAATTCGATTTTTTACATTTTATTTATTGGATATGTTTTATAGCAAAAAAGTGAAAAAAATATTTTTTTTCAAAATTGTCTGTTTTGTTTTTTTGTTTATAGCGCAAAAAATTTAAACCGCAGAGGTAATCAAATACCACTAAAATAAAGATCTATTTGTGGGGGAAAAAAAAAAAAAAAAGGGACAAAAATTGTATTTGGGTACAGCAGTCACGCTATAAGTTGCGGATCATCACCATTACTAGTATAAAAAAATAAAAACTCCAGTATATATATATATATATATATATATATATATATATATACATATATATATATATATATATATATATATGTATGTATATCATATCATAGTTCGTAGGTGCTATAACTTTTGCGCAAACCAATCAATGCTATAAACTGATGAAGAAATTTGTTTTTGTTTTTTTTTAATTATTGGATATGTTTTATAGTAAAAAAAAAATTTTTTATTTTTTTCAAAATTGTCTGTTTTTGCTTTTTTTGTTTATAGCGCAAAAAATAAAAACCGCAGGAGGTAATCAAATACCACTAAAAAGAAAGATCTATTTGTGCGTAAAAAAGAAAAAAAAAAGAGACAAAAAATGTATTTGGGTACAGCAATCTATAAGCTGTGAGCTATAAGTCGTGGATTGCCACCATTACTAGTATATAAAAAAATAAAATAAACCTCCAGTATATATATATATATATATATATATATATATATATATATATATATATATATATATATCATATTTCGTAGATGCTATAACTTTTGCGCAAACCAATCAAACGCTTATTGGGATATTTTTACCAAAAATATGTAGCAGAATATAGATCGGCCTAAACTGATGAAGAAATTCGGGTTTTTTTTTGCATTTCTTTTATTGGATATGTTTTATAGCAGAAAGTAAAAAATATTGTTTTTTTTTTATTTTTTTTCAAAACTGTCTGTTTTTTTTTTGTTTATAACACAAAAAAAAAAACGCAGAGGTGATGAAATACCACCAAAAGAAAGCTCCATTTGTGTGTGTGTGGGGGGGGGGGGGTTAAGTCGCTGATCGCCACCATTACTAGTATCATAAAATAATGAAAAAACTCCAGTATACTGTATATCCCATAGTTTGTAGACACTATAACTTTTGCGCAAACCGATCAATATACGCGCATTGGGATTTTTTTTACCAAAAATATGTAGCAGAATACATATTGGCCTAAATTGATGAAGACATTTTTTTCCCCGGATATGTTTTATAGCAGAAAGTAAGAAATATTGTTTTTTTTTTTTGTCTTTATTTTTGAATTGTGGCTTTTTTTTTCTAGCGCAAAGAATAAAAAAAAACACAGAGGTGATCAAATACCACCAAAATAAAGCTCTATTTGTGGGGGGGGAAGGCCAAAAATTGTATTTGGGTACAGCGTCGCACAACTGCACAATTGTCAGTTAAAGTAACGCAGTGGCATATTGCAAAAAATGGCCTGGTCATGAAGGGGGGGGGGGGTAAATCTTCCGGAGCTGAAGTGGTTAACCACTTCCCGCCCAAGGTATGTAATATGACGTCTTGGACTTTGAGTGGGGATACCTGAATGATGGGTGCAGCTGCAGGCCTCATCCAGATATCATTTTTTTTTCAGCCGGCAATAACAATCATAGTGGAAGTTCAGCCGCTTTGATCGTTCTTACAGGAGGCGGGAGGGGGAGTGTCCCCTCCCACCTCCCTCCGGTGCCTCTACCGACTCACCCATGCAATTGGCGTGCCGGAGGAGGAATCCTCCGGTGCCGGAAGAAAAGTCATAGAGAAATCCGAGGGACAGATGGTTCCCTGTCGATCTCTATGACTCTCGGAGGCCCGGGGCGCGACGTTATGACGTCACGTCCGGCGGAAGTAAACAATGCCGGGGACTCGGCAGGAAAGCCTAAGATGTTTTTTTTTTTTTTTTGTGATCTCAGCATTTGATCACATCTCTCCTTCAGGCATTTCCTGCCTTGAGGAGAGATGTGGGGTCTTTTGGACCCCACATCTCTTACGCACTATTCCTATTACAAGGGATGTTTACATTCCTTGTAATAGAAATAAAAGTGATCAGAATTTTTTTTTTTTTAAAGGGGAAAGTGTAAAAAAAAAAAAAAAAATCAAATAAAATAAAACAATTAAAAAAATTAAAGCGCCCCCGTCCCCGCTTAATCGCACGCAGAAGAGAACACATACGTACGTTGCGCCCACATATGTAAATGACGTTCAAACCACACATGTGAGGTATCGCCGCGAATGTTATGCCACGTACACACGATCGATTTTCTCAACGGTGAAAACACAGTCGAGAAAATTGACGGGAAAAACGAGGGAACGGCTTGGTTCCCTACACACGGCCGTTTTTCCTGACATTTTTTCCCTATGGGTAAACTGCTGCGGAAAAAAATTACAGGAATCACGACGAGAAAAATTAGAGCATGTTCTAATTTTTCTCGTTGTGATTAATGCCGTTTTTTCCCGTCGGGAAAAATGACACAAAGCCCACACACGGTCGTTTTTCTTGTTAAAAAAAAAATGTAATTTTTCCAGACGGGAAAAATGATCGTGTGTACGCGGCATTAGAGCGAGAGGAATAATTCTAGCCTCTGTAACTCTAAACATGTAAACATTTTCAAAGCGCAGCCTAAGGCCCCATGCACACGAGACGCCGGGGCAAACTCTGCTGAACACACGTTTTAAAGGCTAAAACCGGCGTTTAAAAACGCCCGTTTTGCCGCGATTTTAGCGGCGTTTTACCGCGTTTGCGTCTATAGGCGTTTAATTAAGAATCATCATAAGACCCTCCCTAAGCTCAAAAAACATTATTATTTAACCATTTCAGCCATTTTGGGAGACCAGCAGCTGAGAGAGCAGCAGTGTACTTGTATTTAGTGTATCACTTGCCACATCATCTGCCACAAGCTGTGGATTGTCCACTTGCCACGTCACCTGATACGTCACCTGGCCACGTCACCTGCCACAAGCTGTGGATTGTCCACTTGCCACGTCACCTGATACGTCACCTGGCCACGTCACCTGCCACAAGTTGTGAATTGTCCACTTGCCACATCACCTGCCACGTCACCTGGCCACAAGCTGTGGATTGTCCACTTGCCACGTCACCTGATACGTCACCTGGCCACGTCACCTGCCACAAGTTGTGAATTGTCCACTTGCCACATCACCTGCCACGTCACCTGGCCACAAGTTGTGGATTGTCCACTGGCCACATCACCTGCCACAAGTTGTGGAATGTTCACTTGCCATGTCACCTGCCACGTCACCTGGCCACGTCACCTGCCACAAGTTGTGCATTGTCCACTTGCCACGTCACCTGCCACGTCACCTGGCCATGTCACCTGCCACAAGTTGTGGATTGTCCACTTGCCACATCACCTGGCCACGTCACCTGGCCATGTCACCTGCCACGTCACCTGCCACAAGTTGTGGAATGTTCACTTGCCACGTCACCTGGCCACGTCACCTGGCCACAAGTTGTGCATTGTCCACTTGCCACGTCACCTGGCCACATCACCTGCCACGTCACCTGCCACAATTTGTGGATTTCCACCTGCCACGTCACCTGGCCACAAGTTGTGGATTGTCCACTTGCCACGTCACCTGCCACATCACCTGCCATGTCACCTGGCCACGTCACCTGGCCACGTCACCTGGCCACGTCACCTGCCACAAGTTGTGGATTGTCCACTTGCCACATCACCTGGCCACGTCACATGCCACGTCACCTGCCACAATTTGTGGCTTTCCACCTGCCACGTCACCTGGCACAAGTTGTGGATTGTCCACTTGCCACGTCACCTGCCACATCACCTGCCATGTCACCTGGCCACGTCACATGCCACGTCACCTGCCACAAGTTTTGGATTGTCCACTTGCCACGTCACCTGCCACAATTTGTGGATTGTCCACCTGCCACGTCACCTGCCATGTCACCTGGCCACGTCACCTGGCCACGTTACCTGCCACAAGTTGTGGATTTCCACCTGCCACGTCACCTGGCAACATCACCTGCCACAAGTTGTGGATTGTCCACTTGCCACGTCACCTGCCACAAGTTGTGGATTGTCTACAGTGCAATGCAAGCAATTACAGTTTTTTTTCATATTTTTTTGATGGTTTTTCATCATTTGCCATCATTTTTGAGATTTCTAATGTAAAAAAATAGGTCACCTTTAAAAACGCTAATAAACGAAATCGCGGCAAAACGCCGGTACTGCGTTTTGCCACGTTTAGCGGCGTTTTGCATCTGAAACGTGGAAAACGTTTGCGTCTGAACCCATTTTTTTGCTTCTGGAAAAACGAGGTTAAACGCAACTGCCTAAAAACGGCAATAAACGAGACTGTGTGCATGGACACATAGGATAACATTGAATGGGTTCAGGAGCAGTTGAAAAAAGTGTCCAACTGCCTCTGAACGCGCGTTTAACAGCAAATAACAGCGTCTTGTGTGCATGGGGCCTAAGGAGATTTTTAAGTACTGTAGTTTGGCGCCATTCCATGAGCAATTTTTTTTTTTTTAAATATACATTTTTATTGTTTTTTCCAGAAAAACAGAAAACCACATAGAAAGTACATTATAGTTCCAGGCACAGTAACTGATGATTACAGATGGATAGAGTGTGCGCAATTTTAAAGTGTGACATGTTGGGTATCTATTTACTCAGCGAAAACATTATATTTTACATTATACAAAAAAATTGGGCTAACTTTACTGTTTTTTTTTTGGTTTTGTTTTTTTAATCATGAAATCCATACAAAAAAAAAAAAAAAAAGGCGTTTGAAAAATCGCTGCGCAAAGGACCGTGTGACATAAAAAGTTGCAACGACCAGCATTTTATTCTTTAGGGTCTCTGCTTAAAAAAAAAAAAAAAAAAAAAAAAACAACATATATAATATTTGGGGGTTCTGAGTAATTTTCTAGAAACAAAATGATCATTTTTACCATGTAGGAGCGAAGTGGCAGAATAGGCCTGGGCTGGAAGTAGTTAAACCGGTCAAACTACAGAATAATATGCGCACTTTTTACGTGCAGTACCATTAGGCTCCTTTCACACTGGCCGCGGGAGTTGCGCTGGCGGTATAGCGGCGCTATTAGCTAGAGCACCGCTTCAGTGTGAAAGCCTTCGGACTTTCACACGGAAGGGCGCGATTTTTTCAGGCGGTATAGCAGCGCTATTTTTAGCGCTAAACCGCCTGAAAAACGTGTCAGTGTGAAAGGGGCCTTATTGATTTTTAAGCTTCTTAAAAAGAAAAATTGCGTTTTGTTGCATTTTATTGTCTAAGGATTGCAAAAAAAAATAAAAAATCATTATTGTAAGACAATATCATGAAAAAATATATATTTTATATATATATATATATATATATATATATATATATATATACACACACACACACACACATTTTTTTTCCCATATCATGGAAAAAATATATATATATATATATATAATTTTTTTTTTCAATATCATGAAGAAAAATTGCGTTTTGTTGCATTTTATTGTCTAAGGATTGCAAAAAAAAAAAAAATCATTGTTGTAATATCATGACATTTTTTTATATATATATATCAATATCATGAAAAAATATATATATCAATATCATGAAAAAAAAAGATATATATATATTATTTTTTAATTTTTTTCAATATCATGAAAAAAAAAATATATATATTAGATGTTTTACCGTGTTATCTTTAGTAATGACAAATGATTGCCAAATAAACAGTCCTTAGTAGGAATGTATAAGTTGCCCCATAAGAGGTGATAGGAGAATAAATTGCACCTTTATAATGACACAATAAAACGGCAGCCACAGATGTGACGGATCCGCTTGGGATGAGATTTCTATGGAGACGCATTTCCTGCAGTAAAATTCATGGTCGTCATTGCAGGAAAAAAACGTGCGACGCGGCAAACAACCCAAAACACGCTCTGGCTTCCCCTCTATGTCAGTCTGGAGTGGGTACAGGAAGGGTTAATGAGGAGGCGGCAGTACGCACCACCCGGCGGCCATGTAGAGGAATGCCGCAGTGTCCCGCTTCTCCTGTAATTGAGGACTGCAGCACAGTGACTGCGGCTTCAGCCTCGTGTCACAGCAGCAGATGACGGCACAGCCGGTCCTTGGCGGGGCCGCAGCTCTGCCTAAATGCCTTGGACGGGGGCCGGTGAACGTTATTTACACCGCGGCCACCGCTGAGCCAAAACGCAGAGCTGAGCGACCGTCCCTCCAAATCAGGAGATAGAGCGCTGCGAGGGGGGGGGGGGGTGCAAAGATTTATGATCACCCCATAATTACCGTACATGGCAGACATCAGACACAAATCAGAGGGTTTATCTAAACCCAATCACTAAAAAAAAAAAAAAATTTTAATATATATATTTTTTTAACCACTCGCTGACCAGTCCTTTTCTGGAACTTTTTTATTAGAAGTTTATTCACTCGCCTACTAGGCCAACTCTGACACTTTTTTCTCCTGCATGTAAAAAATAAAATTACACAGAACCCCCAAACCTTATATATTTTTTTTTTTTTTTTTAAAGTGGAGGTCCACCCTATAGAAAAAAAAAAGACACCAAAATGCTACAAAAAAAATAGAAAAAAAATTTTTTTTTTACTTACCAGAAATTGCTGTTGCTATGCGGATCTTCCTAATCTGCCTCTTCCTAGTCCGCGGCTGGTCGTCATCCTCGCGTTGTCTTCTGGTGAACGGGCCGCGCTGCCTTCTGGGAACCGTGTGTATCCCAGAGAGCAGCCGCCCCATTCACAAAAGCGCCGCGAGACTCGCACATGCCCAGTAGGAAACGGGCAGTGAAGCCGCACTGCTCCACTGTCTGTTTCCCTTAGTGGGACCTGCCACGATCGAGGAGGGATCGCCCTCGGGGGGGGGGGGCGGCTACATCGCGGCGCCTAGGACAGGTAAGTGTCCTTATTAAAAGTCAGCAGCTACAGTGTTTGTAGCTGCTGACTTTTAAAAAAATAAAGAAAAAATCGTGGGTGGAACTAGAGAATAAAATGGCGGTCGTGGCAGCCTTTTATCTCGCACGGTATTTGCGCAGCAATTTTTTAAAGGCGTGTTTTTTTTTTTGGATGCATTAAAAAAAATAAAACAGTAAAGTTAGCCAAATTTTATATAAATTTTAGGGGGGGAACCAGTTTCGTGCATAAAAAAAAAAAAAAAACAGTAAAGTTAGCCCAATTTGATATACATTTTGGGGGGGGGAACGGTTTCATGCATTAAAATAAAAATAAAAAAATAAAACAGTAAAGTTAGCCCAATTTCATATAAATTTTGGGGGGGGGGGACAGTTTCATGCATTGAAAAAATAAATAAATAAAACAGTAAAGTTAGCCCAATTTTAGATAAGTTTTGGAAAAAAAATAAACAGTTTTGTGCAATAAAAAAAAACAAAAAAAAAAAAACAGTAAAGTTAGCAGAATTTAACATAAAATATATTGGCGAGCGTTACAATAAAATGGCGAGCGTTACAATATTTTATGTCACACGGTATTTCCGCAGCGGTCTTTCAAATACAATTGTTTTGGAAAAAAATTAAATGTAATGAATTAAAAAAAAAAACAAAAAAAACAGTGAAGTTAGCCCAATTTTTAGTATAATATGAAAGATGATGGGACACCGAGTGAAACGATACCCAACATGTCACGCTTTAAAATTGTGCACACTTGTGGAATGGCGACAAACTACGGTACTTAAAAATCTCCATAGGAGACGCTTTAATTTTTTTATTTACAGGTTACATGTTTCGAGTTACAGGGGAGGTCTAGTGCTAGAATTATTGCTCTCGCTCTGACGTTCACTGCAATACCTCACATGTGTGATTTGAAAACCGTTTACATATGCGTTCGCTTCTGCGCGGGAGGGATGGGTGGGCATTTAAAAAAAAAAAAAAAATTCCTTATTTATTTTACTTTTTATTTTTACACTGTCCCTTTCATTTATTTATTTTTTATCACTTTTATTCCTATTACAAGGAATGTAAACATCTCTTGTAACATAAATAAGCATGACAGGTCCTCTTTATTGAGAGATTTGGGGTCAAAAAGACCTCACATCTCACATTTACCTTTAAAAGCAAAAAAAAAAAAATTTCAATTTTGCCTTTAACAAAAAAAAAAAAAAAAATCAGCCCTTTAAGCCCGAGAGGCAGAAGTGACGTCAGAAGTCACTCCGGTCCTCCAAGGTCATAGAGCCGAGTGAGGGATAACTTGCCCTCACTTCCTACCTAGCCATTGGATCGGTTCCCGATCTTGCCGATGGCTCCGGTAAGCTTAGGAAGCACCAGGAAGCAGCGGGGAAGGGGGGAGGGGGAGGCACCTCTGCATTTAAAAGTGATCTTGTGACTTTTATATGAAAAGCGATCGCCTGCAATAAAAAAAAAAAAAAAAAAAAAAAAAACGGGGTTATGACAGCTAGCTGCAGCCGCTAATTAACTGTAAAGTCATGACCGACATTTACAGTTAGGCGGTCGGCAAGTGGTCGATAAACATTTATATTATTTTGAAATCTGCAGCTTTCATTAAAAAAAATAATACCCGGTGATCCCGCCACCAAAGGTCCTTGTTCAGGCACTTCCTGTTATAGGGTGACAACGCTCTGTCCCTGGCTCCTATCTGTGCTGCTGCGTTGTCACCCTGTCACCAGCACCCCCTGGTGGAGCCTACAAGCAGCTGTGCCGACAATAAGCAAGTGTGGTTCACCATTGGTCACCATCAGGCCCGGTTCCAGGGCAAGGATGAGCAGTCGATCGTGGAGCAAGTGTATGCAGACAGGAAGTAGCTGAAAGAGGCCAGAGGAGATCAGCAGCACTGAGATGGGAGGGGAAAAAAAAAAGGATGAAAGGGAAGATTTAAAGCATTTTTTATTTTATTTTGCCAATGGTTTATGGTGCTCAGGGAAGGCAAAATACAAGGAGATTAAAATTCAGCTGCATCTCCCCCCCCCCCCCAATGTTCACATTATAACCCCTCCTCCGGCGGCTGGATGTGCCGGTAACTAGACCGGTGCAGAACGAAAAAATGGGTTTTGTTTCGATTTGACATTTACATAAATTTGTTTCGTTAAATTCGTTTGTTTCATTTAATTCGTTTTCGGAAAATCGTTTCTTTTATTTAAATTTTAATCGCTTCGAACTTTCCGTATTTGGTAGAACTGAACTGAATTCCACCGAATTCAGAAAATTCAAATCGATTCGAATTCACATTCCGTTTGGAATCGAATTTATGAATTTTGGAAGATGGTTCTATTCTTTCTATTCCATTCTATTCTATTTGAATTAGGATTTTGGAAGAAGGTTTTATTCTATTTTATTCTACTCTTTATTTTCTATTCTATTCAAATTTATTCTAATTGAAATTAGAAGTTAAGAAGATGGTTATATTCTATTTTATTCTATTCTTTTATTTTCTGTTCTATTTTATTATATTCTTTTCGATTCTATTCCTTTGTTTTCTATTCTATTTTATTCTCTTCGGAAATTCGAAAACGATTTGAATTTCGCCCGAAATGTTGTTTTTCGTGATTTTGGATTAATTTATTCATTACTATTGTAATTCGAAAATTTCTCCGAATTTCAATTCGGAACGAAACGGACCGCACAGGTTTACTGGTCGACTCGAATTATCCGTATTTGGTCAAACTGAACTCAATTCGACCATATTCAAAATTTTTTTATCGAATTCCATTCGAATTGCATTTAAATCGAATTCCATTTGAAATCAAAATATATTCTATTCGAAATTGGAATTTTGGAAGATGGTTATATTCTTTCTATCCCATTCTATTTGATTGTATTTTTTTTTTCTGTTCTATTCTTTTCTATTATATTCTTTTCTATTCTAATCGAATTAGAATTTTGGAAGAAGGTTATATTATATTTAATTTTTCTTTTTTATTCTATTTGAATTTAAATGTATTGTATTTTAAATTTCAGAATATTATATTCTGTTCTATTTTTAAATCTATTGTATTCTTTTTTTAAATTCTATTTTATTTTGTTCTTTTATTTTCTATTCTATTCTTTTATTTTCTATTCTATTATGTTCTATTTTTAATTCTATTCTATTTTTTATTCTATTCCTTTACTTTCTATTCTATTTTATTCTGTTTTTATTTTCTCTTCTATTTTATCTTGTTTTTATTTTGTATTCTGTTCTATTTTTATTCTATTCCTTTATTTTCTATTCTATTGTATTCTGTTATTATATTTTCGATTCTATTTTATTCTGTTCTTTTATTTTCGATTCTATTTTATTAGGTTCTATTTTTTATTCATTTTTTTTATTATATTCCTTTATTTTCTATTCTATTTTATTCTGTTATTATATTTTCTATTCTATTTTATTCTGTTCTTTTATTTTCTATTCTATTTTATTATGTTCTATTTTTTATTCTATTCCTTTACTTTCTATTCTATTTTATTCAGTTCTTTTATTTTCTATTCTATTTTATCCTGTTTTTATTTTCTATTCTGTTCTATTTTTTATTCTATTCCTTTATTTTCTATTCTATTTTATTCTGCTATTATATTTTCTATTCTATTTTATTCTGTTATTATATTTTCTATTCTGTTCTTTTATTTTCGATTCTATTTTATTATGTTCTATTTTTTATTCTATTCTATCCCTTTATTTTCTATTATTTTCTATTATATTCTATTTTTTATTATATTCCTTTACTTTCTATTCTATTTTATTCTGTTATTTTCTTTTCTATTCTATTTTATCTTGTTTTTATTTTCTATTCTGTTCTATTTTTTATTCTATTCCTTTATTTTCTATTCTATTTTATTCTGTTCTTTTATTTTCTATTCTATTTTATTCTGTTCTTTTATTTTCGATTCTATTATTTTCTATTTTATTATTTCGATTCTATTTTATTCTCTTTGGAAATTTGAAAAACTGTTTGAATTTCGCCCAAAATTTAGTTTCATTAATTCAGATTTATTTAAATTCGTTACTATTGTAATTTGGAAATTCGGATACATCCGAATATAGGAAAAATTTGTCCCAATTTAAATTCGGAAACGAACGGCGCGTCTTCTGGTTACGATGGACTTTTCCCGCCACAGATAATTTTACAATAAATATAAACGAAGAGTGACGCTGCTCAGCAGATCCATCAATAGAGATAATAGTAACATTGTAACCACATCTTTCCCCCTGGGGGGAAGGAGGAGGAGTACAGAACCGGCCGCCATCTACGGGAACGTTTTATCGTCCTGCCGCAGGACGCTCCCCTCCCCCCCCATCCATAAATAAAGTATAAAACCTGCTTTGGCGTTATCTGCGCTCCACCACACGGGGAAAAATGAAATCCTCAGGAATAAAACTGCTTCTTTTAAATTACCCCGTGTCACCGGCGTGCTCCGTCATGTGACCCCCCCCCCCCCCACCCCTCCCCCGTCATGTCAGATTCTGCACAGCGATGCTCCCACCTTGTCCTTGAAGACGTCCCCATTCCGGTAGATGAAGTTCCTGTAGCTCTCTGTGCGGACTGCGTCCTACGGAGAAAAAAAAAAATCCAATTACATTGTATAGATGATATCAGCGAGGACGGGAGAGCGACCATTGGATCATTAAAGAGGCGCAAGCGCCAAAAAGACAAACCAACTGAACGGAGGAGATCGAGCGAATGTCCGGAAATCTGAGACCGGTGACAGTTACTTAACTGCCTGGCTCAGTCTTCTTTATTAATCGCCTATTTTAGGCTGGAGAAGGCGCAGGCTCTTGAATTGTACTGCACACCCATCCCCCACCCCCTCCGGGCAGATCCCAGGTCTTGAATTGTACAATGAGGGGAAGCGGATATTTCCCCAACTGATCTTCAATGGATCATTGCCGACAACATTTGCTCAGATTAGGACCCCATAGACAGCATGCACTCCTCTCCAGTAAGAGCCCGGGACCTGCCGCCATTCCTCACCAATAATGAAGGCGTCTCCTCATCTGATAATGTTGTACCCAAGTGATATTTCAGATATAGGTGGAGAATGGTGACCTCCCGAGGACTGCAGCAATTATACCTTTCCGGACAGTTTGTAGACTTGAGCCACCCTAGGGTATTGTGGGCTGTCTCATAGCCTGGGGTGTTGGGGGCTGCCTCATAGCCTGGGGTGTTGGACTCTCCTACCCAGCCAGAAGTGTTGGGCGTTCCCATCTACCCTGGGCTTTTGAGGGCTCCCGCCCACCCGGGAGTGTTGGGAGCTCCCGCCCACCCGGGAGTGTTGGGGGTTTTCTCAAAACCTGGGGTATTGTGGGGTGCCTCACCACCTGAGGTGTTGGGGCTCCCATCCACCCTGTAGAGTTGGACTCCTACCCAGCCAAGTGTTGGGGGCTCCTGCCCACCCTGAGCTGTTGGGGACTCCCGTCCAACCTGAAGTGTTGGGACTCCCATCCACCCTCAAGTGTTTGGAGCTCCCTCATAACCTGGGGAGTTGGGAGCTGTCTCATACCCTTGGGTGTTGGGGACTCCCATCCACCCTGTAGTGTTGGACTCTCCTACCCAGCCAGAAGTGTTGGAAGCTCTCCCCCACCTTAGGGTGTTGGGCATTCCCATCTACCCTGAGCTGTTGGGGACTCCCGTCCAACCTGGAGTGTTGGGGGCTCCCTCATAACTTGGGTATTGTGGGCTCCCATCCACCCTGTAGCGTTGGACTCCCTTACCCAGCCAAGTGTTGGGGGCTCCTGCCCACCCTGAGCTGTTGGGGACTCCCGTCCACCCTGGAGTGTTGGGAGCTCCCATCCACCCTGGAGTGTTGGAATCTCCTACCCAGCCAGAAGTGTTGGAAGCTCTCCCCCACCTTAGGGTGTTGGGCATTCCCATCTACCCTGAGCTGTTGGGGACTCCCGTCCAACCTGGAGTGTTGGGGGCTCCCTCATAACTTGGGTATTGTGGGCTCCCATCCACCCTGTAGCGTTGGACTCCCTTACCCAGCCAAGTGTTGGGGGCTCCTGCCCACTCTGAGCTGTTGGGGACTCCCGTCCACCCTGGAGTGTTGGGAGCTCCCATCCACCCTGGAGTGTTGGAATCTCCTACCCAGCCAGAAGTGTTGGGGGCTCTCACCCACCCTAGGGTGTTGGGCATTCCCATCTACCCTGGAGTGTTGGGGGCTCCCTCATAACCTGGGGTATTGTGGGCTGCCTCATACCCTGGGGTGTTGGGTGCTCCCATCCACCCTGTAGTGTTGGACTCTCCTACCCAGCCAAGTGTTGAAGGCTCCTGCCCACCCTGAGCTGTTGGGGACTCTCGTACACCCTGAAGTGTTAGGGGCATCTGCCCAGTGCCCACACTTGGATGTTGGGGGCTTCCACATAACCTGGAGGGTTGTTGGGGGTTTTCGTCCACCCTGGGGTGTTGGGTGTTTTCGTTCACCCTGGGGTGTTGGGGGCTCCCGTCCAGCCTGGGGTGTTGGGGGCTCCCGTCCAGCCTGGGGTGTTGGGGGCTCCCGTCCAGCCTGGGGTGTTAGGGGGCTCCCGTCTACCCTGGGGTGTTAGGGGGCTCCCGTCTACCCTGGGGTGTTAGGGGGCTCCCGTCTACCCTGGGGTGTTAGGGGGCTCCCGTCTACCCTGGGGTGTTAGGGGGCTCCCGTCTACCCTGGGGTGTTGGGGGCTCCCGTCTACCCTGGGGTGTTGGGGGCTCCCGTCTACCTTGGGGTGTTGGGGGCTCCCGTCTACCCTGGGGTGTTGGGTGTTTTCAGCCACCCTGGGGTGTTGGGTGTTTTTGACCACCCTGGGGTGTGGGGGGCTCCTGTCTACCCTGGGGTGTTGGGGGCTCCCGTCTACCCTGGGGTGTTGGGGGCTCCCGTCTACCCTGGGGTGTTGGGGGCTCCCGTCTACCCTGGGGTGTTGGGGGCTCCCGTCTACCCTGGGGTGTTGGGGGCTCCCGTCTACCCTGGGGTGTTGGGGGCTCCCGTCTACCCTGGGGTGTTGGGGGCTCCCGTCTACCCTGGGGTGTTGGGGGCTCCAGTATAGCCTGGGGTGTTGGGGGCTCCAGTATAGCCTGGGGTGTTGGGGGCTCCAGTATAGCCTGGGGTGTTGGGGGCTTCCATATAACCCGGGGTGTTGGGCACTCCCATCTACTCTGGCCTGTTAGGGCGCCCATCCACTATGGAGTGTTTGGGGTTCCCACCCACCCTAGAGTTTTGGAGGCTCCCGTCCATCTCTCATGAGGTAATGGGTTCTTCCATTCCTGAAGTATTGGGTTACAGGAAGCCAGGCAACCAAGTATCGTTTGTGTACATTTTAACAAGCCAAAAATGCTTTCCAATAGACGTGCAAAGTCACTGACAGGTCCACTTTAATTAAAGAGATTATCGTTTTCAGAAATCTTAAAGTGGTTGTAAATATCAGACATGAAACATGAACAAAGCATATCCTTCTATAGTGTGTACTTGTCTCAGTCCAGAGCACTAAGTGTCATTTCTGTCTGCTGCCTCCTTCCTCTGCTATCAGTATGAGTCACTTTCCTGACACCAAGGGATAAATGGTGACAGGGGAGGGAGCTCCAGCACACAGCCTGTGATTGAGAGCCTCAGCTCTCTTTCTGTGAGTTGTGTGAAGGTGGGGGGGGGTCCCTTCCTTTCAATCAGCTCTCAGAGCGCTCCCCACTGAGCTCTGCAGAGTGTAACTTCAGTTCTCCGCCCCTTCTTTTTTTTTTTTTTGACCAGCGATGCTCTGTAAAGTAAAAGCAATCCTAGTGCCTAGTTAGCCGCTGGATTGCTTTTACAAGCGGCAGGAGGGCGGTGCCCCGGCTACCCCTTTCCCTCACCACTCTCCAGTGCCTTCCCAGGCTTTCCCATCTGAACCATCCATGGATCCATCCTGCCTTGTATCACCGGTTCAGGCTGGTGGTGGGGGTGTAATGGTGTGGGGGGATATTTTCTTGGCACACTTTGGCCCCCCATGATTTATACACCACGGCCTACCTGAGTATTGTTGCTGACCATGTCCATCCCTTTATGACTACAGTGTCCCCATCTTCTGATGGCTCCTTCCAGCAGGATAATGCACCATGTCACAAAGCTCCAATCATCTCACCACTGGACAATGAGGTCCCTGTCCTCCAATGGCCTCCACACTCACCACATCTCATCCAATAGAGAACCTTTGGGATGTGGTGGAATGGGAGAACATGGATGTGCAGCTGACAAATCTGCGTGATGTTATCATGTCACTATGGAGCAAAATCTGAGGAACGTTCCCAACACCTTGTTGTATCTATGCCACCAAGAATGAAGGCCAAAGGGGGTCCAACCCGCTACTAGCAAGGGGGACCTAATAAAGTGGCCGGTGAGTGTATCTATCTATATCTCTCTCTCTCTCTATCTCTATCTCTATCTATCTATACATATATATTTGGGGGCTCTAAGAAATTTTCTAGCATAAAAATGATGATTTTTACATGTAGAAGAGAAATGTCAGAACTGGCGTGGTAGGGAAATAGTTAAACATTTATGCAAAAAAAAAAAAAAAAACGGCTCCGGCAGTAAAATGGTTAATGGAATCTACTTTTTTTTTTTTTAGGTTGTAAAAGAAAAACATAGATTTTGTGAAAAATAGATTTTCATCATTTAAAATTTTTCGGGGATCTCACGATTGTCTTCGCTCGGAGAACTAAATTATTTTATTTTTTTCTCCCCCAATTCCGCCCAGTTACAACCGCGAAAATAATTCCAAACACCTTCGAAAACGCAGCTGTCACCCCGCCGCATCATCGTCGTCGGGGGTTCTCCGCCGCTCGCTAAGTGATCAGTAGCAGTAATTACAGCTAATACAATGCAAATTGGGTTTGTTATCTCGAGCGTGAACGACTGCAACGGCGATCAATTACAATGACAAGCCAACGTCACCGATCGTTTCTTCCAAGAAAGACTTTTTTTTTTTATGTCGCTGAGATTTGTGTTTCATGATCTGACTAAATAAAACGTAAAATGGGTTTGTTTTACAGGGTTGTCGCTGTGCTGAGGGCGGTGCGACGCGGGACGCAAAATGACTTAAAAAAAAGGAGAACTCCGCATTCATGGAAAAAAAAAAAAAAAAAGATGCAGCAAATAAAAGAAAACAATATAGAATAATATAGCATATACAATTGCTACATGTCTTATTGTAGTTTATTGTTATGACTAATTAAAAAAGTAAAAAATTAAAATAGAAAATAGAATGTTTGCCAAAACTTTCCTTTTTAATCTGCAGCAGCCGCTGTAATCCCCCCCCCCCCCAAAAAAAAATTCAATGCAATGCGGCAACCTGGAGTGTATGTAATGCCCCCATTGGGGTACAGAACACGCCCAGAAACGTCATTTCCTGCTTGTGTGATTGGCTCACTGATTTTCCCAGAAGTCTGCAAGATTGCTTGAGCTAGATGGACTTGTATCTTTTTTCAACCTATGTGCAGGGCCACCATCAGGGGGGTACAGGCAGTACACATGTAAGGGGCCCGGATGGCAACCCCCCCTTTTTTCTTCCTTTCTTGTAAGGGGCCCGGATGGCAACCCCCCCCCCCTTTTTTTTTTTTCTTCCTTTCTTGTAAGGGACCCGGATGGCAACCCCCCCTTTTTTTTTCTTTCTTGTAAGGGGCCCGGATGGCAACCCCCCCCCTTTTTTTTTCTTTCTTTCTTGTAAGGGGCCCGGATGGCAACCCCCCCTTTTTTTTTAAATTTTTCTTTTTTTGTTTTGTTCGTCAGCACCCAAAGCCCCCCCCCCGACCTTAATATTCTCGGGGGACACACAGCAGCACCCCCCGCTTCTCAATTCGCGGTGGCACCCCCCACCGCCCCGCTTCTTCTCAACTTGCGGCACACCCTGGTTTTCAATAATTAGCGGCGGCACCCCCCCGCTTCTCAATTCGCGGCAGCCCCCCCCCCTAGGTTCTCAATTTGCGGCGGCAGCCCCCCCCCAGGCTCTCAATTTGCGGCGGCAGCACCCCCCGTTCTCTGCTCCAGGGGGCCCCATGCCTGAAGCTGTGTAAGGGGCCCCAAAATTCCTGATGACGGCCCTGCCTATGTAACTATGTAAAGATACAAGTCAGATTTTATAAACCCTCTACAACAGGACTTGCAGTTTTGGTGAGATTACTCCCCAAGGGTAAAATACTAAAAGGGATGCAGACACTGCAACTTTTCTCAGCAAAAAACACTCAGAGTGCACCAGGTGATTATAATGAACCAGACCCTCTCATTCCCGAATCAGTCTGCACAGTGACACAAACAGCTATTTCTTTAGAACAGAAAAAAATTCAGAATCTGCTACATTGTTAAATAAATCTTTGAAATCAGCATCGATCATATTACCACTTGCTGACAGGCTGTTGATATATGTACAGGAGTCAGTAATTTACATTTTTAATTTTACATTCTTATAATATGTCAAAAAAAGTTAGATTTTATTTCCATCATTTACACTTTCAAAATTACAGAAAACAAAAAAATGGCGTCTGCAAAAGTTTGGGCACCCTGCAGAGTTAATATCTTGTGCTGCCCCCTTTGGCAAGTATCACAGCTTGTAAACGCTTTTTGTAGCCAGCCAAGAGTCTTACAATTCTTGTTTGAGGTATCTTTGCCCATTCTTCCTTACAAAAGTCTTCCAGTTCTTTGAGATTTCTGGGCTGTCTGTCACGCACTGCTCTTTTATGGTCTATCCATAGGTTTTTAATAATGTTGAGGTCAGGAGATTGTGAAGGCCATGGCAAAACCTTCAGTTTACGCCTCTTGATGTAATCCCCCGTGGATTTTGAGGTGTGTTTAGGATCATTATCCATTTGTAGAAGCCATCCTCTCTTTAACTTCAGCTTTTTCACAGATGGCATCAAGTTACCATCCAAAATTTGCTGAAATTTTATTGAATCCATTTTTCCTTCTAGTCGTGAAATGTTCCCTGTGCCACTGGCTGCAATACAACCCCAAAGCATGATTGATCCACCCCCATGCTTCACAGTTGGACAGAGGTTCTTTTCATTAAATTCTGTGCCCTTTCTTCTCCAAACATACCTTTGCTCATTCCGGCCAAAAAGTTCTATTTTAACCTCATCGGTCCACAGAACTTGTTTCCAAAATGCCTCAGGCTTGTCTATATGTTCATTTGCAAAGTTCAAACGCTGATTTTTGTGGTGAGGACGTAGAAGAGGTTTTCTTCTGATGACTCGTCCATGAAGACCATATTTGTACAAGTATCTCTTTATAGTGGAATAGTGTACCACAACTCCAGTGTCTGCCAGATCTTTCTGGAGGGATCGTGCAGTCAAACGTGGGTTTTGCATTGCTTTTCTCACAATCCTGCGAGCTGTTCTGTCTGATATTTTTCTTGGTCTTCCAGATCTTGCTTTAACTTCCACTGTTCCTGATGACTGCCATTTCCTAATTACATTCCGAACTTAGGATATTGACATCTGAAAACGCTTTGCTGTCTTCTTATAGCCTTCTCCAGCTTTGTGAGCGTCAACTATTTTCAGTTTCAGTTTTCTAGACAACTGCTTAGAAGAACCCATGGTGCTGATTGTTGGGGGAAGGTCAGAAGAGTCTGGCCATTTAAAACCTTTGAGTTGACATCACCTGGTCTTCCCAGACAATGATTGAGAACAATCCATGACACTGGCAGGTCTCAGCTTTGCAAAGGGGGCAGTGCGTGCTATAAATTCTGCAGGGTGCCCAAACTTTTGCAGACACCATTTTTTTGTTTTCTGTAATTTTGAAAGTGTAAATGATGGAAATAAAATCTAACTTTTTTTGACATATTATAAGAATGTCTAATCTGTAATTTGATGCCATTTGGAGATTTTTCCATCTTTCCTTGGCTTCGTTATGCACATTAATACACATTTTTACCTGGGGTGCCCAAACTTTTGATCCCCAGTGTATATATATATATATAAGTACTTAATAACATTCTTATTTTACACAGCGGGTAAAATAAGTATTGAACACGTCACCATTTTTCTAGGTAAATCTATTGGTAAAGGTGCCATTGACATGACATTTCCCCCCACATGTCGGAAACAAGCCACACATACAAAGATACCAAAACAAATAAGTTCAGAAATGAAGTTCTGTGTAATAAAATGGAAGGACACAGGGAAAAGTATTGAACACGCTAACTGAAATGTATTTACCGTATATACTTAAGTATAAGCCAAGTTTTTCAGCTCATTTTTTTGTGCCGAAAATGCCCCCTCTGGCTTATACTCGAGTCTGTTTCCAACTTCAACTTTGTGCGCCTGATCCCGGCCATCCATTTTTCAAAGCCGGGCACCCCTTTCCATAGACTCCAATGTTAAACGGTCATTTCTCCAGTGATATTTGGGGACCCGGTACCAGCCAGCCCTAGGTCCCCTGGACCCCAACCTTGGCACACATGTAGACAAACTATTCCTCTATAAGTGTGCAAAGTTTGGTGTCTGGGGGACCTACGGCCGGGGAGCACCGATTTTTCAAACCCGGGCACCCCTTCCATAGACTCCCATGTTAAGGCATGGACACAGTGACAGTGAGGCATGGACACAGTGAGGCATGCAGATGGACACCCCAGGCTTATACTCGAGTCAATAAGTTTTCCCATTTTTTTGTGGTAAAATTAGGTGCCCCGGTTTATATTCGAGTCGGCTTATACTCGAGTATATACGGTAATACTTTGTACAAAATCCTTTGTTGGTAATGACGGCTTGAAGACGCCTCCTGTATGGAGAAACGCGTTGCTCAGGTGTGATTTTGGCCGATTCTTCCACACAAAGTCTTTAAATCTTGAAGGTTCCGGGAGCCTCTTCTATGAACTCTGATCTTTAGTTCTTTCCACAGATTTTCTATTGGATTCAGGTCAGGTGATTGGCTGGGCCGTTCTAGCAGCTTTATTTTCCTTTCTTTGAAACCAATGGAGAGTTTCCTTGGCTGTGTGTTTGGGATGATTGTCTTGGTGAAATGTCCTCCCTCGTTTCATCTCCATCATCCTGGTAAATGGCGGCAGATTTTTAATCATGAATGTCTTGGTACATTTTCCCCATTCATCCTTCCTTCAATGACATGAAGTTTGCCAGAACCGTATGCTGAAAAACAGCCCCGCCCGCCACCATGATGTTCCCGCCTCCAAAGCTCACTGTTGATATGGGGGGTGTTTTTGGGGTGATGTGCCATGTGACCTCGGTGTGTATTATGGCTTCCCAAGAGTTCTGTTGTGATCTCATCTGACCAGACGATATTCTCAATATTTCACAAGCTTGTCTAAATGTTGTGCAGCAAACTTTAACCGAGCTTCAACATGATTTTTCCTTCAGCAATGGAGTGTTGCGTGGTG
The DNA here is from genome assembly GCA_029206835.1 of Rana muscosa. Classification (NCBI taxonomy): domain Eukaryota; kingdom Metazoa; phylum Chordata; class Amphibia; order Anura; family Ranidae; genus Rana; species Rana muscosa. The sequence continues at coordinate 201,592,721 of CM055119.1, read as the reverse complement.
AGCGTGTATACAGGACATGGCGGGTGAGTGCATTACTTATTGTGTACCTGCTAATTCCAGGTCTTTCTGAAGCTCTCCACAAGTGATCCTTGGCTCTTGGACAACTCTTCTGATAATTCTTCTCACTCCTCTGTCAGAAATCTTACGAGGAGCACCTGGTTGTGTCCGGTTTATGGTGAAATTATGTTCTTACCACTTCTGGATTATGGCCCCAACAGTGCTCACTGGAACATTCAGAAGTTTAGAAATCCTTCTGTAACCAATGCCATCAGTATGTTTTGCAACAATAAGGATGTGAAGGTCCTGAGAGAGCTCTTTGCTTTTACCCATCAGGAGAAGCTTCTTGTGTGACACCTTGGTAATGAGACACCTTTCTATAGGCCATCAGTTGAGACTGAACCAGCTGATAATAATTTGCACTGACAAGGGGCAGGCAGGATTGCTTTCTAATTACTGATAGATTTCAGCTGGTGTCTTGGCTTTCCATGCCTTTTTGCACCTCCCTTTCTTCATGTGTTCAATACTTTTTCCCTGTGTCATTTTATTTTATTACACACAACTTCATTTCTGAACTTATTTGTTTTGGTGTCTTTGTAAAAATTTTGTTTTTTTTCTAAGGTATTTAAAAAGGTATCTGCAGTGCATGCAGCGCGTTCGCTCTGTTCTTTGTCTCAATCCATTCGGGTTTACATCTGCTGTAAGGGGATGTCTTCCCGCACAGTGCGGAACATTCATGGAATGTTACAATGTAAATTGTATTATTTTTCAGACGTAACACACTTGAAATGTTTTGATGTGGTCACCCCAACCCTAAAAACGCGTTCTCGTCTCTGACCGCAGCGTTGCCCCGCAGGAACGTCATTCCAGAGGAATCCACAAATCTCTCTTTGGCCATCAGATCCGGCCGGAGTTTCAGAGGTCAAATGATTGAGAGCTGAACCGCAAAAAATTTTAATTGACTGTTCAAGGCTGAGACCCCGGCACTGGAGGAAAAGAGACGAATATTTTCCGCTCCGGCGCCTTTCTCGATTAACGCCGCAATCCTTTGACTTTTTATTGGCGTCAGCAAATCGTGCTCCTTTAGTGAAAGCGTCTTAACTGGTGATGGAGAAAGGAAACCCTCGGCTTGGAAAACCGGGGAAGGTATAAAATCCTAATGTGCGATTTCATAGGGCATTGTGCAAGAAAGAGTGGACCTGTCATCAGATATATGCAGTATGCTCAGTAATGTGCCAGTGTATCACTTCCAGGTATTTATTACCTCTCACAGAGAGCACCCCCCCCCCTGAAAATGCCCTCACCTGCTTTCCACTCCAGGAGGATGGCGCCACCTTTGTTCAGGCATCCAGGGTCACCATCTACTTTCTGGACTAAGATAACAATGACTTCCTACAAAGGAGTGTCATGCTAAATTACACAAGCAACCTCTGTGCTGCAGAAAAAAATATAAAAAAAAATATATTATATTTTTATATAATCTATTTTTCCTCTTTAGTTCAGATACACCTTCTGTCAGGACCTAAATCACCTGCTGGTGGCACTGTGCTTCCAAGAGTGGGAGGTTGCAGTTCCAGTGTCCACCAGCGGGTGTCTCCCAGCAGCCAGCAGATCCCAGTACAGTAATCAGTTTCCACCTGATGCTGGCTGCTGGGAGGGTATTTAGGTTCTCCTCTACCTTGTGCCTCTAGCTCCAGTGTTTTGCTGCTGCTAGACCAGGTTTGGTCCTGTTAGATCTCCGACATTCGCAACCTCCCACGTGTGGTGTAGTCACAGTTTACATATGTGCGCAACTGCATTTGTATGTATTATTATTTTTATATATTTAATTTACAATTTTTTTACACTTAAATCTTTTAATTAAAAATAAAAAAACATGTCATGTCATGGTTAGTGTTTGGCTGAAGCCATTTATTATCAATCAACTGTGTTCACTCTTTATAAATCATAATGGCAACAGAAGCTACCCACATTACCCTGATCAAAAGTTTACATACCCCAGTTCTTAATTGTATTGCCCCCTTTAACATCAATGACAGATTGAAGTCTTTTGTGGTATTTGTGGACGAGGCTCTTTATCTTCTCAGATGGTAAAGCTGCCCATTCCTCTTGGTAAAAAGCCTCCAGTTCCCGTAAATTCTTGAGCTGTCTCACATGAACGGCACGTCTGAGATCTCCCCAGAGGTCAGGAGACTGATATTGACTGATATTGAGGTCAGGAGACTGAGATGGCCACTCCAGAACCTTCACTTTATTCTGCTGTAGCCAATGACGGGTGGACTTGGCCTTGTGTTTTGGATCATTGTCATGTTGTACGTCCCATGCGCAGCTTCCTGGCTGACGAATGCAAATGTTCCTCCAGTATCATTTGATAACATACTGCATTCATCTTGCCATCAATTTTGACCACATTTCCTGTGCCTTTGTAGCTCACACATCCCCAAAACATCAGCGATCCACCTCCGTGTTTCACAGTAGGGATGGTGGACCTTTCATCATAGGCCTTGTTGTCTCCTCTCCAAATGTAGTGTTTATGGTTGTGGCCAAAAAGCTTAATTTTGGTCTCATCACCCCAAATGACTTTGTGCCAGAAGGTTTCAGTCTTGTCTCTGTGCTGTTTGGCGTATTGTAAGCGGGATACTTTGTGACATTTGTGTAGTAATGTCTTTCTTCTGGCGACTCGACCATGCAGCCCATCTTTCTTCAAGTACCTCCTTATTGTGCATCTTGTACAGCCACACCCCATGTTTTCAGAGAGTCCTGTATTTCACCTGAAGATATTTGTGGGATTTTATTTGCATCCCGAACAATTTTCCTGGCAGTTGTGGCTGAAATTTTAGTTGGTCTACCTGACCGTGGTTTGATTTCACCAGAACCCCTCATTTTCCACTTCTTGATTAGAGTTTTAACACTGCTGATTGGCATTCTCAATTCCTTGGATATCTTTTTAGATCCCTTTCCTGTTTTATACAATTCAAATTCCTTTTTCTACAGATCCTTTCACAGTTCTTTTGCTTTCCCCACGACTCAGAATCCAGAAACATCAGTGCAGCACTGGATGAAAGATGCAAGGGTCTGTCAGGAGTCCAGAAACTCATTGAAACTCAAGCAAACAGATTAAAAGGGGAGGATGGTTACCTCTAACAGCTTCGGCCCCGGACCATTTTGCTGGTCAAAGACCAGGCCACTTTTTGCAATTCTGCACTGCGTTGCTTTAAAGGACAATTGCGCGGTCGTGCGACGTGGCTCCCAAACAAAGTTGACGTCCTTTTTTTCCCCACAAATAGAGCTTTATTTTGGTGTTATTTGATCACCATTATTTGCGCCATAAACAAAAATAGAGCTTTTTTTTTTTACTTTTTGCTATAATAAATATCCTGAAAAAATATATTAAATTATTTTTTTTCCTCAGTTTAGGCCGATACGTATTCTTCTACATATTTTTGGTAAAAAAAAAAAAAAAAAAAAATCACAATCTGCGTTTATCGATTGGTTTGCGCAAAAGTTATAGCGTCTACAAAATAGGGGACTGTTTTTTGGCATTTTTATTACTAATTTTTTTTTTTTTACTGGTAATACCGGCGATCAGCAATTTTTATCGTGACTGCGACATTATGACGGACACTTCGGACGCCATTTTGGGATCATTGTCATTTTTACAGCGATCAGTGCTATAAAAATGCACTGATTACTGTAAAAATGACACTGGCAGTCAAGGATTTAACCTCTAGGTGGCACTGTAGGGGTTAAGTGTTCCCTGGGGAGTGATTCTTACTGTAGGGGGGGCGTGGCTACACGTGACCCGTCACTGATCGTTGTTCCCGATGACAGGCAACACGATCAGTGACAGTGTCGCTAGGCAGAACGGGGAGATGTTGTGTTTTACACACATCTCCCCGTTCTTCAGCTCTGTGACACGATCGCGGGACACCGGCGGCAATCGGGTCTGCGGTCACGGAGCTTGCGTCAGGGCCGCGAGCACGCCGCCGGCGTCGCGCGTGCCACCACACGGCGGCAATTTAAAGGGGACATACCTGTACGCCCATATGCCTGTCCATGCCATTCTGTCGACGTAAATGTGCGTGCGCTGGTCCTTGAGCGGTTAATAGCCATTCAAACCCTTTTGTGTCAACTTGTGTGCATGTTATCAGGCCAAAATCAGCAGGGTATGCAAACTTTTGATCAGGGTCATTTGGGTAGTTTCTGTTGCCATCGTGATGTAAAAAGAGTAAACAAATTTGACTGATAATAAATGGCTTCAGCCAAACACTAACCATGAGTGAAAGAAAAGTTGTTGTGTCTTTCAAATTCTCAGAAAAATGGCCAAGAAATCATAAATTCTGCCAGGGTATGTAAACTTATGAGCACAGCTGTGTATATATATATATATATATATATATAACACACATACATACGTTGGATGGGAAGTGGTTAACTCGGAGAAGACAAAGCTGGAAATCGCAGGTCACCGGAGTACGAAAGGTCATCGGCGCGCGTGGGCGAGTGCCGGCTGATCCGGGTCCCGTTCCCGCACACAGCGAATTCGGAGATATGCCGGGAGGTCTCACCTTTTCATAGGTCAACCGTCACTTTTGCCGCAACGCGTGCGGAGATTGGGAAATGCAGGAACTGAACCGCAGCAGGGCTATATCACATAATATTCACCCATCATTATATTTCACTGTTCTGATTCCAACGCCATCACACAATAGACACGATGATCTCCACTACCTATGTCAGGAGCAAGGCCAGTTATCAATGCATCATGGACTGTTATGGTGGGAACCCCTCATAATGGGCACAGCGGGTGTACAGACCCGGGAACTCAGCACAGGGATGGTGGGAACCCCTCATAATGGGCACAGCGGGTGTAAAGACCCGGGAACTCAGCACAGGGATGGTGGGAACCCCTCATAATGGGCACAGCGGGTGTAAAGACCCGGGAACTCAGCACAGGGATGGTGGGAACCCCTCATAATGGGCACAGTAGGTGTACAGACCTGAGAACTCAGCACAGGGATGGTGGGAACCCCTCATAATGGGCACAGCAGGTGTACAGAGCCGGGAACTCAGCACAGGGATGGTGGGAACCCCTCATAATGGGCACAGCGGGTGTACAGACCCAGGAACTCAGCACAGGGATGGTGGGAACCCCTCATAATGGGCACAGTAGGTGTACAGACCCAGGAACTCAGCACAGGGATGGTGGGAACCCCTCATAATGGGCACAGCAGGTGTACAGACCCAGGAACTCAGCACAGGGATGGTGGGAACCCCTCATAATGGGCACAGTAGGTGTACAGACCCAGGAACTCAGCACAGGGATGGTGGGAACCCCTCATAATGGGCACAGCAGGTGTACAGACCTGGGAACTCAGCACAGGGATGGTGGGAACCCCTCATAATGGGCACAGCAGGTGTACAGACCTGGGAACTCAGCACAGGGATGGTGGGAACCCCTCATAATGGGCACAGCGGGTGTACAGACCTGGGAACTCAGCACAGGGATGGTGGGAACCCCTCATAATGGGCACAGCGGGTGTACAGACCTGGGAACTCAGCACAGGGATGGTGGGAACCCCTCATAATGGGCACAGCGGGCGTACAGACCCGGGAACTCGGCACAGGGATGGTGGGAACCCCTCATAATGGGCACAGCGGGTGTACAGACCTGGGAACTCGGCACAGGGATGGTGGAAAAACTCCTCATTACAAATATCTATGTTTTTATTGTTGTCTCCGACTTCCTGTCCTGGTGACAACCTAAACCCCCCCCATCCCATTTCTTGTATCGGTTGTCACAGGAACAGGAAGTGGAGGAAAATGTCCCCATATGGGGGACAAATCCAGTAATAAAATAATGACAGAAATGTCAACCTTTCTCCACTCTATCCCCTCCCCCCTAAAAAAGGGGGGGGCTGGAGTGAGAATTTGGTGCTTCAATATCGTTTCATTTGAAATAAATGTAGAATTGTTGGAGACTGAAATAGAAGGCACTGATTTTCCTCTGCTGATTACTCGGCAAGGACAGCCTGGATCTCTCGTGTTCCCTTTACATCACTGTGACCTCCTTGATTTTTTTCAGAAGATCCAAGTTTTTCCTTTATAGTAACTCTTCGGCCCAGCTCAGCCTTGTCAGCGGCTGCAAGTCGCCTCGCTAAGGGTGACATTTGCTATTTGAGGGGCCGACGCCGTCACCGCGTAGCGATTTTCCCGCTCCTGGAATTATCAGCCCCGCCCCCCCCCCCCCCCCCCGGTGTAATTCCCTGACCTTTAACATCTCCTCGTGTATGGAGAAGTGCCCGTAGGAGCTGAAGTAGGCGCAGTCCTCGCTCTCATCCAGATCGGCGATGGCCCCGGAGGAAGAAGAACCACATCTGACATCTGCGTTCATCACAAAATCCTGCGCAAGTTCTCTGTAATCAATTTAAAAAGATACCCCTGAGACGAGATCGCTGAACCGAGAAAATGAAAGAGAGAGGGGGAGGGGGGGAGAGAGTGCGGCCCCTGGGCTGTGCTGCCCTCTACTGGCCACATGGAGCGCTGCTACTACACCGGCAATGTCAAACCTTGAGCCCATTAAAAGTAGAATTACCTAGTCTTAAAAATGTCCCCTCCCCCCTCCTAACATCTATGCTGACTAACCTGTACGCAAGGTATACACTAGATTACCAAAAGTATTGGGACGTCTGCCTTTACACGCACATTTGCAACCCTTTGCAGCTACAACAGCTTCAACTCTTCTGGGAAGGCCGTCCACAAGGTTTAGGAGTGTGTCTATGGGAATGTTTGATCCTAAACCTTGTGGACGGCCTTCCCAGAAGAGTTGAAGTTGTTATAGCTGCAAAGGGCGGGGCCAACTCAATATTGAACCCTACGGACCAAGACTGGGATGTCATTAAAGTTCATGTGCGTGTAAAGGCAGGTGTCCCAATACTTTTGGTAATATAGTGTATATACTCACCTATTTTCAGCCCGCTCCAGTCCGGTCATGTGATCCGGCTCCCCTGTGTCAGTCAGCGGCAGCTACAGGGGAGAGGAGACGGCGCTCGATAACAGCTGGGAATTCCAGCAACGGTGACGTCCCTCATAGGCTCCTATGGCCCATTCCGTTGTCAGCGTTCTACTCCTCTCCCCTGCAGCAGCTGCTCCTGGCTGACACAGAGGAGCCGGATCACATGACCGGACCGGAGCGGGGTGAAAATAAGTTAATACATCTTTTTTTTTTTTACACAGATTAGTCAGCATAGGTGTAAATAGGGGGGGGGGGGCATTTTAAGACTAGTTGGTCTCCTTTCACACTTGTGCGACTTGGGATCCGACTCGTGAGACCTCAAATCGCAGGACATGTGAAATTCAATATATTTCTATGAGAGCCGTTCCTACCGGCACTACAGAAGTCGCAGCGACTTCAGAAAAAGGGTTCCTGCACTACCTTGGTCCGAATTTTGACGTCACTTTGATCCGGAGAGAATGTCAATTCAGATCAAAGTCGCACCAAAAGTCGCACTGAAAACTGGCAATGCAAGCTGCATGACTTTTCTCAGGAGGGTGAAAGGAGCGTTCACCTGGAATTCTGCTTTCAGGCTCCATTCGCACTTGTGGGACATCAAAGTCGCTCAGTAAGTCGCAGACCATGCTTGACTTAAAGTCGTAGTACTACTTTGGTGCGACTTTTGATGCAACTTTGGTCCGGAGAATGTAAAGTCGGAACAAAGTTGCACAAAAAGTTAGTCTGGTTGAAAAAAAAAAGAAAAACAAGTCTACCTAGTTCAACCAATCATCTAGATCAGGGGTAGGCAACCTGGGGCCCTCCAGCTGTTGCAGAACTACAAGTCCCATCATGCCTCTGGGAGTAATTGTAACTGCCGGCCTTGCAATGCCTCATGGGAAATGTAGTTCCACAAAAGCTGGAGGGCTACTGGTTGCCTACCCCTGATCTAGTTCAACCAATCAAGTCTCTCCAAAGTCGCACTGGAAATCTTGCGACTTTGGAGCCGCGCCAATGTAAATGGAGCCTTAAAGTGGTTGTAAATATGAAAAATGAACACAGCGTATCTCTCTATAGTGTATACTTGTCTCCATCCAGAGCATTAAGGCTCCGTTCTGCCCGTGATCCCAAACCAACGCAAATAGTGGGACGCGCTTGCGATCCCCCGTTACTCCCAATGGCACCCTAATCGCGTCACGATTGTCGCCCGATGAATCGCGGTAAAATCGCGCAAGCCAAATCACGGGGCGCCTGTCGTTCAAAAGAAGGTTCTGGGATTCTTTTGGGCAACAGGCGTAACGTGATTCTGATTCCGCGATTCGTCGGGGCGACAATCGCGGCAAAATTGCGCCGCGGTTTTAGCGACATAAAAAAAATTGGACCGTAAGGGTGTCCCGCTTTTTACAGCGCTTCCGAATCGCAGACAAAATCACGGCAATCCTGCCTGTGATCCGGAACGCCATGGAAGAGAGGAGAAGGGGAAAAGAGGAGGAGGAGGAGAAGAGAGGAGGAGGAGAAGAGAGGAGAAGGAGAAGAGAGGAGAAGGAGAAGAGAGGAGAAGGAGAAGAGAGGAGAAGGAGAAGAGAGGAGGAGGAGGAGAAGAGAGGAGTAAGAGAAGAGAGGAGAGGAGTAAGAGAAGAGAGGAGAAGGAGGAGGAGGAGGAGAAGGAGCAGGAGAAGAGAGGAGGAGGAGAAGGAGAAGAGAGGAGGAGGAGAAGAGAGGAGGAGGAGAAGAGAGGAGAAGGAGAAGAGAGGAGAAGGAGAAGAGAGGAGGAGAAGGAGGAGGCGGAGGAGAAGGAGGAGGCGGAGGAGAAGGAGGAGGCGGAGGAGAAGAGAGGAGTAAGAGAAGAGAGGAGAGGAGTAAGAGAAGAGAGGAGAAGGAGGAGGAGGAGAAGGAGCAGGAGAGGAGAAGAGAGGAGAAGGGAGGAGGAGAAGGGAGGAGGAGGAGAAGGAGCAGGAGAAGAGAGGAGGAGAAGGGAGGAGAAGGGAGGAGGAGCAGGAGAAGAGAGGAGGAGAAGGGAGGAGAAGGGAGGAGGAGGAGGAGGAGGAGGAGGAGGAGAAGAGAGGAGAGGAGGAGGAGAAGGGGAAGAGAAGAGAGGAGAAGGAGAAGAGAGGAGTAGGAGAAGGAGAAGAGAGGAGTAGGAGGAGGAGGAGAGAGGAGCAGGAGAAGAGAGGAGCAGGAGGAGGAGGAGGAGGAGGAGGAGGAGGAGGAGGAGGAGGAGGAGAAGGAGAAGGAGAAGAGAGGAGGAGGAGAAGGAGAAGAGAGGAGGAGGAGAAGGAGAAGAGAGGAGGAGGAGGAGAAGGGAGGAGAAGGAGCAGGAGAAGAGAGGAGGAGAATGAGAAGGAGGAGGAGAAGGGAGGAGGAGGAGAGAGGAGCAGGAGAAGAGAGGAGAGGAGGAGGAGGAGAAGGGGAAGAGAAGAGAGGAGAAGGAGAAGAGGAAGAGAGGAGGAGGAGGAGGAGGAGGAGGAGGAGGAGGAGGAGGAGGAGGAGGAGGAGGAGGAGGAGGAGGAGGAGGAGGAGGAGAGAGGAGCAGGAGAAGAGAGGAGGAGGAGGAGGAGGAGGAGGAGAGAGGAGCAGGAGAAGAGAGGAGGAGGAGGAGGAGGAGGAGGAGGAGGAGGAGGAGGAGGAGAGAGGAGAAGGAGAAGAGAGGAGGAGGAGGAGGAGGAGGAGGAGGAGGAGGAGGAGGAGGAGGAGGAGAAGGGGAAGAGAGGAGGAGAAGGGAGGGAGGGAAATTAAAAGAATGAGAAGAAGGAGGGAATAAAGGGGGAGGAAAGGAGAGAGAGAAAAAAAAGGAAAGAAAAAGAAAGGGAAACAAAAAGAGGAAAAAAGAGAAGGAGTAAGATGAAATGGAAGGAAGATGAGGAAAAGGAAGGAACGAAATGAAAAGAAAAGGGAAGAAAAAAGGAGAAGAAAGGGAAGGAAATGAAAAGAAAGAGAAGAAGGTAAGGAGATAGAAGGAAAAGGAAAATAAATGTATTCAGAAGCAGTGGCGGCCGCTCTATTAGGGACGCCGCCCCCCTAATCCGTGCGCCCGGCTCCCTAATCTAAATGCAGGGCGCCGGACGCATTGGATTCCAATGGGGTATTTTTTTTTTGAAGCACGTGATTAGAGCCTGAGGCTCCAATTGGCTTCAATAAAGGGTGGGCTCGGGGTGCAGAGCTCTGCGCCCTGAGCCCACCCAGTTGTGTTACAATAGCAAATTAATATTCGCTATGGTCTTCCTCATTCTCCTCACGCCCAATCAGGAAGTGGGTCTTAAGACCCCCATTGGCCAAGAGGAGAAGTGATCGTATTGGCTGGAAGCAGGGTGGGAGAGACGCAGGGGGAAGCTGCCCGTGGCCTGGATGGGGTAAGTGCGGGGCTGATGGGCAAGCGACAGGTGGGGGCGGTTTGTTCGCTGATTGACGGAGGGGGCTGGGAGTTGGGTGGTTTGTTTGCCGTCCCCAAAAATAGAGGACCAGTCGCCACTGATGTCAAGGAAAGGGGGGAAGGGAAGGGGGGAAGGGAAGGAAGTGCAATGAATGGAAAGGAAATTAGATGAATGGAAAGAATAGGAGAAAAAGAGAAGGAGGGAAAAGGGGGGAAGGGAAAGAATGAAGAAAAAAGGGAAAGAAAGGAAAGGGGGGAAAAGGAGAGGGAAGCAAAAGAAAGGGAAAAATAAATAAATGAAAGGAAGGCAAAGAATGGGAAACAAATGGCAAAGAAATGGACAGGATAAGGAAAAGGAAAAGGAAAAGGAAAAGAACCAGAAAGAAAAGAAGAAAAAGAAGGAAGGGGAGACAAAGGAAAAGAAAGCAGGATTCTAAAATCGAAATCTTAAATGCTCATGTTACGGATATGTAATGGATTATCCATTAAACATGACAGGTCCCCTTTTTGGTCACATTTATTCCATTTCAGGGAAATCTCATTTTTTTAAACCCCCCTCTGAACACAAACCTCATTTTCTGCAGCTCTTCCAGAACGTTGGCCAATCTCTCCTCGGCTGCCTGCGCCCGGCTCTCTGCCTCCCGGAGTCGGAGGTGTACGGACGGTTCGGTGTTTGTGTCCGGAGCCCCGCCGCTATCACAGTCCATGTTCTCCACATCTATCACATCAATCAGGAGAGACACAAAACATCAATACTACAAAAACACAACTTTACTGCTTCTTATAAGTAAAAGTTTATTCTGCTTATATTTTGCCTTCCCCGATTTCTCCTCCCCCCGCCCCCCCCCCCCCCCGCATTCCTCCCCATCAACATGCTAATGTTTAAATAAAAACCTTTCCATTTTCCTTATCTTATTGTATATGTCATCACTGGGTCTCTGTGCTTCTCTATGCAATGCAGATCATGACTGGTGGGAAGAGCCGGTGTTCTATCGCAAAAGTGCCTCCCGTCGGATAATGCCTCAAACGGATCAACATCACTCCAGCGGATTATTGATCAGCTGGCGTAACGGCAACACAGCGCATGCGCAGATCGTTGGGGGCATTATCCGATGATCTGCAAAGAGCGGAGGGAGAACTTACTTGTCAGATTCTGCCTCGCTGTTGTGGGGCGAGTTGTGTGAGTGTCAAAGGGCGGGTTCACCGAGTGTTGAATGACGGGTTTAATGCGTGTCGAAGGGCAGGTTCAGTGGGTTGTGGGTGTGTTGAAGGGCGGGCTTTGTGCGTGCTGCGAGGCGGGTTGTGGGTGTGTTGAAGGGCGGGCTTTGTGCGGGTTGTGGGTGTGTTGAAGGGCGGGTTGTGGGTGTGTTGAAGGGCGGGTTTTGTGAGTGTTGTGAGGTGGGTTGTGGGTGTGTTGAAGGGCGGGCTCTGTGCGTGCTGCGAGGCGGGTTGTGGGTGTGTTGAAGGGCGGGCTCTGTGCGTGTTGCGAGGCGGGTTGTGGGTGTGTTGAAGGGCGGGGTTTGTGCGTGTTGTGAGGCTGGTTGTGGGTGTGTTGAAGGGCGGGCTTTGTGCGTGTTGCGAGGCGGGTTGTGGGTGTGTTGAAGGGCGGGTTTTGTGAGTGTTGTGAGGCTGGTTGTGGGTGTGTTGAAGGGCGGGCTTTGTGAGTGTTGTGAGGCTGGTTGTGGGTGTGTTGAAGGGCGGGTTTTGTGAGTGTTGTGAGGCTGGTTGTGGGTGTGTTGAAGGGCGGGCTTTGTGCGTGTTGCGAGGCGGGTTGTGGGTGTGTTGAAGGGCGGGTTTTGTGAGTGTTGTGAGGCTGGTTGTGGGTGTGTTGAAGGGCGGGCTTTGTGAGTGTTGTGAGGCTGGTTGTGGGTGTGTTGAAGGGCGGGCTTTGTGAGTGTTGTGAGGCTGGTTGTGGGTGTGTTGAAGGGCGGGCTCTGTGCGTGTTGTGAGGCGGGTTGTGGGTGTGTTGAAGGGCAGGCTTTGTGAGTGTTGTGAGGTGGGTTGTGGGTGTGTTGAAGGGCGGGGTTTGTGCGTGTTGTGAGGCTGGTTGTGGGTGTGTTGAAGGGCGGGCTTTGTGAGTGTTGTGAGGTGGGTTGTGGGTGTGTTGAAGGGCGGGCTTTGTGAGTGTTGTGAGGCGGGTTGTGGGTGTGTTGAAGGGCGGGCTCTGTGAGTGTTGTGAGGTGGGTTGTGGGTGTGTTGAAGGGCGGGCTCTGTGAGTGTTGTGAGGTGGGTTGTGGGTGTGTTGAAGGGCGGGGTTTGTGCGTGTTGTGAGGCTGGTTGTGGGTGTGTTGAAGGGCGGGCTTTGTGAGTGTTGTGAGGTGGGTTGTGGGTGTGTTGAAGGGCAGGCTTTGTGAGTGTTGTGAGGCGGGTTGTGGGTGTGTTGAAGGGCAGGCTTTGTGAGTGTTGTGAGGTGGGTTGTGGGTGTGTTGAAGGGCGGGCTTTGTGAGTGTTGTGAGGTGGGTTGTGGGTGTGTTGAAGGGCGGGGTTTGTGCGTGTTGTGAGGCTGGTTGTGGGTGTGTTGAAGGGCGGGCTTTGTGCGGGTTGTGGGTGTGTTGAAGGGCGGGCTCTGTGCCTGTTGTGAGGCGGGTTGTGGGTGTGTTGAAGGGCAGGCTTTGTGAGTGTTGTGAGGTGGGTTGTGGGTGTGTTGAAGGGCAGGCTTTGTGCGTGTTGTGAGGCGGGTTGTGGGTGTGTTGAAGGGCGGGCTTTGTGCGGGTTGTGGGTGTGTTGAAGGGCGGGCTCTGTGCCTGTTGTGAGGCGGGTTGTGGGTGTGTTGAAGGGCAGGCTTTGTGAGTGTTGTGAGGTGGGTTGTGGGTGTGTTGAAGGGCAGGCTTTGTGAGTGTTGTGAGGTGGGTTGTGGGTGTGTTGAAGGGCAGGCTTTGTGAGTGTTGTGAGGCTGGTTGTGGGTGTGTTGAAGGGCGGGCTTTGTGAGTGTTGTGAGGTGGGTTGTGGGTGTGTTGAAGGGCGGGCTTTGTGAGTGTTGTGAGGCTGGTTGTGGGTGTGTTGAAGGGCGGGCTTTGTGAGTGTTGTGAGGTGGGTTGTGGGTGTGTTGAAGGGCGGGGTTTGTGCGTGTTGTGAGGCTGGTTGTGGGTGTGTTGAAGGGCGGGCTTTGTGAGTGTTGTGAGGTGGGTTGTGGGTGTGTTGAAGGGCGGGCTTTGTGAGTGTTGTGAGGCTGGTTGTGGGTGTGTTGAAGGGCGGGTTTTGTGCGTGCTACGAGGCGGGTTGTGGGTGTGTTGAAGGGCGGGCTTTGTGAGTGTTGTGAGGCTGGTTGTGGGTGTGTTGAAGGGCGGGCTTTGTGAGTGTTGTGAGGCTGGTTGTGGGTGTGTTGAAGGGCGGGGTTTGTGCGTGTTGTGAGGCTGGTTGTGGGTGTGCTGAAGGGCGGGCTTTGTGAGTGTTGTGAGGTGGGTTGTGGGTGTGTTGAAGGGCGGGCTTTGTGAGTGTTGTGAGGCTGGTTGTGGGTGTGTTGAAGGGCGGGTTTTGTGCGTGTTGTGATGCCGGGTTGTGGGTGTGTTGAAGGGCGGGCTCTGTGCATGTTGTGAGGCGGGTTGTGGGTGTGTTGAAGGGCGGGCTTTGTGAGTGTTGTGAGGCGGGTTGTAGATGTGTTGAAGGGCGGGTTTTGTGCGTGCTGCGAGGCGGGTTGTGGGTGTGAAGGGCGGGCTCTGTGCGTGTTGTGAGGCGGGTTGTGGGTGTGTTGAAGGGCGGGCTTTGTGAGTGTTGTGAGGCTGGTTGTGGGTGTGTTGAAGGGCGGGTTTTCTGCGTGTTGCGAGGCGGGTTGTGGGTGTGTTGAAGGGCGGGTTTTGTGCGTGTTGCGAGGCGGGTTGTGGGTGTGTTGAAGGGCGGGCTTTGTGCGTGTTGTGAGGCGGGTTGTGGGTGTGTTGAAGGGCGGGCTTTGTGCGTGTTGTGAGGCGGGTTGTGGGTGTGTTGAAGGGCGGGCCTTGTGCGTGTTGTGAGGCGGGTTGTGGGTGTGTTGAAGGGCGGGCCTTGTGCGTGTTGTGAGGCGGGTTGTGGGTGTGTTGAAGGGCGGGCTTTGGGTGTGTTGAAGGGCGGGCTTTGTGCGTGTTGTGAGGCGGGTTGTGGGTGTGTTGAAGGGCGGGCTTTGTGCGTGTTGTGAGGCGGGTTGTGGGTGTGTTGAAGGGCGGGCTTTGTGCGTGTTGTGAGGCGGGTTGTGGGTGTGTTGAAGGGCGGGCCTTGTGCGTGTTGTGAGGCGGGTTGTGGGTGTGTTGAAGGGCGGGCCTTGTGCGTGTTGCGAGGCGGGTTGTGGGTGTGTTGAAGGTTGGGCTTTGTGCGTGCTGCGAGGCGGGTTGTGGGTGTGTTGAAGGTTGGGCTTTGTGCGTGCTGCGAGGCGGGTTGTGGGTGTGTTGAAGGGCGGGTTTTGTGCGTGTTGCGAGGCGGGTTGTGGGTGTGTTGAAGGGCGGGCTTTGGGTGTGTTGAAGGGCGGGCTTTGTGCGTGTTGTGAGGCGGGTTGTGGGTGTGTTGAAGGGCGGGCTTTGTGAGTGTTGTGAGGCTGGTTGTGGGTGTGTTGAAGGGCGGGCTTTGTGAGTGTTGTGAGGCTGGTTGTGGGTGTGTTGAAGGGCGGGCTTTGTGAGTGTTGTGAGGCTGGTTGTGGGTGTGTTGAAGGGCGGGTTTTGTGCGTGTTGTGAGGCGGGTTGTGGGTGTGTTGAAGGGCGGGCTTCGTGCGTGTTGTGATGCCGGGTTGTGGGTGTGTTGAAGGGCGGGCTTTGTGAGTGTTGTGAGGCGGGTTGTGGGTGTGTTGAAGGGCGGGTTTTGTGCGTGCTGCGAGGCGGGTTGTGGGTGTGTTGAAGGGCGGGCTCTGTGCGTGTTGTGAGGCGGGTTGTGGGTGTGTTGAAGGGCGGGCTTTGTGCGTGCTGCGAGGCGGGTTGTGGGTGTGTTGAAGGGCGGGTTTTGTGCGTGCTGCGAGGCGGGTTGTGGGTGTGTTGAAGGGCGGGCTCTGTGCGTGTTGTGAGGCGGGTTGTGGGTGTGTTGAAGGGCGGGCTTCGTGCGTGTTGTGATGCCGGGTTGTGGGTGTGTTGAAGGGCAGGCTTTGTGAGTGTTGTGAGGTGGGTTGTGGGTGTGTTGAAGGGCGGGCTTTGTGAGTGTTGTGAGGCTGGTTGTGGGTGTGTTGAAGGGCGGTCTTTGTTAGTGTTGTGTGGCTGGTTGTGGGTGTGTTGAAGGGCGGGTTTTGTGCGTGCTGCGAGGCGGGTTGTGGGTGTGTTGAAGGGCGGGCTTTGTGAGTGTTGTGAGGCTGGTTGTGGGTGTGTTGAAGGGCGGGTTTTGTGCGTGTTGTGATGCCGGGTTGTGGGTGTGTTGAAGGGCGGGCTTTGGGTGTGTTGAAGGGCGGGCTTTGTGCGTGTTGTGAGGCGGGTTGTGGGTGTGTTGAAGGGCGGGCTTTGTGCGTGTTGTGAGGCGGGTTGTGGGTGTGTTGAAGGGCGGGCTTTGTGCGTGTTGTGAGGCGGGTTGTGGGTGTGTTGAAGGGCGGGCTTTGTGCGTGTTGCGAGGCGGGTTGTGGGTGTGTTGAAGGTTGGGCCTTGTGCGTGTTGCGAGGTGGGTTGTGGGTGTGTTGAAGGTTGGGCTTTGTGCGTGCTGCGAGGCGGGTTGTGGGTGTGTTGAAGGGCGGGTTTTGTGCGTGTTGCGAGGCGGGTTGTGGGTGTGTTGAAGGGCGGGTTGTGGGTGTGTTGAAGGGCGGGTTGTGGGTGTGTTGAAGGGCGGGTTTTGTGCGTGTTGCGAGGCGGGTTGTGGGTGTGTTGAAGGGCGGGTTTTGTGCGTGTTGCGAGGCGGGTTGTGGGTGTGTTGAAGGGCGGGCTTCGTGCGTGTTGTGATGCCGGGTTGTGGGTGTGTTGAAGGGCAGGCTTTGTGCGTGTTGTGAGGCGGGTTGTGGGTGTGTTGAAGGGCGGGTTTTGTGCGTGCTGCGAGGCGGGTTGTGGGTGTGTTGAAGGGCGGGCTCTGTGCGTGTTGTGAGGCGGGTTGTGGGTGTGTTGAAGGGCGGGCTTTGTGAGTGTTGTGAGGCTGGTTGTGGGTGTGTTGAAGGGCGGGTTTTCTGCGTGTTGCGAGGCGGGTTGTGGGTGTGTTGAAGGGCGGGTTTTGTGCGTGTTGCGAGGCGGGTTGTGGGTGTGTTGAAGGGCGGGCTTTGTGCGTGTTGTGAGGCGGGTTGTGGGTGTGTTGAAGGGCGGGCCTTGTGCGTGTTGTGAGGCGGGTTGTGGGTGTGTTGAAGGGCGGGCTTTGGGTGTGTTGAAGGGCGGGCTTTGTGCGTGTTGTGAGGCGGGTTGTGGGTGTGTTGAAGGGCGGGCTTTGTGCGTGTTGTGAGGCGGGTTGTGGGTGTGTTGAAGGGCGGGCTTTGTGCGTGTTGTGAGGCGGGTTGTGGGTGTGTTGAAGGGCGGGCCTTGTGCGTGTTGTGAGGCGGGTTGTGGGTGTGTTGAAGGGCGGGCCTTGTGCGTGTTGCGAGGCGGGTTGTGGGTGTGTTGAAGGTTGGGCTTTGTGCGTGCTGCGAGGCGGGTTGTGGGTGTGTTGAAGAGCGGGCTTTGTGCGTTCTGCGAGGCGGGTTGTGGGCGTGTTGAAGGGCGGGTTTTGTGCGTGTTGCGAGGCGGGTTGTGGGTGTGTTGAAGGGCGGGCTTTGGGTGTGTTGAAGGGCGGGCTTTGTGCGTGTTGTGAGGCGGGTTGTGGGTGTGTTGAAGGGCGGGCTTTGTGAGTGTTGTGAGGCTGGTTGTGGGTGTGTTGAAGGGCGGGCTTTGTGAGTGTTGTGAGGCTGGTTGTGGGTGTGTTGAAGGGCGGGTTTTGTGCGTGCTGCGAGGCGGGTTGTGGGTGTGTTGAAGGGCGGGCTTTGTGAGTGTTGTGAGGCTGGTTGTGGGTGTGTTGAAGGGCGGGTTTTGTGCGTGTTGTGAGGCGGGTTGTGGGTGTGTTGAAGGGCGGGCTTCGTGCGTGTTGCGAGGCGGGTTGTGGGTGTGTTGAAGGGCGGGTTGTGGGTGTGTTGAAGGGCGGGTTTTGTGCGTGTTGTGAGGCGGGTTGTGGGTGTGTTGAAGGGCGGGTTTTGTGCGTGTTGCGAGGCGGGTTGTGGGTGTGTTGAAGGGCGGGTTGTGGGTGTGTTGAAGGGCGGGCTTTGTGCGTGCTGCGAAGCGGGTTGTGGGTGTGTTGAAGGGCGGGTTTTGTGCGTGTTGCGAGGCGGGTTGTGGGTGTGTTGAAGGGCGGGTTTTGTGCGTGTTGCGAGGCGGGTTGTGGGTGTGTTGAAGGGCGGGCTTTGTGCGTGCTGCGAGGCGGGTTGTGGGTGTGTTGAAGGGCGGGTTTTGTGAGTGTTGTGAGGTGGGTTGTGGGTGTGTTGAAGGGCGGGCTCTGTGCGTGCTGCGAGGCGGGTTGTGGGTGTGTTGAAGGGCGGGCTCTGTGCGTGTTGCGAGGCGGGTTGTGGGTGTGTTGAAGGGCGGGGTTTGTGCGTGTTGTGAGGCTGGTTGTGGGTGTGTTGAAGGGCGGGCTTTGTGCGTGTTGCGAGGCGGGTTGTGGGTGTGTTGAAGGGCGGGTTTTGTGAGTGTTGTGAGGCTGGTTGTGGGTGTGTTGAAGGGCGGGCTTTGTGAGTGTTGTGAGGCTGGTTGTGGGTGTGTTGAAGGGCGGGTTTTGTGAGTGTTGTGAGGCTGGTTGTGGGTGTGTTGAAGGGCGGGCTTTGTGCGTGTTGCGAGGCGGGTTGTGGGTGTGTTGAAGGGCGGGTTTTGTGAGTGTTGTGAGGCTGGTTGTGGGTGTGTTGAAGGGCGGGCTTTGTGAGTGTTGTGAGGCTGGTTGTGGGTGTGTTGAAGGGCGGGCTTTGTGAGTGTTGTGAGGCTGGTTGTGGGTGTGTTGAAGGGCGGGCTCTGTGCGTGTTGTGAGGCGGGTTGTGGGTGTGTTGAAGGGCAGGCTTTGTGAGTGTTGTGAGGTGGGTTGTGGGTGTGTTGAAGGGCGGGGTTTGTGCGTGTTGTGAGGCTGGTTGTGGGTGTGTTGAAGGGCGGGCTTTGTGAGTGTTGTGAGGTGGGTTGTGGGTGTGTTGAAGGGCGGGCTTTGTGAGTGTTGTGAGGCGGGTTGTGGGTGTGTTGAAGGGCAGGCTTTGTGAGTGTTGTGAGGCGGGTTGTGGGTGTGTTGAAGGGCGGGCTCTGTGAGTGTTGTGAGGTGGGTTGTGGGTGTGTTGAAGGGCGGGCTCTGTGAGTGTTGTGAGGTGGGTTGTGGGTGTGTTGAAGGGCGGGGTTTGTGCGTGTTGTGAGGCTGGTTGTGGGTGTGTTGAAGGGCGGGCTTTGTGAGTGTTGTGAGGTGGGTTGTGGGTGTGTTGAAGGGCAGGCTTTGTGAGTGTTGTGAGGCGGGTTGTGGGTGTGTTGAAGGGCAGGCTTTGTGAGTGTTGTGAGGTGGGTTGTGGGTGTGTTGAAGGGCGGGCTTTGTGAGTGTTGTGAGGTGGGTTGTGGGTGTGTTGAAGGGCGGGGTTTGTGCGTGTTGTGAGGCTGGTTGTGGGTGTGTTGAAGGGCGGGCTTTGTGAGTGTTGTGAGGTGGGTTGTGGGTGTGTTGAAGGGCGGGGTTTGTGCGTGTTGTGAGGCGGGTTGTGGGTGTGTTGAAGGGCGGGCTTTGTGCGGGTTGTGGGTGTGTTGAAGGGCGGGCTCTGTGCCTGTTGTGAGGCGGGTTGTGGGTGTGTTGAAGGGCAGGCTTTGTGAGTGTTGTGAGGTGGGTTGTGGGTGTGTTGAAGGGCAGGCTTTGTGAGTGTTGTGAGGTGGGTTGTGGGTGTGTTGAAGGGCAGGCTTTGTGAGTGTTGTGAGGCTGGTTGTGGGTGTGTTGAAGGGCGGGCTTTGTGAGTGTTGTGAGGTGGGTTGTGGGTGTGTTGAAGGGCGGGCTTTGTGAGTGTTGTGAGGTGGGTTGTGGGTGTGTTGAAGGGCAGGCTTTGTGAGTGTTGTGAGGCTGGTTGTGGGTGTGTTGAAGGGCGGGCTTTGTGAGTGTTGTGAGGTGGGTTGTGGGTGTGTTGAAGGGCGGGCTTTGTGAGTGTTGTGAGGCTGGTTGTGGGTGTGTTGAAGGGCGGGCTTTGTGAGTGTTGTGAGGTGGGTTGTGGGTGTGTTGAAGGGCGGGGTTTGTGCGTGTTGTGAGGCTGGTTGTGGGTGTGTTGAAGGGCGGGCTTTGTGAGTGTTGTGAGGTGGGTTGTGGGTGTGTTGAAGGGCGGGCTTTGTGAGTGTTGTGAGGCTGGTTGTGGGTGTGTTGAAGGGCGGGTTTTGTGCGTGCTACGAGGCGGGTTGTGGGTGTGTTGAAGGGCGGGCTTTGTGAGTGTTGTGAGGCTGGTTGTGGGTGTGTTGAAGGGCGGGCTTTGTGAGTGTTGTGAGGCTGGTTGTGGGTGTGTTGAAGGGCGGGGTTTGTGCGTGTTGTGAGGCTGGTTGTGGGTGTGCTGAAGGGCGGGCTTTGTGAGTGTTGTGAGGTGGGTTGTGGGTGTGTTGAAGGGCGGGCTTTGTGAGTGTTGTGAGGCTGGTTGTGGGTGTGTTGAAGGGCGGGTTTTGTGCGTGTTGTGATGCCGGGTTGTGGGTGTGTTGAAGGGCGGGCTCTGTGCGTGTTGTGAGGCGGGTTGTGGGTGTGTTGAAGGGCGGGCTTTGTGAGTGTTGTGAGGCGGGTTGTAGATGTGTTGAAGGGCGGGTTTTGTGCGTGCTGCGAGGCGGGTTGTGGGTGTGAAGGGCGGGCTCTGTGCGTGTTGTGAGGCGGGTTGTGGGTGTGTTGAAGGGCGGGCTTTGTGAGTGTTGTGAGGCTGGTTGTGGGTGTGTTGAAGGGCGGGTTTTCTGCGTGTTGCGAGGCGGGTTGTGGGTGTGTTGAAGGGCGGGTTTTGTGCGTGTTGCGAGGCGGGTTGTGGGTGTGTTGAAGGGCGGGCTTTGTGCGTGTTGTGAGGCGGGTTGTGGGTGTGTTGAAGGGCGGGCTTTGTGCGTGTTGTGAGGCGGGTTGTGGGTGTGTTGAAGGGCGGGCCTTGTGCGTGTTGTGAGGCGGGTTGTGGGTGTGTTGAAGGGCGGGCCTTGTGCGTGTTGTGAGGCGGGTTGTGGGTGTGTTGAAGGGCGGGCTTTGGGTGTGTTGAAGGGCGGGCTTTGTGCGTGTTGTGAGGCGGGTTGTGGGTGTGTTGAAGGGCGGGCTTTGTGCGTGTTGTGAGGCGGGTTGTGGGTGTGTTGAAGGGCGGGCTTTGTGCGTGTTGTGAGGCGGGTTGTGGGTGTGTTGAAGGGCGGGCCTTGTGCGTGTTGTGAGGCGGGTTGTGGGTGTGTTGAAGGGCGGGCCTTGTGCGTGTTGCGAGGCGGGTTGTGGGTGTGTTGAAGGTTGGGCTTTGTGCGTGCTGCGAGGCGGGTTGTGGGTGTGTTGAAGGTTGGGCTTTGTGCGTGCTGCGAGGCGGGTTGTGGGTGTGTTGAAGGGCGGGTTTTGTGCGTGTTGCGAGGCGGGTTGTGGGTGTGTTGAAGGGCGGGCTTTGGGTGTGTTGAAGGGCGGGCTTTGTGCGTGTTGTGAGGCGGGTTGTGGGTGTGTTGAAGGGCGGGCTTTGTGAGTGTTGTGAGGCTGGTTGTGGGTGTGTTGAAGGGCGGGCTTTGTGAGTGTTGTGAGGCTGGTTGTGGGTGTGTTGAAGGGCGGGCTTTGTGAGTGTTGTGAGGCTGGTTGTGGGTGTGTTGAAGGGCGGGTTTTGTGCGTGTTGTGAGGCGGGTTGTGGGTGTGTTGAAGGGCGGGCTTCGTGCGTGTTGTGATGCCGGGTTGTGGGTGTGTTGAAGGGCGGGCTTTGTGAGTGTTGTGAGGCGGGTTGTGGGTGTGTTGAAGGGCGGGTTTTGTGCGTGCTGCGAGGCGGGTTGTGGGTGTGTTGAAGGGCGGGCTCTGTGCGTGTTGTGAGGCGGGTTGTGGGTGTGTTGAAGGGCGGGCTTCGTGCGTGTTGTGATGCCGGGTTGTGGGTGTGTTGAAGGGCAGGCTTTGTGAGTGTTGTGAGGTGGGTTGTGGGTGTGTTGAAGGGCGGGCTTTGTGAGTGTTGTGAGGCTGGTTGTGGGTGTGTTGAAGGGCGGTCTTTGTTAGTGTTGTGTGGCTGGTTGTGGGTGTGTTGAAGGGCGGGTTTTGTGCGTGCTGCGAGGCGGGTTGTGGGTGTGTTGAAGGGCGGGCTTTGTGAGTGTTGTGATGCCGGGTTGTGGGTGTGTTGAAGGGCGGGTTTTGTGCGTGTTGTGATGCCGGGTTGTGGGTGTGTTGAAGGGCGGGCTTTGGGTGTGTTGAAGGGCGGGCTTTGTGCGTGTTGTGAGGCGGGTTGTGGGTGTGTTGAAGGGCGGGCTTTGTGCGTGTTGTGAGGCGGGTTGTGGGTGTGTTGAAGGGCGGGCTTTGTGCGTGTTGTGAGGCGGGTTGTGGGTGTGTTGAAGGGCGGGCTTTGTGCGTGTTGCGAGGCGGGTTGTGGGTGTGTTGAAGGTTGGGCCTTGTGCGTGTTGCGAGGTGGGTTGTGGGTGTGTTGAAGGTTGGGCTTTGTGCGTGCTGCGAGGCGGGTTGTGGGTGTGTTGAAGGGCGGGTTTTGTGCGTGTTGCGAGGCGGGTTGTGGGTGTGTTGAAGGGCGGGTTGTGGGTGTGTTGAAGGGCGGGTTGTGGGTGTGTTGAAGGGCGGGCTTTGTGCGTGCTGCGAGGCGGGTTGTGGGTGTGTTGAAGAGCGGGTTTTGTGCGTGTTGCGAGGCGGGTTGTGGGTGTGTTGAAGGGCGGGCTTTGTGCGTGCTGCGAGGCGGGTTGTGGGTGTGTTGAAGGGCGGGTTTTGTGCGTGCTGCGAGGCGGGTTGTGGGTGTGTTGAAGGGCGGGTTTTGTGCGTGTTGCGAGGCGGGTTGTGGGTGTGTTGAAGGGCGGGTTTTGTGCGTGTTGTGAGGCGGGTTGTGGGTGTGTTGAAGGGCGGGCTTCGTGCGTGTTGTGATGCCGGGTTGTGGGTGTGTTGAAGGGCAGGCTTTGTGAGTGTTGTGAGGTGGGTTGTGGGTGTGTTGAAGGGCGGGCTTTGTGAGTGTTGTGAGGCTGGTTGTGGGTGTGTTGAAGGGCGGGCTTTGTGAGTGTTGTGATGCCGGGTTGTGGGTGTGTTGAAGGGCGGGTTTTGTGCGTGTTGTGATGCCGGGTTGTGGGTGTGTTGAAGGGCGGGCTTTGGGTGTGTTGAAGGGCGGGCTTTGTGCGTGTTGTGAGGCGGGTTGTGGGTGTGTTGAAGGGCGGGTTTTGTGCGTGCTGCGAGGCGGGTTGTGGGTGTGTTGAAGGGCGGGTTTTGTGCGTGTTGCGAGGCGGGTTGTGGGTGTGTTGAAGGGCGGGTTTTGTGCGTGTTGTGAGGCGGGTTGTGGGTGTGTTGAAGGGCGGGCTTCGTGCGTGTTGTGATGCCGGGTTGTGGGTGTGTTGAAGGGCAGGCTTTGTGAGTGTTGTGAGGTGGGTTGTGGGTGTGTTGAAGGGCGGGCTTTGTGAGTGTTGTGAGGCTGGTTGTGGGTGTGTTGAAGGGCGGGCTTTGTGAGTGTTGTGATGCCGGGTTGTGGGTGTGTTGAAGGGCGGGCTTTGTGAGTGTTGTGAGGTGGGTTGTGGGTGTGTTGAAGGGCGGGCTTTGTGAGTGTTGTGAGGCTGGTTGTGGGTGTGTTGAAGGGCGGGTTTTGTGCGTGTTGTGATGCCGGGTTGTGGGTGTGTTGAAGGGCGGGCTTTGGGTGTGTTGAAGGGCGGGCTTTGTGCGTGTTGTGAGGCGGGTTGTGGGTGTGTTGAAGGGCGGGCTTTGTGCGTGTTGTGAGGCGGGTTGTGGGTGTGTTGAAGGGCGGGCTTTGTGAGTGTTGTGAGGCTGGTTGTGGGTGTGTTGAAGGGCGGGCTTTGTGAGTGTTGTGATGCCGGGTTGTGGGTGTGTTGAAGGGCGGGTTTTGTGCGTGTTGTGATGCCGGGTTGTGGGTGTGTTGAAGGGCGGGCTTTGGGTGTGTTGAAGGGCGGGCTTTGTGCGTGTTGTGAGGCGGGTTGTGGGTGTGTTGAAGGGCGGGCTTTGTGCGTGTTGTGAGGCGGGTTGTGGGTGTGTTGAAGGGCGGGCTTTGTGCGTGTTGTGAGGCGGGTTGTGGGTGTGTTGAAGGGCGGGCTTTGTGCGTGTTGCGAGGCGGGTTGTGGGTGTGTTGAAGGTTGGGCCTTGTGCGTGTTGCGAGGCGGGTTGTGGGTGTGTTGAAGGTTGGGCTTTGTGCGTGCTGCGAGGCGGGTTGTGGGTGTGTTGAAGGGCGGGTTTTGTGCGTGTTGCGAGGCGGGTTGTGGGTGTGTTGAAGGGCGGGTTGTGGGTGTGTTGAAGGGCGGGCTTTGTGCGTGCTGCGAGGCGGGTTGTGGGTGTGTTGAAGGGCGGGTTTTGTGCGTGTTGCGAGGCGGGTTGTGGGTGTGTTGAAGGGCGGGCTTTGTGCGTGCTGCGAGGCGGGTTGTGGGTGTGTTGAAGGGCGGGTTTTGTGCGTGCTGCGAGGCGGGTTGTGGGTGTGTTGAAGGGCGGGTTTTGTGCGTGTTGCGAGGCGGGTTGTGGGTGTGTTGAAGGGCGGGTTTTGTGCGTGTTGCGAGGCGGGTTGTGGGTGTGTTGAAGGGCGGGCTTCGTGCGTGTTGTGATGCCGGGTTGTGGGTGTGTTGAAGGGCAGGCTTTGTGCGTGTTGTGAGGCGGGTTGTGGGTGTGTTGAAGGGCGGGTTTTGTGCGTGCTGCGAGGCGGGTTGTGGGTGTGTTGAAGGGCGGGCTCTGTGCGTGTTGTGAGGCGGGTTGTGGGTGTGTTGAAGGGCGGGCTTTGTGAGTGTTGTGAGGCTGGTTGTGGGTGTGTTGAAGGGCGGGTTTTCTGCGTGTTGCGAGGCGGGTTGTGGGTGTGTTGAAGGGCGGGTTTTGTGCGTGTTGCGAGGCGGGTTGTGGGTGTGTTGAAGGGCGGGCTTTGTGCGTGTTGTGAGGCGGGTTGTGGGTGTGTTGAAGGGCGGGCCTTGTGCGTGTTGTGAGGCGGGTTGTGGGTGTGTTGAAGGGCGGGCTTTGGGTGTGTTGAAGGGCGGGCTTTGTGCGTGTTGTGAGGCGGGTTGTGGGTGTGTTGAAGGGCGGGCTTTGTGCGTGTTGTGAGGCGGGTTGTGGGTGTGTTGAAGGGCGGGCTTTGTGCGTGTTGTGAGGCGGGTTGTGGGTGTGTTGAAGGGCGGGCCTTGTGCGTGTTGTGAGGCGGGTTGTGGGTGTGTTGAAGGGCGGGCCTTGTGCGTGTTGCGAGGCGGGTTGTGGGTGTGTTGAAGGTTGGGCTTTGTGCGTGCTGCGAGGCGGGTTGTGGGTGTGTTGAAGAGCGGGCTTTGTGCGTTCTGCGAGGCGGGTTGTGGGCGTGTTGAAGGGCGGGTTTTGTGCGTGTTGCGAGGCGGGTTGTGGGTGTGTTGAAGGGCGGGCTTTGGGTGTGTTGAAGGGCGGGCTTTGTGCGTGTTGTGAGGCGGGTTGTGGGTGTGTTGAAGGGCGGGCTTTGTGAGTGTTGTGAGGCTGGTTGTGGGTGTGTTGAAGGGCGGGCTTTGTGAGTGTTGTGAGGCTGGTTGTGGGTGTGTTGAAGGGCGGGTTTTGTGCGTGCTGCGAGGCGGGTTGTGGGTGTGTTGAAGGGCGGGCTTTGTGAGTGTTGTGAAGCTGGTTGTGGGTGTGTTGAAGGGCGGGTTTTGTGCGTGTTGTGAGGCGGGTTGTGGGTGTGTTGAAGGGCGGGCTTCGTGCGTGTTGCGAGGCGGGTTGTGGGTGTGTTGAAGGGCGGGTTGTGGGTGTGTTGAAGGGCGGGTTTTGTGCGTGTTGTGAGGCGGGTTGTGGGTGTGTTGAAGGGCGGGTTTTGTGCGTGTTGCGAGGCGGGTTGTGGGTGTGTTGAAGGGCGGGTTGTGGGTGTGTTGAAGGGCGGGCTTTGTGCGTGCTGCGAAGCGGGTTGTGGGTGTGTTGAAGGGCGGGTTTTGTGCGTGTTGCGAGGCGGGTTGTGGGTGTGTTGAAGGGCGGGTTTTGTGCGTGTTGCGAGGCGGGTTGTGGGTGTGTTGAAGGGCGGGCTTTGTGCGTGCTGCGAGGCGGGTTGTGGGTGTGTTGAAGGGCGGGTTTTGTGCGTGCTGCGAGGCGGGTTGTGGGTGTGTTGAAGGGCGGGTTTTGTGCGTGTTGCGAGGCGGGTTGTGGGTGTGTTGAAGGGCGGGTTTTGTGCGTGTTGCGAGGCGGGTTGTGGGTGTGTTGAAGGGCGGGCTTTGTGCGTGTTGCGAGGCGGGTTGTGGGTGTGTTGAAGGGCGGGTTTTGTGCGTGTTGCAAGGCGGGTTGTGGGTGTGTTGAAGGGCGGGCTTTGTGCGTGCTGCGAGGCGGGTTGTGGGTGTGTTGAAGGGCGGGTTTTGTGCGTGTTGCGAGGCGGGTTGTGGGTGTGTTGAAGGGCGGGCTTTGGGTGTGTTGAAGGGCGGGCTTTGTGCGTGTTGTGAGGTGGGTTGTGGGTGTGTTGAAGGGCGGGCTTTGTGCGTGTTGTGAGGCGGGTTGTGGGTGTGTTGAAGGGCGGGCTTTGTGCGTGTTGTGAGGCGGGTTGTGGGTGTGTTGAAGGGCGGGCCTTGTGTGTGTTGTGAGGCGGGTTGTGGGTGTGTTGAAGGGCGGGCCTTGTGCGTGTTGTGAGGCGGGTTGTGGGTGTGTTGAAGGGCGGGCCTTGTGCGTGTTGTGAGGCGGGTTGTGGGCGTGTTGAAGGGCGGGCCTTGTGCGTGTTGTGAGGCGGGTTGTGGGTGTGTTGAAGGGCGGGCCTTGTGCGTGTTGTGAGGCGGGTTGTGGGTGTGTTGAAGGTCGGGCTTTGTGCGTGTTGTGAGGCGGGTTGTGGGTGTGTTGAAGGGCGGGCCTTGTGCGTGTTGTGAGGCGGGTTGAAGGGCGGGCCTTGTGCGTGTTGTGAGGCGGGTTGTGGGTGTGTTGAAGGGCGGGCCTTGTGCGTGTTGTGAGGCGGGTTGTGGGTGTGTTGAAGGGCGGGCCTTGTGCGTGTTGTGAGGCGGGTTGTGGGTGTGTTGAAGGGCGGGCCTTGTGCGTGTTGTGAGGCGGGTTGTGGGTGTGTTGAAGGGCGGGCCTTGTGCGTGTTGTGAGGCGGGTTGTGGGTGTGTTGAAGGTCGGGCTTTGTGCGTGTTGTGAGGCGGGTTGTGGGTGTGTTGAAGGTCAGAGTTTGTGCGTGTTCTGGGTGTGTTGAAGGGCGGGCTTTGTGCGTGTTGTGAGGCGATTTGTGGGTGTGTTGAAGGGCGGGCTTTGTGCGTGTCGCAAGGCGGGTTGTGGGTGTGTTGAAGATCGGGCTTTGTGCGTGTTGTGAGGCGGGTTGTGGGTGTGTTGAAGGGCGGGCTTTGTGCGTGTTGTGAGGCGGGTTGTGGGTGTGTTGAAGGGCGGGCTTTGTGCGTGTTGTGAGGCGGGTTGTGGGTGTTTTGAAGGGCGGGTTTTGTGCGTGTTGTGAGGCGGGTTGTGGGTGTGTTGAAGGGCGGGCTTTGTGCGTGTTGTGAGGCGGGTTGTGGGTGTGTTGAAGGGCGGGCTTTGTGCGTGTTCTGGGTGTGTTGAAGGGCGGGCTTTGTGCGTGTTGTGAGGCGATTTGTGGGTGTGTTGAAGGGCGGGCTTTGTGCGTGTCGCAAGGCGGGTTGTGGGTGTGTTGAAGATCGGGCTTTGTGCGTGTTGTGAGGCGGGTTGTGGGTGTGTTGAAGGGCGGGCTTTGTGCGTGTTGTGAGGCTGGTTGTGGGTGTGTTGAAGGGCGGGCTTTGTGCGTGTTGTGAGGCGGGTTGTGGGTGTTTTGAAGGGCGGGTTTTGTGCGTGTTGTGAGGCGGGTTGTGGGTGTGTTGAAGGGCGGGCTTTGTGCGTGTTGTGAGGCGGGTTGTGGGTGTGTTGAAGGGCGGGCTTTGTGCGTGTTGTGGGTGTGTTGAAGGGCCGGCTTTGTGCGTGTTGTGAGGCGGGTTGTGGGTGTGTTGAAGGGCGGGTTTTGTGCGTGTTGTGAGGCGGGTTGTGGGTGTGTTGAAGGGCGGGCTTTGTGCGGGTTGTGGGTGTGTTGAAGGGCGGGCTTTGTGCGTGTTGTGAAGCGGGTTGTGGGTGTGTTGAAGGGCGGGCTTTGTGCGTGTTGTAAAGCGGGTTGTGGGTGTGTTGAAGGGCGGGCTTTGAGCGTGTCTTGGGTGTGTTGAAGGGCGGGCTTTGTGCGTGTTTTGTGTGTGTTGAAGGGCGGGCTTTGTGCGTGTTGTGAAGCGGGTTGTGGGTGTGTTGAAGGGCGGGCTTTGAGCGTGTCTTGGGTGTGTTGAAGGGCGGGCTTTGTGCGGGTTGTGGGTGTGTTGAAGGGCGGGCTTTGTGCGTGTTGCGAGGCGGGTTGTGGGTGTGTTGAAGGGCGGGATTTGTGCGTGTTGTGAGGCGGGTTGTGGGTGTGTTGAAGGGCGGGCTTTGTGCGTGTTGCGAGGCGGGTTGTGGGTGTGTTGAAGGGCGGGCTTTGTGCGGGTTGTGGGTGTGTTGAAGGGCGGGATTTGTGCGTGTTGTGAGGCGGGTTGTGGGTGTGTTGAAGGGCAGGCTTTGTGCGTGTTGCGAGGCGGGTTGTGGGTGTGTTGAAGGGCGGGCTTTGTGCGGGTTGTGAGGCGGGTTGTGGGTGTGTTGAAGGGCGGGCTTTGTGCGGGTTGTGGGTGTGTTGAAGGGCGGGATTTGTGCGTGTTGTGAGGCGGGTTGTGGGTGTGTTGAAGGGCGGGCTTTGTGCATGTTGTGAGGCGGGTTGTGGGTGTGTTGAAGGGCGGGCTTTGTGCGTGTCGCAAGGCGGGTTGTGGGTGTGTTGAAGGGCGGGTTTTGTGCGTGTTGTGAGGCGGGTTGTGGGTGTGTTGAAGGTTGGGCTTTGTGCATGTTGCAAGTCGGGTTGTGGGTGTGTTGAAGGGCGGGCTCTGTGCGTGTTGTGAGGCGGGTTGTGGGTGTGTTGAAGGGCGGGCTCTGTGCGTATTGTGAGGCGGGTTGTGGGTGTGTTGAAGGGCGGGTTTTGAGCGTGTTGCAACCCCCCCCTTAGATACAGTCAAAACCTGCCGCTCAACACACTGAACCCGCCCTGCGACACACACATAACACGCCCTTCAGCACACGGAAAACCCGCCCCACAACAGTGAGGCAGAATCTGCCAAGTACCTCCTCCCTCCGCTGTTTGCATAGCGTCGGATAATGCCCCCGCCGATCTGCGCATGCGCTGTGTTGACATCACGCCAGCTGATCAACATATCAGCTGGAGTGACATTTGGTCCAGCGCATGAGCAGACCCCACAGAGGCATTTTTCAATGGGAGGCAGTATTCTACAGGACACCGGCAGGGTGCTATATACAGCTTCCTGCCCCAGTACTCCTCTCAGGAACCCTCAGCCCGGCTCCAAACAGTTATGCAAATAACAAAAGACTTTGATATGTGGATGTCAGTCTGGGGGGAGTGGGTGTCCCTAGGCAGGCTTTATGTAGACCACCCTAGATAACGCTCACATGTGAAGCTGAGCCTCCATGACTGAAAGAACAGAAATAAAATGAATGAAAGGGGGCCAGGGACTCTCAGGCTGCTGAGGAAAGGGCTAGATGACGCTGGGTGTCCTCCAGCCTGGAAATGAGGCGGGGCTCTGACTTGCTGCAGCTTCTAAGGCACATTGTGAGAAGCTTTGGTGATGGAATAATAAGTGGCGCCGAGTGCAGCAAACAAATTGGATGGAATATCACAGCGGAAGAGAACTGAGGGTTGTTTCTATGTGGGCGGGGCTAGGTTTCAGGGAAGGAATTTATTTTAAGTTTTATCGATCAAGAGACACACTGGGGCCTATTTATAAAACATTAGTTGTTCGAATGTCAGAAGTATTTGTGCAAGCTGAACAAAATTCCACCAAAAAATTTCTACTGGTAGGAAACCAATGCCTTTCCCATCAGCTCCGTCTAGTGGCCAAAATGTGGTCTAGTTTTCTCATCGAGGCATTTCAAAAAATTATACCGAATTCTGGCCACTAGATGGAGCTGATGATACAGAATATAAAGCAGTACTAAAGTACCGAATCCAATTCTGACACTTCTCACCTACATGTAAAAACCTACAAACTTACTGTTTTTGCTAGAAAATTACTTAGAACCCCTAAACACACACACATTATATATTATACACACACAGTATCTCACAAAAGTAAGTACACCCCTCAGATTTTTGAGAATATTTTCTTGTATCTTTTCATGTGACAACACTGAAGAAATGACACTTTGCTGCAATGTAAAGTAGTGAGTGTACAGCTTGTATAACGGTGTAAATTTCCTCTCCCCTCAAAATAACTCAACACACAGCCATTAATGTCTAACTGCTGGCAACAAAAGTCAGTACACCCCTAAGTGAAAATGTCCAAATTGGGCCCAATTAGCCATTTTCCCTCCCGGTGTCATGTGACTCGTTAGTGTTACAAGGTCTCAGGTGTGAATGGGGAGCAGGTGTGTTAAATTTGGTGTTATCGCTCTCACTCTCTCATACTGGTCACTGGAAGTTCAACATGGCGCCTCATGGCAAAGAACTCTCTGAGGATCTGAAAAATAGAATTGTTGCTCTACATAAAGATAGCCGAGGCTATAAGAAGATTGCCAAGACCCTGAAACTGAGCTGCAGCACGGTGACCAAGACCATACAGCGGTATAACAGGACAGGTTCCCCTGAGAACAGGCCTCGCCATGGTCCTCCAAAGAAGTTGAGGTCACGTGCTCAGCGTCATATCCAGAGGTTGTCTTTGGGAAATAGACGTATGAGTGCTGCCAGCATTGCTGCAGAGGTTGAAGGGGTGGGAGGGTCAGCCTGTCAGTGCTCAGACCATACGCCGCACACTGCATCAAATTGGTCTGCATGGCTGTCGCCCCAGAAGGAAGCCTCTTCTAAAGATGGTGCACAAGAAAGAGCTGCAAACAGTTTGCTGAAGACAAGCAGACTAAGGACATGGATTACTGGAACCATGTCCTGTGGTCTGATGAGACCAAGATAAACGTATTTGGTGTCAGATGGTGTCAGGCGTGTGTGGCGGCACCCAGGTGAGGAGGACAAAGATAAGTGTGTCTTCCCTACAGTCAAGCATGGTGGTGGGAGTGTCATGGTCTGGGGCTGCATGAGTGCTGCCAGCACTGGGGAGCTACAGATCATTGAGGGGACCATGAATGCCGACATGTACTGTGACATACTGAAGCAGAGCATGATCCCCTCCCTTCAGAGACTGGACCGCAGGGCAGTATTCCAACATGATAACCACCCCAAACACACCTCCAAGACCACCACTGCCTTGCTAAAGAAGCTGAGGGTAAAGGTGATGGACTGGCCAAGCATGTCTCCAGACCTAAACCCTATTGATCATCTGTGGGGCTCCTCAAATGGAAGGTGGAGGAGCGCAAGGTCTCCAACATCCACCAGCTCCGTGATGTCATCATGGGGGAGGGGAAGAGGACTCCAGTGACAACCTGTGAAGCTCCAGTGACCTCCATGCCCAAGAGGGTTAAGGCCGTGCTGGAAAATAATGGCGGCCACACAAAATATTGACATTTTGGGCCCAATTTGGACATTTTCACTTAGGGGTGTACTCACTTTTGTTGCCAGCGGTTTAGACATTAATGGCTGTGTGTTGAGTTATTTTGAGGGGACAGCAAATTTACACCGTTATACAAGCTGTACACTCACTACTTTACATTGTAGCAAAGTGTCATTTCTTCAGTGTTGTCACATGAAAAAGATAGAAGAAAATATTTACAAACATGTGACTGAGGGGTGTACTTACTTTTGTGAGATACTGTGTATGTATATATATATTTTTAGCAGTGGCCCTATAGAATAATATATAAATATGTCACCCGGGATTTGCACAGCGTTTTTTCATAAAATACACTTTAATTATTTTTATTGCACACAAACACAAAATAATATGAAATTGTTTTGGTAAAATGTAAAAGATGATGTCACACCGAGTAAAAAGATACCCAACATGTCACGCTTTAAAATTGCGTACGCCCGCGGAATGGTGCCAAACGACGGTACTTAAAGTTCTCTATATTGTGTTGGTCTTTGCCTAAGATGCAAAATAGTTAAAGAGGAACTGCGGTCTGCTCACATAATTTGTAATAAAAACATCTTTGCCATTCTGAAGCTTCCCTCCAACCACTTTGCATATTATTTTATATATGTTGTGATTCTGTACTTGCCAAACATGCTGCAGAAATCTCCCTCCACTGAGTCTGGCTGCAGCCATTTTAACTGTGGGCAGCTGAAGCCGATGCCTGTTCACTTCCTGGATTTACACAGATACACATCTCCAGCTCTGCAGCTTTCATTGGCCCTCTTATGACTCATCCCCCTCCCTTCCTGGCAAACTCTCACAAGAGTGAGAGAGAGAGAGAGAGAGCTGTGCATGATGTAATAAGCCTAGGCTAATGACCAGACAGGAAACAGGAAGTGGGCTGTATAAGGGGATTTACTGGCATATTTTTTTTTTTTTTTACTATCCAAAGTTAAAACAACAACAAGGGCAGAAGATTTAATAGATGGAAAGTAACTGAAGGTCCGCTTTAAGCACCGGCCCTGCACGTGCGCAGTAACTTGATTTTTTTTTTTATTGGATGAACTTTATTGCTATCACAAGGGATGAACAACATTCTATGTGATGGGCCCCCTAATGGAGAGACCCCAGACCTCTCCTCTGCCCTACAAAGCATCAGATCAAACCAAGATCAGTTTTCATATCAGTTTTTGGCGTTTGCTCGTGATGTCTCTACAGCAGAAGTCACAATTTTTGGATCCCACAAAGCCAAGAAAATAACACGTCTGCTCCCCTCACCGTACTGCAAGAGCAGATCGTCCTCAATCACCGGCTTGAAGAATTCCTCCCGATCCCAAGGCTTCGGGCTGCCGATCTTCTGGAGACTGTCAGCTGTACAGTTCTGAGGAGACGAGAGAAGATCCGGATGGGAAATGTTACAAAAATGTATTCCCCCCCCCCCTGATACTTCAAATGTAACAATGTAAGTCACACAGGTTAACATTCATCAACAATAAATAACCCTTTCCTGCCAGTTATATAAAAATAAGTGTCAGCACAGAGGTCCAACAAATCTACAGTATGGTATATATCTGAAAATTGATCAAACCTGATGTACTGATTCATTACTTGAGGCACAAAAACACCAAAACAGTACAAATACCCTCCAAATGCCCCCTTTTTGGAAAGTAGACAGTCCAAGGTATTTAGTAAGAGGCACAGCAATTTTTTTGAAGTTATTTTTGTCACAAAATTTTGGAAAAGACATTAACCACTTAAGGACCGTCTCACGCCGATATACGTCAGCAGAATGGCACAAGGGTGTACAGGTACGTCCTCTTTTAAGACGCCCAGCCGCGACCGCACCCGCGGATCCGATCACTGCCGGTGTCCCGCGATCGGGTCACAGAGCTGAAGAACGGGGAGAGGTAAGTGTAAACAAACCTTTCCCCGTTCTTCCTAGTGGCATGTCAGTGATCATCTGTTCCCTGTAATAGGGAAGAGCGATCAGCGACGTGTCATGTGTAGCCACGCCCCCACACAGTAGTAATCACTCAATAGGAAACACTTAACCCCTTCAGCGCCCCCTATAGGTTAACCCCTTCACTGCCAGTGTCATTTTCACAGTAATCAGTGCATTTTTATAGCACTGGACGCTGTAAAAATGGCAATGGTCCCAAAATGGTGTCAAAAGTGTCCGATGTGTCCGCCATAATGTCGCAGTCATGATAAAAATCGCTGATCGCCGCCATTACTAGTAAAAAAAAAAAAATATTAATAAAAATGCCATAAAACTATCCCCTATTTTGTAGACGCTATAACTTTTGCACAAACCAATCAATAAACACTTATTGCGATTTGTTTTACCAAAAATATGTAGAAGAATACGTATCGGCCTAAACTGAGGAAAAAAAATATTTATAGATTTTTTTGGGGATATTTATTATAGCAAAAAGCAAAAAATATTGCTTTTTTTTTCAAAATTGTCGCTTTATTTTTGCTTATAGCGCAAAAAAATAAAACCCGCCGAGGTGATCAAATACCACCAAAAGAAATCTCTATTTGTGGGAAAAAAAGGACATCAATTTTGTTTGGGAGCCACGTGGCACGACCGCGCAATTGTCAGTTAAAGCGAAGCAGTGCCAAAAAAGGGGCCTGGTCCTTTAGCTACAAAATGGTCCGGGGTTAAAGTGGTTAAAAATAAATTATCTAAAAAAAAAATATGTTTTACATCTTGGTCACCAGTGCAGTACGGCGTCATCATATAACTGGTGTGGTGATCAGGGACACTGACTTATGGTGATAGTATGTAATAAAAATATATATATATATATTTTTTTATAATATTTTTTATTACTTTTTTTTTTCTTTTTAACAAAAACGCATTTCCAAAAAGTTATACATTGATTTGCATTTTAAAGCAGGGTTCTACCCGCGATTTTTTATTAAATTTTTTTTTAAAGTCAGCAGCTACAAACACTGTAGCTGCTGACTTTTAATAAGGACACTTACCTGTCCTGGGCGCCCGCTATGTCGGCCCCCCGAGGGCGATCCCTCGATCCTGGCAGGTCCCGGCGCCGCCATCCTCACTAAGGGAAACGGGCAGTGGAGCCTTGCGGCTTCACTGTCCGTTTCCCACTGCGCATGCGCGAGTCTCGCGGTGCTTTCTGAATGGGGCGGCTTCTCTCTGGGATACACACAGTTCCCAGAAGGCAGCCCGCCCCATTCACTAGAAGACAACACGAGGAGGAAGAAGACCTGCCGAGGACTAGGAAGAGGCAGATTAGGAACATCCGCATAGCAACCGCCATTTCTAAAAAGTAAAAAAAATATAATTTTTTTCATTTTTTTTGTAGCATTTTGGTGTCTTTTTTTTTTTTTAGAGTGGAACTCCACTTTAATGAGTGAAGTAAGTATTTGATCTCTTCCCTAAACATGACTTGGGCCTCGTACACACGACCGATTTTCTCGGCAAGAACCTGCAAGAAAATCGGTGGTGTTTACAAGGGTTTCAGGTTTCTCATCAAGAAAACTGGCCAGAATTTCGACGAGAAAAATAGAGAACCTGCTCTCCTATTTTCTCATCGGGATTCTTGTCAGCCTGTTTCTCGACGAGAAAAGTGTGTGTGTGTGTGTACACTTACCTGTCGCCGTGGAAACCCACGCATGCTCGAAACGACTTTGACGCATGCGCGGTAGCTTCCTAGGCATAGGTAGGATGTAGCAAGATGGCAGCAACGGCATCGAATGTGACGAGCGACGTAGTCGATGACATCACCGCGTTCATGCCATTCAAAAGAACGGCGGTATTTTTGAATCGTACGTGTGTACACTCAGCCGGGACACGATTCTTGTTCGAGAATCTCATCAGGAAAAACGACGTGTTTTTTCCTGACGAGATTCTCGGCCGTGTGTACGAGGCTTTAGTCGTTGGTGGAGAAACCCTCGTTGGCAATCACAGAGGTCAGACGTTTCTTGTAGTTGGCCTCCAGGTTCTCACACATCTCAGGAGGGATTTTGTCCTCTTTGCAGATCCTCTCCAAGTCATTAAGGTTTCCAGGCTGACGTTTGGTAACTCGAACCTTCAGCTCCCTCCATATATTTTCTATAGGATTAAGGTCTGGAGACTGGCTAGGCCACTCCAGGACCTTAATGTGCTTCTTCTTGAGCCCCTCTTTTGTTGCCTTGGTCATGTGTTTTGGGTCATTGTCATGCTGGAATACCCATCCATGACCCATTTTCAATGCCCTGGCTGAGGGAAGGAGGTTCTCACCCAAGATATGATGGTACATGTCCCAGTCCATCGTCCCTTTGATGCAGGATTTTAGTCCCTCACGGTGTAGTGGGTTACCGATTGTTTTCTTGGTGACGATGGTCCCAGCTGAGATCAGTGACAAGATTCTCCCGTGTAGTTCTGGGCGGATTCCTCACTGTTCTCATGATCATTGAACCTCCACGAGGTGAGATCTTATATGGAGCCCCAGACCGAGGAGAGTGACAGTTATTTTGTGTTTCTTCCATTTGCGAATAATCCACCAACTGTTGTCACCCTCTCACCAAGCTGCTTGGCGATGGTCTTGTAGCCCATTCCAGCCTTGTGTAGATCTACAATCTTCTCCCCGACATCCCTGGACAGCTCTTTGGCCATGGTGGAGAGATTGGAATGTGATTGATTGATTCTGTAGACAGGTGACTTTTATACAGGTGAGGAGCAGAGAGAGAAAGAGAAAAAGAGAAAGAGAAAAAGAGAAAGAAGAAAGAGAAAGAGAGAAAGAGAAAAAAGAGGAAAAAGAGAAAAAGAGAAAAGAGAGAAAGAGAAAGAAGAGAAAAAGAGAAAAAGAGAAAGAGAAAAAGAGAAAAAGAGAAAGAGAAAAAGAGAAAGAGAGAAAAAGAGAAAGAGAAAAAGAGAAAGAGAAAAAGAGGAAAAAGAGAAAGAGAGAAGAGAGAAAGAGAAAAAGAGAAAGAGAAAAAGAGAAAGAGAAAAAGAGAGAAGAGAAAGAGAAAGAGAAAGAGAAAGAGAAAGAGAGTGCTCCTAATCTCAGCTCATTACCTGTATAGAAGACACCTGGGAGCCAGAAATCTTGCTGATTGATAGGAAACCAAATACTTATTTCACTCAATAAAATGCAAATCATTTAATAACTTTTTTGACATGCGTTTTTCTGGATATTTTTGTTGATATTCCGTCTCTCACTGTTAAAATAAACCGACCAATAAAATTATAGTCTGACCATTTCTTTGTCAGCGGGAAAACGTACAAAATCAGCAGGGGGGTCAAATACCCTTCCCCCCCCCCCCCCCCTCACTGTATGGTTGATTAGAACTGTGACTTTTCTTTCTTTTTTAAATATTTTATTGTAGATAATAATACATATTTTATACATACAAATATTTAGTATAATAATGGTTTATCATAAGTTACATTTTTAAATTCTGAAATAAAACAAGATGAATATAAGATATCTAAGGGCTTCTCACAAATTTCACAAAATTTACATCCGATTTTTAAATAAACATACCGTATATACTCGCGTATAAGCCGACCCGAATATAAGCCGAGGCACCTAATTTTACCACAAAAAACTGGGAAAACTTATTGACTCGAGTATAAGCCTAGGGTGTCCATCTGCATGCCTCACTGTGCCTCACTTTGCCTCACTGTGTCCAATCTCCCTACCTGATCTCCGGCGCTGTGTGACTAGACTGACGTTTAACATTGGAGTCTATGGAAGGGGTGCCCGGCTTTGAAAAAAAATCGGTGCTCCCCGGCCGTAGGGCTCCTGGACAACAAACTTTGCACACTTATAGAGGAAAAGTGGTGATACATGTGTGCCAAGGTTGGAATCCAGGGGACCTACGGATGGCCGGGATCTGGCACACAAATTTGAAGATGGACACAGACTTAGGGGGGCATTTTCAGCACACAAAAAAATGTGCTGAAAAACTCGGCTTATACAGTATATCAAAAGTTTGGAGCAAGTAAGAGGTAGCATAAGTGATGTTTATATGATATATTTCTAACAGGGGCCAAGATCCTGCTTTGTGGCTTGGAGTATCCAGTCGATGGAAAAAGTAAAACCATATACCGTATATACTCGAGTATAAGCCGACCTGAATATAAGCCGAGGCACCTAATTTTACCACAAAAAAACTGGGAAAGCATATTGACTCGAGTATAAGCCTAGGGTGTCCATCTGCATGCCTCACTTTGACTCACTGTGTCCATGTACATGCCTCACTGTGCCCATGCCTCACTGTGTCCATCTGCATGCCTCACTGTGCCCATGCCTCACTGTGTCCATCTGCATGCCTCACTGTGTCCATGCCTCACTGTGTCCAATCTCCCTACCTGATCTCCGGCGCTGTGTGACTAGACTGACTTTCAACATAGGAGTCTATGGAAGGGGTGCCCGGGTTTGAAAAATCAGTGCTCCCCGGCCGTAGGTCCCCCGGACAACAAACTTGTAGATGAAGAGTGGGGCTACACGTGTGCCAAGATTGGGGTCCAGGGGACCTACGGCTGGCCGGGATCAGGCGCACAAAGTTGAAGTCGGACACAGACTCGAGTATAAGCCGAGGGGGGCATTTTCAGCACAAAAGAAATGTCCTGAAAAAATTCGGCTTATACTCGAGTATATACGGTAACTGTGACTTTTACAGTATAAGCAACCATTTTTTCAGAATGAAAAACTACTCATTCAGTGTTTACTATTGTGACTGGCCACAGTGAAATCACACGGTGCAAATGGGCTGTGATTGACTCTGACTATACCAAGTGATGCCTGTGACCAATCACAGGGCTCATCACAATAGTAAACAATGAATGGCATGGACCAAATAATACATACTTACCGTCGATCGGACAAAATTAATGAACTTTATGTAGCCGTAGAAGTCCAGACCTGCAACAGAGAACAAAGATTCTGATGAACATTCCCGGGACTGATAGATAGATGATGTCTATGGAAAATGGAAGCGTCAGATGGGAACACAATAAGAGGGGAGTACACTTAAAAAAAAAAAAAAAGAAAGGTAATTCACTCTTTTTCTCTCCTGTCACTCGCACCGGTGATTGGTGGGTCCCGGACATAAATAATTGGCCTGGAACTGGTGATCGACATGTGCTGGGGGCCGTTGACAGCACAGCTGGGTGGGTGCGCGCCCCCTACCCGGAAAGGCAGAATTACACACACACATTATATATATATATATATGCGACTTTGTGCAGCCAGCTCGCACTTGCGGTCGGCAAGTGGTTAAATGCGTCACAATCCATGTAGCGCTTTTTCTTGTGGGCCCTGATCACCTCTATGCAGTTTTCCTAAAATGCGATTATGGAAAGGCGCAGGGACTTTTTTTTCTATCCTCTGCTCCAAAATGAGTGTATGGGAGAAGGAAAGCAGAGACACGTAAACAAAGAGGCGGGATGCTGGCGAAACGCGTTTATATTTGGCCAATCACATGGACTGGCTGTGGGAATGTTACTATAGAAGGGCAATGAAATCATCTGCTTCTCGTCACTTTGTTTACAGGGCCCAGTATTGACTCGCAGCCGATTGTATTAACCCCTTCAATACCGGGCACTTTCACCCTCTTCCTGCCCACCTTCCTGCCCAGGCCAATTTTCAGCTTTCAGCGCGGTTGCACTTTGAATGACAATTGCGCGGTCATACAACACTGTATCCACGTGACATTTTTATCATTTTGTTGAGACAGATAGAGCTTCTTTTTTTTTTGGGTGGTATTTATTTTTTGCTAAATAAATTAAAAACATACCAAAAATGTTGAAAAAATAAAAAGTGTTTCGGTTATAAAAATCATGCAAATAAGTTGTTTTTCTTCTTCACCGATGTGCGCTGATAACCTGCACTGATGGGCACTGATAACCTGCACTGATGGGCACTGATAACCTGCACTGATGGGCACTGATAACCTGCACTGATGGGCATTGATAACCTGCACTGATGCGGCGGCACTGATGTCAGCGCTAGAAATATCTTAGAGCAGGAATACAACCCATCCCCCGCTATAGACCGTACCGTGTGCAGACATGAACTGCCCGATGTTGAAGTGATGCTGCTCCTGGCAGTGACGGAAAGTCTCCTCTGGTGAATGGAAAATCCTATGAGATATACACAAGACAAGAGCATTATTTAGGGCGTGATGGACAATTACAGAGGGCCACAAGTGTGCACTGCGCCACCATGGGGCCCCCCGGGGTATCAGCCAGTATTCTGGAATTGGCGGGGGGGGGGGGGTATCAGCCAGTATTGGGAGGGGGGGGGTTATCAGCCAGTATTGGGAGGGGGGGGGTTATCAGCCAGTATTGGGAGGGGGGGGTTATCAGCCAGTATTGGGAGGGGGGGGGGGGTTATCAGCCAGTATTGGGAGGGGGGGGGGGGTTATCAGCCAGTATTGGGAGGGGGGGGGGTATCAGCCAGTATTGGGAGGGGGGGGGGTATCAGCCAGTATTGGGAGGGAGGGGGGGGTATCAGCCAGTATTGGGAGGGAGGGGGGGTATCAGCCAGTATTGGGAGGGAGGGGGGGGTATCAGCCAGTATTGGGAGGGAGGGGGGGGGGTATCAGCCAGTATTGGGAGGGAGGGGGGGGGGTATCAGCCAGTATTGGGAGGGAGGGGGGGGGTATCAGCCAGTATTGGGAGGGAGGGGGGGGGTATCAGCCAGTATTGGGAGGGAGGGGGGGGGTATCAGCCAGTATTGGGAGGGAGGGGGGGGTATCAGCCAGTATTGGGAGGGAGGGGGGGTATCAGCCAGTATTGGGAGGGGGGGGGTTATCAGCCAGTATTGGGAGGGGGGGGGTTATCAGCCAGTATTGGGAGGGGGGGGGGGTATCAGCCAGTATTGGGAGGGGGGGGGGGTATCAGCCAGTATTGGGAGGGGGGGGGGGGGGTATCAGCCAGTATTGGGAGGGGGGGGGGGGTATCAGCCAGTATTGGGAGGGAGGGGGGGGTATCAGCCAGTATTGGGAGGGAGGGGGGGGGTATCAGCCAGTATTGGGAGGGAGGGGGGGGGGTATCAGCCAGTATTGGGAGGGAGGGGGGGGGGGTATCAGCCAGTATTGGGAGGGAGGGGGGGGGGTATCAGCCAGTATTGGGAGGGAGGGGGGGGGGGGTATCAGCCAGTATTGGGAGGGAGGGGGGGGGGGTATCAGCCAGTATTGGGAGGGAGGGGGGGGGTATCAGCCAGTATTGGGAGGGAGGGGGGGGTATCAGCCAGTATTGGGAGGGAGGGGGGGTATCAGCCAGTATTGGGAGGGAGGGGGGGTATCAGCCAGTATTGGGAGGGAGGGGGGGGTATCAGCCAGTATTGGGAGGGAGGGGGGGTATCAGCCAGTATTGGGAGGGAGGGGGGGTATCAGCCAGTATTGGGAGAGGGGGGGTATCAGCCAGTATTGGGAGAGGGGGGGTATCAGCCAGTATTGGGAGAGGGGGGGTATCAGCCAGTATTGGGAGAGGGGGGGTATCAGCCAGTATTGGGAGAGGGGGGGGTATCAGCCAGTATTGGGAGAGGG
This sequence comes from Rana muscosa, assembly GCA_029206835.1. NCBI lineage: Eukaryota > Metazoa > Chordata > Amphibia > Anura > Ranidae > Rana > Rana muscosa. Next base: position 201,552,442 of record CM055119.1, on the reverse strand, counting down.
GGGGTATCAGCCAGTATTGGGAGAGGGGGGGGGTATCAGCCAGTATTGGGAGAGGGGGGGGGTATCAGCCAGTATTGGGAGAGGGGGGGGGGTATCAGCCAGTATTGGGAGAGGGGGGGGGTATCAGCCAGTATTGGGAGAGGGGGGGGTATCAGCCAGTATTGGGAGAGGGGGGGGGTATCAGCCAGTATTGGGAGAGGGGGGGTATCAGCCAGTATTGGGAGAGGGGGGGGGTATCAGCCAGTATTGGGAGAGGGGGGGGGTATCAGCCAGTATTGGGAGAGGGGGGGTATCAGCCAGTATTGGGAGAGGGGGGGTATCAGCCAGTATTGGGAGAGGGGGGGTATCAGCCAGTATTGGGAGAGGGGGGGTATCAGCCAGTATTGGGAGAGGGGGGTATCAGCCAGTATTGGGAGAGGGGGGGTATCAGCCAGTATTGGGAGAGGGGGGGTATCAGCCAGTATTGGGGGGGGGGTATCAGCCAGTATTGGGGGAGGGTATCAGCCAGTATTGGGGGAGGGTATCAGCCAGTATTGGGGGAGGGTATCAGCCAGTATTGGGGGAGGGTATCAGCCAGTATTGGGGGAGGGTATCAGCCAGTATTGGGGGAGGGTATCAGCCAATATTGGGGGAGGGTATCAGCCAATATTGGGGGAGGGTATCAGCCAGTATTGGGGGGGGTATCAGCCAGTATTGGGGGGGGGTATCAGCCAGTATTGGGGGGGGGTATCAGCCAGTATTGGGGGGGGGGGTATCAGCCAGTATTGGGGGGGGGTATCAGCCAGTATTGGGGGGGGGTATCAGCCAGTATTGGGGGGGGTATCAGCCAGTATTGGGGGGGGTATCAGCCAGTATTGGGGGGGTATCAGCCAGTATTGGGGGGGGGTATCAGCCAGTATTGGGGGGGGTATCAGCCAGTATGGGGGGGGTATCAGCCAGTATTGGGGGGGGTATCAGCCAGTATTGGGGGGGGTATCAGCCAGTATTGGGGGGGTATCAGCCAGTATTGGGGGGGGTATCAGCCAGTATTGGGGGGGTATCAGCCAGTATGGGGGGGTATCAGCCAGTATTGGGGGGGGTATCAGCCAGTATTGGGGGGTATCAGCCAGTATTGGGGGGGTATCAGCTAGTATTGGGGGGATTGTACCTCTCACAGAACAGGCAGCGCACGTCTTGCTGCAGTCCAGAGTCATCGTCATCCCAGGCGGCGTCATCCCCATATTCATCCTCACAGTCTTCCAGTTCTGGAGCGTCATCCGAATCTTCCTCATCTGCAACGGATTACAAAAATATTAATTTCTTCCCGCCGGTCGGGGGGGGGGGGGGGGGGGTCTGCAGGGTTTTATTGCCATCTGTGTCCCCTACGGAGGAGACTTCCTGCCAGGACAGGAAGTGATGAAAATTCACTGCTATGGAGACACGGACAACAAAAAAAAAGATACATTGTAAGTGGAGACACTTTGCTGTCCATGTCTTCCTGTCTTGGTCACAATGATTCCACGTATTGCTGTGCAGGTGTCACAGGGACAGGAAGTGAGGGGAAATCTCTCCAGTGGGGACACAGACAAAATTTTACCTCCAGTCTCGGAGAAAAGCTCCACTCTTCCCTCTGGATTATAAAGAGGGGCTCCGCTCTCCACATTTTCTGTTATGGAAGCCGACATAGCAACAGGACTGGAACCTGAAGGGGGCCTCAATGTGTATAAAACCTCCGAGACCGGACCCCCTCCTCCCCCTAAAACTGAGGGTCACATCTGGGTGGGGAGCCATCTTGCTACACCCCACACTCCTGCACAGTAATGATAGAGTGAGAAGGGGGCAAGCGGACATCTTGTTACACCCACCGGAGTTTTAGATTTCACAGTTATTTTCAACACAAAACGGAGCTCATTTGCTTAAATACAGTAATTGGAAATCCGACGGACTGTTTACATGTTAAATTTTAAAAGCTGCAGCAAATCTGCTGACCTCACATGGTCGCTAATGTGACAGAACACCTCTGATTTTCACATTTAACATCATTACTGTGCAGGAGTGTGGGGTGGAGCAAGATGGCGGCGACGGAACGTCACTTCCCGGAGCAATATGTGATGAGGAGTCGACATTATCTGACGGTTTCACTGGTGTGTATTGTCGCAAATCGTTTGGAACGCATCGCGCAAAAGTTTGGAGCGCACGCGCAGTGCGAAATTTATGGTTGCAACGTCACTTCCGGAGCATTCTCTGATGGGGAGCGGAATGTGACAATACAGCGCCATTACTAGTAAAAAAAAAAAGGCCCTAAAAATATCCAATAGTTTGTAGACCGGATAACTTTAGCGCAAAGAAATCCAATAGAAGAGCAGCACTGCTGGATAATTCATCTGTGATCTTTACTATATCATACCAAGTTTAAAAAAAAGACAGACTGACGCGTTTCGGCACAAGCCTCGTTCACAGCTTCAAGCTTTGGTTTTGGATGTAGGAAGGGCGTCCCGAGCTTTAGAGCACCTGGAGTCGGGTGTGCCGTTTTATACCCGCTCCTTGTCACCTGGATATCAGAGATCAGAGCGGTGTTCATTCTGATTTCCTACGCTGAATTCACTTTTGCGCAAACCAATCAATATACATTTGTTGGTTTTTTTTTTTTTTTACCAAAAATATGTAGAAGAATACGTATTGACCTAAATTTATGTGGAAATTCGATTTATTTTATTTTTTTATTGGATATGTATTCTAGCAAAAAGTAAAAAATATTAGTTTTTTTTCAAAAGTGTCGGTCTTTTTATTTATGGCACAGAGGTGATCAAATACCACAAAAAAGAAAACTATTTGTGAAAAAAAAAAAATGGCCTGGTCAGGAAGGGGGGGGGGGGTAAATCCTACCGAGGTCAAGTGATTAGCTTTCACGCAATCCAATCAATATACGCTTATTGGGATTTTGTTTTACCAAAGACATGTAGCAGAATACATATTGGCCTAAATTTATGAAGAAATTTAATTTTTTAACATTTGTTTTTTATTATTATTATAATTATTATTATTATTATTAGATATGTGTAAAGTAAAAAATATTGTTTGTTTTTTTTTTTTTTTATCCAAATGTATTCTTTTTTTATTTACCGGTATAGCGCAAAAAAAAAAAAACGCAGAGGTGATCAAATACCACCAAAAGAAAGCTCTTATTTGTGGGAAAAAAAATGACATTCATTTTATTTTAGGTACAACGTCGCACGACCGCGCAATTGTCAGTTAAAATAACGCAGTGCTGCATCACCAAAAAAGGGCCTGGTCATGAAGGGGGGGGGGGGGTAAAACCTTCTGGGGCAGAAGTGGTTAAAGCATCGCCTATGGAGGCTTTCTAGTAGCGACGTTTGTGACCGAGCGTGCGCAATTTTAAAGCGTGACGTGTTAGGTTTCTATTTGTACAACATAACATTATTTTTCATATCATAAAAAAAATAATAATAATAATAATAATAATTTGGAGCCTATATAACTTTTTTTTTTTTTTTTTTTTTAAAGCGTAAAAGGGGTTGTAAGTGCCGGTTCACACTGCTGCGCTGTGAATTTGTTCAGTTTTTTCAGTCCATTCTGAGGTGCGAATTTACCGCGAATTTACCGCGTTTTTGCCGCGATTTTAATGCGAACTTCAGGAGTGGGACATGGCTGCGATTAATGTTTTTGTGGAGAATAGTGTGGTGGAATTCGCACATATGTGAACCATCAAATGCGATTTCAGAACGATTTACATTGATGTCTATGGAGACTAAATTCGCAACGCAACACTCTAAACTCGCACAAGACCCTTTTTTTCATCGCATCGCATTCGGAGAGGAATCGCAACGCATAGATGTGAACCACCATCATTGAAAACAATTACTTTTTGGATGACATGCGAATCTAGTTTGTGTTTAACGCATCGCATTCGGTATCAACTCGCACAAGTGTGAACCGGCACTAAAGGTTTTTTTTTTCACCTTAATGCATTCCATTCTATTCTATTCTATGCAATAAGGTGAAAAAACATCTGAGGATTACCGCCCCCCCCCCCATTTACTTACCTGACCCCCTCGATAGTCCCGCGCCGTGAACGCGCTGACTTCTCAGCCGGACTTCTCGCCTCATTCATTGGTAGATTGATAGCAGCGCAGCCATTGGCTCCCGCTGCTATCAATCAAATCAATGACACGGTGTGCCGGGGGGCGGGGCCAAGTGATACAGTAAGCGTCTATAGCCGCCAGCTGTATTCAGGGAGCGCGCCCGCAAGAACTAACCACCATGTGACCTTGCGCATATAAAGGGGGTTAGTTCTTGTGGGGGAGGAGCCGAGACAGCCACCGGGGGACCCCAGAAGACCAGGTTCGGGGGGCCACTCTGTGCAAAACGAGCTGCACTGTGGAGGTATAACAAGTTTATCACGTTTGTTATTTAAAAAAAAAAAAAAAAAAAAAAAAAAAAAACGGGAACCTTTAGTGTCCCTTTAAAATGTATTTTTTTCCCAAACAAATTGCGTTTGAAAAACCGCTGCGCAATTAAGTGTGACATAAAATTTTGCAGCGATCGCCATTTTATTCTCTAGGGTCTCTGCTAAAAATATAGAATTATATATAATGTTTGGGGGTCCTGAGTCATTATCAAGCAAAAAATTAAAAATAAATTCTAACTTGTAAAATAAAAAAAGTGCCATATAAAGGGGTGACGATCAACAAGTGGAACGCAGAGCTCAGGTGACTTCCCTCATCCAATCAAATGCATGCAAATTGCTGTTTGTCATTTTATCCTCCTTGCACCTGATTGGACATTGTCCGCAGTACACTGATCTCCGGGGAGGATCCCTCTGCACAGCGATCACACCCGGGATGTAGAACTGACTCCCCGCACACAGAGGGACTACAAGTCCCAGCACAGCGCCGCATCACTCACGTGTCCCCCAGCGCTGCGCCATCTTGCCAGTGACAGTCTGCGGCCCCGCCCATTAACATCCGGCCTGCGAGAGCCGAGAACACGCCCACTGAGTCACATGGGCGGGGAGAGAACGCTTCCCTTGGTTGCCATGGAGACTTTCCGGCCAGCGTTCCATCGGAGATCAGAGAGATACAAAGTATCCGCCGCGAGACACGTGACTCCGCCCACTCCATATTAGGCAGTTCAGTGTTCAGCGAGCGCCACCTGCTGGTCCATGGCGATATCACATCCAGCACAGTGTACAGAGGGGGCAACCTGGAGAATATCACATCCAGCACAGTGTACAGAGGAGGCAACCTGGAGAATATCACATCCAGCACAGTGTACAGAGGGGCAACCTGGAGAATATCACATCCAGCACAGTGTACAGAGGAGGCAACCTGGAGAATATCACATCCAGCACAGTGTACAGAGGGGGCAACCTGGAGAATATCACATCCAGCACAGTGTACAGAGGGGGCAACCTGGAGAATATCACATCCAGCACAGTGTACAGAGGAGGCAACCTGGAGAATATCACATCCAGCACAGTGTACAGAGGGGCAACCTGGAGAATATCACATCCAGCACAGTGTACAGAGGAGGCAACCTGGAGAATATCACATCCAGCACAGTGTACAGAGGGGGCAACCTGGAGAATATCACATCCAGCACAGTGTACAGAGGGGGCAACCTGGAGAATATCACATCCAGCACAGTGTACAGGGGGGGCAACCTGGAGAATATCACATCCAGCACAGTGTACAGAGGAGGCAACCTGGAGAATATCACATCCAGCACAGTGTACAGAGGGGCAACCTGGAGAATATCACATCCAGCACAGTGTACAGAGGAGGCAACCTGGAGAATATCACATCCAGCACAGTGTACAGAGGAGGCAACCTGGAGAATATCACATCCAGCACAGTGTACAGAGGAGGCAACCTGGAGAATATCACATCCAGCACAGTGTACAGAGGGGGCAACCTGGAGAATATCACATCCAGCACAGTGTACAGAGGAGGCAACCTGGAGAATATCACATCCAGCACAGTGTACAGAGGGGGCAACCTGGAGAATATCACACCCAGCACAGTGTACAGAGGGAGGCAACCTGGAGAATATCACATCCAGCACAGTGTACAGAGGGGGCAACCTGGAGAATATCACATCCAGCACAGTGTACAGGGGGGGCAACCTGGAGAATATCACATCCAGCACAGTGTACAGAGGGGGGACCTGGAGAATATCACATCCAGCACAGTGTACAGAGGGGGGCAAACTGGAGAATATCACATCCAGCACAGTGTACAGAGGGGGCAACCTGGAGAATATCACATCCAGCACAGTGTACAGAGGGGGGACCTGGAGAATATCACATCCAGCACAGTGTACAGAGGGGGGGCAACCTGGAGAATATCACATCCAGCACAGTGTACAGGGGAGGCAACCTGGAGAATATCACATCCAGCACAGTGTACAGGGGGGGCAACCTGGAGAATATCACATCCAGCACAGTGCACAGAGGGGGGCAAACTGGAGAATACCACATCCAGCACAGTGTACAGAGAGGGGGAGCAACCTGGAGAATATCACATCCAGCACAGTGTACAGAGGGGAGCAAACTGGAGAATATCACATCCAGCACAGTGTACAGAGGGGGGCAACCTGGAGAATATCACATCCAGCACAGTGTACAGAGAGGGGGAGCAACCTGGAGAATATCACATCCAGCACAGTGTACAGAGGGGAGCAAACTGGAGAATATCACACCCAGCACAGTGTACAGAGGGGGGCAACCTAGAGAATATCACATCCAGCACAGTGTACAGAGGAGGCAACCTGGAGAATATCACATCCAGCACAGTGTACAGAGGAGGCAACCTGGAGAATATCACATCCAGCACAGTGTACAGAGAGGGGGAGCAACCTGGAGAATATCACATCCAGCACAGTGTACAGAGGGGGGCAAACTGGAGAATATGACATCCAGCACAGTGTACAGAGGGGGCAGCCTGGAGAATATCACATCCAGCACAGTGTACAGAGGGGGGGCCTGGAGAATATCACATCCAGCACAGTGTACAGAGGGGGGGCAACCTGGAGAATATCACATCCAGCACAGTGTACAGAGGGGGGCAACCTGGAGAATATCACATCCAGCACAGTGTACAGAGGGGGGCAACCTGGAGAATATCACATCCAGCACAGTGTACAGAGGAGGCATCCTGGAGAATATCACACCCAGCACAGTGTACAGAGGGGGCAACCTGGAGAATATCACATCCAGCCCAGTGTACAGAGGGGCACAACCTGGAGAATATCACATCCAGCACAGTGTACAGAGAGGGGGAGCAACCTGGAGAATATCACATCCAGCACAGTGTACAGAGGGGAGCAAACTGGAGAATATCACATCCAGCACAGTGTACAGAGGGGGGCAACCTGGAGAATATCACATCCAGCACAGTGTACAGAGAGGGGGAGCAACCTGGAGAATATCACATCCAGCACAGTGTACAGAGGGGAGCAAACTGGAGAATATCACATCCAGCACAGTGTACAGAGGGGGGCAAACTGGAGAATATCACATCCAGCACAGTATACAGGGGGGGGGCAACCTGGAGAATATCACATCCAGCACAGTGTACAGAGGGGGGACCTGGAGAATATCACATCCAGCACAGTGTACAGAGGGGGGGCAACCTGGAGAATATCACATCCAGCACAGTGTACAGGGGAGGCAACCTGGAGAATATCACATCCAGCACAGTGTACAGGGGGGGGCAACCTGGAGAATATCACATCCAGCACAGTGTACAGAGAGGGGGAGCAACCTGGAGAATATCACATCCAGCACAGTGTACAGAGGGGAGCAAACTGGAGAATATCACATCCAGCACAGTGCACAGAGGGGGGCAAACTGGAGAATACCACATCCAGCACAGTGTACAGAGAGGGGGAGCAACCTGGAGAATATCACATCCAGCACAGTGTACAGAGGGGAGCAAACTGGAGAATATCACATCCAGCACAGTGTACAGAGGGGGGCAACCTGGAGAATATCACATCCAGCACAGTGTACAGAGAGGGGGAGCAACCTGGAGAATATCACATCCAGCACAGTGTACAGAGGGGAGCAAACTGGAGAATATCACATCCAGCACAGTGTACAGAGGGGGGCAACCTAGAGAATATCACATCCAGCACAGTGTACAGAGGAGGCAACCTGGAGAATATCACATCCAGCACAGTGTACAGAGGAGGCAACCTGGAGAATATCACATCCAGCACAGTGTACAGAGAGGGGGAGCAACCTGGAGAATATCACATCCAGCACAGTGTACAGAGGGGGGCAAACTGGAGAATATGACATCCAGCACAGTGTACAGAGGGGGCAGCCTGGAGAATATCACATCCAGCACAGTGTACAGAGGGGGGGCCTGGAGAATATCACATCCAGCACAGTGTACAGAGGGGGGGCAACCTGGAGAATATCACATCCAGCACAGTGTACAGAGGGGGGCAACCTGGAGAATATCACATCCAGCACAGTGTACAGAGGGGGGCAACCTGGAGAATATCACATCCAGCACAGTGTACAGAGGAGGCATCCTGGAGAATATCACACCCAGCACAGTGTACAGAGGGGGCAACCTGGAGAATATCACATCCAGCACAGTGTACAGAGGGGGCAACCTGGAGAATATCACATCCAGCACAGTGTACAGAGGGGGCAACCTGGAGAATATCACATCCAGCACAGTGTACAGAGGGGGGGCCTGGAGAATATCACATCCAGCACAGTGTACAGAGGGGGGGCAACCTGGAGAATATCACATCCAGCACAGTGTACAGAGGGGGGCAACCTGGAGAATATCACATCCAGCACAGTGTACAGAGGGGGCAACCTGGAGAATATCACATTCAGCCCAGTGTACAGAGGGGCACAACCTGGAGAATATCACATCCAGCACAGTGTACAGAGGGGGCAACCTGGAGAATATCACATCCAGCACAGTGTACAGAGGGGGCAACCTGGAGAATATCACATCCAGCACAGTGTACAGAGGGGGCAACCTGGAGAATATCACATCCAGCACAGTGTACAGAGGGGGCAACCTGGAGAATATCACATCCAGCACAGTGTACAGAGGGGGGCAACCTGGAGAATATCACATCCAGCACAGTGTACAGAGGAGGCAACCTGGAGAATATCACACCCAGCACAGTGTACAGAGGGGGCAACCTGGAGAATATCACATCCAGCACAGTGTACAGAGGGGGGCAACCTGGAGAATATCACATCCAGCACAGTGTACAGAGGGGCACAACCTGGAGAATATCACATCCAGCACAGTGTACAGAGGGGGCAACCTGGAGAATATCACATCCAGCACAGTGTACAGAGGGGGCAACCTGGAGAATATCACATCCAGCACAGTGTACAGAGGAGGGGCAACCTGGAGAATATCACATCCAGCACAGTGTACAGAGGGGGGGCAACCTGGAGAATATCACATCCAGCACAGTGTACAGAGGGGGCAACCTGGAGAATATCACATCCAGCACAGTGTACAGAGGGGGCAACCTGGAGAATATCACATCCAGCACAGTGTACAGAGGGGGCAACCTGGAGAATATCACATCCAGCACAGTGTACAGAGGGGGCAACCTGGAGAATATCACATCCAGCACAGTGTACAGAGGGGGCAACCTGGAGAATATCACATCCAGCACAGTGTACAGAGGGGGCAACCTGGAGAATATCACACCCAGCACAGTGTACAGAGGAGGCAACCTGGAGAATATCACATCCAGCACAGTGTACAGAGGGGGCAACCTGGAGAATATCACATCCAGCACAGTGTACAGAGGGGGCAACCTGGAGAATATCACATCCAGCACAGTGTACAGAGGGGGCAACCTGGAGAATATCACATCCAGCACAGTGTACAGAGGGGGCAACCTGGAGAATATCACATCCAGCACAGTGTACAGAGGGGGCAACCTGGAGAATATCACATCCAGCACAGTGTACAGAGGGGGCAACCTGGAGAATATCACATCCAGCACAGTGTACAGAGGGGGCAACCTGGAGAATATCACATCCAGCACAGTGTACAGAGGGGGGCAACCTGGAGAATATCACATCCAGCACAGTGTACAGAGGAGGCAACCTGGAGAATATCACACCCAGCACAGTGTACAGAGGGGGCAACCTGGAGAATATCACATCCAGCACAGTGTACAGAGGGGGCAACCTGGAGAATATCACATCCAGCACAGTGTACAGAGGGGCACAACCTGGAGAATATCACATCCAGCACAGTGTACAGAGGGAGGCAACCTGGAGAATATCACATCCAGCACAGTGTACAGAGGGGGTAACCTGGAGAATATCACATCCAGCACAGTGTACAGAGGGGGCAAACTGGAGAATATCACATCCAGCACAGTGTACAGAGGGGGGCAACCTGGAGAATATCACATCCAGCACAGTGTACAGAGGGGGTAACCTGGAGAATATCACATCCAGCACAGTGTACAGAGGGGGCAAACTGGAGAATATCACATCCAGCACAGTGTACAGAGGGGGCAACCTGGAGAATATCACATCCAGCACAGTGTACAGAGGAGGCAACCTGGAGAATATCACATCCAGCACAGTGTACAGAGGGGGCAACCTGGAGAATATCACATCCAGCACAGTGTACAGAGGGGGTAACCTGGAGAATATCACATCCAGCACAGTGTACAGAGGGGGCAAACTGGAGAATATCACATCCAGCACAGTGTACAGAGGGGGGCAACCTGGAGAATATCACATCCAGCACAGTGTACAGAGGAGGCAACCTGGAGAATATCACATCCAGCACAGTGTACAGAGGGGGCAACCTGGAGAATATCACATCCAGCACAGTGTACAGAGGGGGCAACCTGGAGAATATCACATCCAGCACAGTGTACAGAGGGGGCAACCTGGAGAATATCACACCCAGCACAGTGTACAGAGGAGGCAACCTGGAGAATATCACATCCAGCACAGTGTACAGAGGGGGCAACCTGGAGAATATCACACCCAGCACAGTGTACAGAGGAGGCAACCTGGAGAATATCACATCCAGCACAGTGTACAGAGGGGGCAACCTGGAGAATATCACACCCAGCACAGTGTACAGAGGGGGGGCAACCTGGAGAATATCACATCCAGCACAGTGTACAGAGGGGGGGCAACCTGGAGAATATCACATCCAGCACAGTGTACAGAGGGGGCAACCTGGAGAATATCACATCCAGCACAGTGTACAGAGGGGGCAACCTGGAGAATATCACATCCAGCACAGTGTACAGAGGGGGCAACCTGGAGAATATCACATCCAGCACAGTGTACAGAGGGGGCAACCTAGAGAATATCACATCCAGCACAGTGTACAGAGGGGGCAACCTGGAGAATATCACATCCAGCACAGTGTACAGAGGGGGCAACCTGGAGAATATCACACCCAGCACAGTGTACAGAGGAGGCAACCTGGAGAATATCACATCCAGCACAGTGTACAGAGGGGGCAACCTGGAGAATATCACATCCAGCACAGTGTACAGAGGGGGCAACCTGGAGAATATCACATCCAGCACAGTGTACAGAGGGGGCAACCTGGAGAATATCACATCCAGCACAGTGTACAGAGGGGGCAACCTGGAGAATATCACATCCAGCACAGTGTACAGAGGGGGCAACCTGGAGAATATCACATCCAGCACAGTGTACAGAGGGGGCAACCTGGAGAATATCACATCCAGCACAGTGTACAGAGGGGGCAACCTGGAGAATATCACACCCAGCACAGTGTACAGAGGGGGCAACCTGGAGAATATCACATCCAGCACAGTGTACAGAGGGGGCAACCTGGAGAATATCACATCCAGCACAGTGTACAGGGGGGGCAACCTGGAGAATATCACATCCAGCACAATGTACAGGGGGGGCAACCTGGAGAATATCACATCCAGCACAGTGTACGGAGGGGGCAACCTGGAGAATATCACACCCAGCACAGTGTACAGAGGGGGCAACCTGGAGAATATCACATCCAGCACAGTGTGCAGAGGGGGCAACCAGGAGAATATCACATCCAGCACAGTGTACAGAGGGGCGCAACCTGGAGAATATCACATCCAGCACAGTGTACAGAGGAGGCAACCTGGAGAATATCACATCCAGCACAGTGTACAGAGGGGGCAACCTGGAGAATATCACACCCAGCACAGTGTACAGAGGAGGCAACCTGGAGAATATCACATCCAGCACAGTGTACAGAGGAGGCAACCTGGAGAATATCACACCCAGCACAGTGTACAGAGGGGGGCAACCTGGAGAATATCACATCCAACACAGTGTACAGAGGGGGCAACCTGGAGAATATCACACCCAGCACAGTGTACAGAGGGAGGCAACCTGGAGAATATCACATCCAGCACAGTGTACAGAGGGGGCAACCTGGAGAATATCACATCCAGCACAGTGTACAGAGGGGGCAACCTGGAGAATATCACATCCAGCACAGTGTACAGAGTGGCACAACCTGGAGAATATCACATCCAGCACAGTGTACAGAGGGAGGCAACCTGGAGAATATCACATCCAGCACAGTGTACAGAGGGGGTAACCTGGAGAATATCACATCCAGCACAGTGTACAGAGGGGGCAAACTGGAGAATATCACATCCAGCACAGTGTACAGAGGGGGGCAACCTGGAGAATATCACATCCAGCACAGTGTACAGAGGGGGTAACCTGGAGAATATCACATCCAGCACAGTGTACAGAGGGGGCAAACTGGAGAATATCACATCCAGCACAGTGTACAGAGGGGGCAACCTGGAGAATATCACATCCAGCACAGTGTACAGAGGAGGCAACCTGGAGAATATCACATCCAGCACAGTGTACAGAGGGGGCAACCTGGAGAATATCACATCCAGCACAGTGTACAGAGGGGGTAACCTGGAGAATATCACATCCAGCACAGTGTACAGAGGGGGCAAACTGGAGAATATCACATCCAGCACAGTGTACAGAGGGGGGCAACCTGGAGAATATCACATCCAGCACAGTGTACAGAGGAGGCAACCTGGAGAATATCACATCCAGCACAGTGTACAGAGGGGGCAACCTGGAGAATATCACATCCAGCACAGTGTACAGAGGGGGCAACCTGGAGAATATCACATCCAGCACAGTGTACAGAGGGGGCAACCTGGAGAATATCACACCCAGCACAGTGTACAGAGGAGGCAACCTGGAGAATATCACATCCAGCACAGTGTACAGAGGGGGCAACCTGGAGAATATCACACCCAGCACAGTGTACAGAGGAGGCAACCTGGAGAATATCACATCCAGCACAGTGTACAGAGGGGGCAACCTGGAGAATATCACACCCAGCACAGTGTACAGAGGGGGGGCAACCTGGAGAATATCACATCCAGCACAGTGTACAGAGGGGGGGCAACCTGGAGAATATCACATCCAGCACAGTGTACAGAGGGGGCAACCTGGAGAATATCACATCCAGCACAGTGTACAGAGGGGGCAACCTGGAGAATATCACATCCAGCACAGTGTACAGAGGGGGCAACCTGGAGAATATCACATCCAGCACAGTGTACAGAGGGGGCAACCTGGAGAATATCACACCCAGCACAGTGTACAGAGGAGGCAACCTGGAGAATATCACATCCAGCACAGTGTACAGAGGGGGCAACCTGGAGAATATCACATCCAGCACAGTGTACAGAGGGGGCAACCTGGAGAATATCACATCCAGCACAGTGTACAGAGGGGGCAACCTGGAGAATATCACATCCAGCACAGTGTACAGAGGGGGCAACCTGGAGAATATCACATCCAGCACAGTGTACAGAGGGGGCAACCTGGAGAATATCACATCCAGCACAGTGTACAGAGGGGGCAACCTGGAGAATATCACATCCAGCACAGTGTACAGAGGGGGCAACCTGGAGAATATCACACCCAGCACAGTGTACAGAGGGGGCAACCTGGAGAATATCACATCCAGCACAGTGTACAGAGGGGGCAACCTGGAGAATATCACATCCAGCACAGTGTACAGGGGGGGGCAACCTGGAGAATATCACATCCAGCACAATGTACAGGGGGGGCAACCTGGAGAATATCACATCCAGCACAGTGTACAGAGGGGGCAACCTGGAGAATATCACACCCAGCACAGTGTACAGAGGGGGCAACCTGGAGAATATCACATCCAGCACAGTGTACAGAGGGGGCAACCAGGAGAATATCACATCCAGCACAGTGTACAGAGGGGCGCAACCTGGAGAATATCACATCCAGCACAGTGTACAGAGGAGGCAACCTGGAGAATATCACATCCAGCACAGTGTACAGAGGGGGCAACCTGGAGAATATCACACCCAGCACAGTGTACAGAGGAGGCAACCTGGAGAATATCACATCCAGCACAGTGTACAGAGGAGGCAACCTGGAGAATATCACACCCAGCACAGTGTACAGAGGGGGGCAACCTGGAGAATATCACATCCAACACAGTGTACAGAGGGGGCAACCTGGAGAATATCACACCCAGCACAGTGTACAGAGGGAGGCAACCTGGAGAATATCACATCCAGCACAGTGTACAGAGGGGGCAACCTGGAGAATATCACATCCAGCACAGTGTACAGAGGGGGCAACCTGGAGAATATCACATCCAGCACAGTGTACAGAGGGGGCAACCTGGAGAATATCACATCCAGCACAATGTACAGGGGGGGCAACCTGGAGAATATCACATCCAGCACAGTGTACAGAGGGGGCAACCTGGAGAATATCACATCCAGCACAATGTACAGGGGGGCAACCTGGAGAATATCACATCCAGCACAGTGTACAGAGGGGGACCTGGAGAATATCACATCCAGCACAGTGTACAGAGGGGGCAAACTGGAGAATATCACATCCAGCACAGTGTACAGAGGGGGACCTGGAGAATATCACATCCAGCACAGTGTACAGAGGGGGGCAAACTGGAGAATATCACATCCAGCACAGTGTACAGAGGGGGCAACCTGGAGAATATCACATCCAGCACAGTGTACAGAGGGGGGGACCTGGAGAATATCACATCCAGCACAGTGTACAGAGGGGGGGCAACCTGGAGAATATCACATCCAGCACAGTGTACAGGGGAGGCAACCTGGAGAATATCACATCCAGCACAGTGTACAGGGGGGGGCAACCTGGAGAATATCACATCCAGCACAGTGTACAGAGAGGGGGAGCAACCTGGAGAATATCACATCCAGCACAGTGTACAGAGGGGGGCAAACTGGAGAATATCACATCCAGCACAGTGTACAGAGGGGGCAGCCTGGAGAATATCACATCCAGCACAGTGTACAGAGGGGGGGACCTGGAGAATATCACATCCAGCACAGTGTACAGAGGGGGGGCAACCTGGAGAATATCACATCCAGCACAGTGTACAGAGGGGGGCAACCTGGAGAATATCACATCCAGCACAGTGTACAGAGGGGGCAACCTGGAGAATATCACATCCAGCACAGTGTACAGAGGAGGCATCCTGGAGAATATCATACCCAGCACAGTGTACAGAGGGGGCAACCTGGAGAATATCACATCCAGCACAGTGTACAGAGGGGCACAACCTGGAGAATATCACATCCAGCACAGTGTACAGAGGGGGCAACCTGGAGAATATCACATCCAGCACAGTGTACAGAGGGGGCAACCTGGAGAATATCACATCCAGCACAGTGTACAGAGGGGGCAACCTGGAGAATATCACATCCAGCACAGTGTACAGAGGGGGGCAACCTGGAGAATATCACATCCAGCACAGTGTACAGAGGAGGCAACCTGGAGAATATCACACCCAGCACAGTGTACAGAGGGGGCAACCTGGAGAATATCACATCCAGCACAGTGTACAGAGGGGGGCAACCTGGAGAATATCACATCCAGCACAGTGTACAGAGGGGCACAACCTGGAGAATATCACATCCAGCACAGTGTACAGAGGGAGGCAACCTGGAGAATATCACATCCAGCACAGTGTACAGAGGGGGTAACCTGGAGAATATCACATCCAGCACAGTGTACAGAGGAGGCAACCTGGAGAATGTCACATTCAGCACAGTGTACAGAGGGGGCAACCTGGAGAATATCACATCCAGCACAGTGTACAGAGGGGGCAACCTGGAGAATATCACATCCAGCACAGTGTACAGAGGGGGCAACCTGGAGAATATCACATCCAGCACAGTGTACAGAGGGGGCAACCTGGAGAATATCACATCCAGCACAGTGTACAGAGGGGGCAACCTGGAGAATATCACATCCAGCACAGTGAACAGAGGAGGCAACCTGGAGAATATCACATCCAGCACAGTGTACAGAGGGGGCAACCTGGAGAATATCACATCCAGCACAGTGTACAGAGGGGGCAACCTGGAGAATATCACACCCAGCACAGTGTACAGAGGGGGGGCAACCTGGAGAATATCACATCCAGCACAGTGTACAGAGGAGGGGCAACCTGGAGAATATCACATCCAGCACAGTGTACAGAGGAGGGGCAACCTGGAGAATATCACATCCAGCACAGTGTACAGAGGGGGCAACCTGGAGAATATCACATCCAGCACAGTGTACAGAGGGGGGGCAACCTGGAGAATATCACATCCAGCACAGTGTACAGAGGGGGCAACCTGGAGAATATCACATCCAGCACAGTGTACAGAGGGGGCAACCTGGAGAATATCACATCCAGCACAGTGTACAGAGGGGGCAACCTGGAGAATATCACACCCAGCACAGTGTACAGAGGGGGCAACCTGGAGAATATCACATCCAGCACAGTGTACAGAGGGGGCAACCTGGAGAATATCACATCCAGCACAGTGTACAGAGGGGGCAACCTGGAGAATATCACATCCAGCACAGTGTACAGAGGGGGCAACCTGGAGAATATCACATCCAGCACAGTGTACAGAGGGGGCAACCTGGAGAATACCACACCCAGCACAGTGTACAGAGGGGGCAACCTGGAGAATATCACATCCAGCACAGTGTACAGAGGGGGCAACCTAGAGAATATCACATCCAGCACAGTGCACAGGGGCGGCAACCTGGAGAATATCACATCCAGCACAATGTACAGGGGGCAACCTGGAGAATATCACATCCAGCACAGTGTACAGAGGGGGCAACCTGGAGAATAGCACACCCAGCACAGTGTACAGAGGAGGCAACCTGGAGAATATCACATCCAGCACAGTGTACAGAGGAGGCAACCTGGAGAATATCACACCCAGCACAGTGTACAGAGGGGGCAACCTGGAGAATATCACACCCAGCACAGTGTACAGAGGGGGGCAACCTGGAGAATATCACATCCAGCACAGTGTACAGGGGGGCAACCTGGAGAATATCACATCCAGCACAGTGCACAGAGGGGGCAACCTGGAGAATATCACATCCAGCACAATGTACAGGGGGGGCAACCTGGAGAATATCACATCCAGCACAGTGTACAGAGGGGGGACCTGGAGAATATCACATCCAGCACAGTGTACAGAGGGGGGGACCTGGAGAATATCACATCCAGCACAGTGTACAGAGGGGGGGGGGCAACCTGGAGAATATCACATCCAGCACAGTGTACAGGGGAGGCAACCTGGAGAATATCACATCCAGCACAGTGTACACAGGGGGGCAACCTGGAGAATATCACATCCAGCACAGTGTACAGAGGGGGGACCTGGAGAATATCACATCCAGCACAGTGTACAGAGGAGGCAACCTGGAGAATATCACATCCAGCACAGTGTACAGAGGGGGCAACCTGGAGAATATCACATCCAGCACAGTGTACAGGGGAGGCAACCTGGAGAATATCACATCCAGCACAGTGTACAGAGGGGGGACCTGGAGAATATCACATCCAGCACAGTGTACAGAGGAGGCAACCTGGAGAATATCACATCCAGCACAGTGTACAGAGGGGGCAACCTGGAGAATATCACACCCAGCACAGTGTACAGAGGAGGCAACCTGGAGAATATCACATCCAGCACAGTGTACAGAGGGGGGGACCTGGAGAATATCACATCCAGCACAGTGTACAGAGGGGGGCAACCTGGAGAATATCACATCCAGCACAGTGTACAGGGGAGGCAACCTGGAGAATATCACATCCAGCACAGTGTACAGGGGGAGCAACCTGGAGAATATCACATCCAGCACAGTGTACAGAGGGGGGGAGCAACCTGGAGAATATCACATCCAGCACAGTGTACAGAGAGGGGGAGCAACCTGGAGAATATCACATCCAGCACAGTGTACAGAGGGGGGCAACCTGGAGAATATCACATCCAGCACAGTGTACAGAGGAGGCAACCTGGAGAATATCACATCCAGCACAGTGTACAGAGGAGGCAACCTGGAGAATATCACACCCAGCACAGTGTACAGAGGGGGCAACCTGGAGAATATCACATCCAGCACAGTGTACAGAGGGGGCAACCTGGAGAATATCACATCCAGCACAGTGTACAGAGGGGCACAACCTGGAGAATATCACATCCAGCACAGTGTACAGAGGGAGGCAACCTGGAGAATATCACATCCAGCACAGTGTACAGAGGGGGTAACCTGGAGAATATCACATCCAGCACAGTGTACAGAGGGGGCAAACTGGAGAATATCACATCCAGCACAGTGTACAGAGGGGGGCAACCTGGAGAATATCACATCCAGCACAGTGTACAGAGGGGGTAACCTGGAGAATATCACATCCAGCACAGTGTACAGAGGGGGCAAACTGGAGAATATCACATCCAGCACAGTGTACAGAGGGGGCAACCTGGAGAATATCACATCCAGCACAGTGTACAGAGGAGGCAACCTGGAGAATATCACATCCAGCACAGTGTACAGAGGGGGCAACCTGGAGAATATCACATCCAGCACAGTGTACAGAGGGGGTAACCTGGAGAATATCACATCCAGCACAGTGTACAGAGGGGGCAAACTGGAGAATATCACATCCAGCACAGTGTACAGAGGGGGGCAACCTGGAGAATATCACATCCAGCACAGTGTACAGAGGAGGCAACCTGGAGAATATCACATCCAGCACAGTGTACAGAGGGGGCAACCTGGAGAATATCACATCCAGCACAGTGTACAGAGGGGGCAACCTGGAGAATATCACATCCAGCACAGTGTACAGAGGGGGCAACCTGGAGAATATCACACCCAGCACAGTGTACAGAGGAGGCAACCTGGAGAATATCACATCCAGCACAGTGTACAGAGGGGGCAACCTGGAGAATATCACACCCAGCACAGTGTACAGAGGAGGCAACCTGGAGAATATCACATCCAGCACAGTGTACAGAGGGGGCAACCTGGAGAATATCACACCCAGCACAGTGTACAGAGGGGGGGCAACCTGGAGAATATCACATCCAGCACAGTGTACAGAGGGGGGGCAACCTGGAGAATATCACATCCAGCACAGTGTACAGAGGGGGCAACCTGGAGAATATCACATCCAGCACAGTGTACAGAGGGGGCAACCTGGAGAATATCACATCCAGCACAGTGTACAGAGGGGGCAACCTGGAGAATATCACATCCAGCACAGTGTACAGAGGGGGCAACCTAGAGAATATCACATCCAGCACAGTGTACAGAGGGGGCAACCTGGAGAATATCACATCCAGCACAGTGTACAGAGGGGGCAACCTGGAGAATATCACACCCAGCACAGTGTACAGAGGAGGCAACCTGGAGAATATCACATCCAGCACAGTGTACAGAGGGGGCAACCTGGAGAATATCACATCCAGCACAGTGTACAGAGGGGGCAACCTGGAGAATATCACATCCAGCACAGTGTACAGAGGGGGCAACCTGGAGAATATCACATCCAGCACAGTGTACAGAGGGGGCAACCTGGAGAATATCACATCCAGCACAGTGTACAGAGGGGGCAACCTGGAGAATATCACATCCAGCACAGTGTACAGAGGGGGCAACCTGGAGAATATCACATCCAGCACAGTGTACAGAGGGGGCAACCTGGAGAATATCACACCCAGCACAGTGTACAGAGGGGGCAACCTGGAGAATATCACATCCAGCACAGTGTACAGAGGGGGCAACCTGGAGAATATCACATCCAGCACAGTGTACAGGGGGGGCAACCTGGAGAATATCACATCCAGCACAATGTACAGGGGGGGCAACCTGGAGAATATCACATCCAGCACAGTGTACGGAGGGGGCAACCTGGAGAATATCACACCCAGCACAGTGTACAGAGGGGGCAACCTGGAGAATATCACATCCAGCACAGTGTGCAGAGGGGGCAACCAGGAGAATATCACATCCAGCACAGTGTACAGAGGGGCGCAACCTGGAGAATATCACATCCAGCACAGTGTACAGAGGAGGCAACCTGGAGAATATCACATCCAGCACAGTGTACAGAGGGGGCAACCTGGAGAATATCACACCCAGCACAGTGTACAGAGGAGGCAACCTGGAGAATATCACATCCAGCACAGTGTACAGAGGAGGCAACCTGGAGAATATCACACCCAGCACAGTGTACAGAGGGGGGCAACCTGGAGAATATCACATCCAACACAGTGTACAGAGGGGGCAACCTGGAGAATATCACACCCAGCACAGTGTACAGAGGGAGGCAACCTGGAGAATATCACATCCAGCACAGTGTACAGAGGGGGCAACCTGGAGAATATCACATCCAGCACAGTGTACAGAGGGGGCAACCTGGAGAATATCACATCCAGCACAGTGTACAGAGTGGCACAACCTGGAGAATATCACATCCAGCACAGTGTACAGAGGGAGGCAACCTGGAGAATATCACATCCAGCACAGTGTACAGAGGGGGTAACCTGGAGAATATCACATCCAGCACAGTGTACAGAGGGGGCAAACTGGAGAATATCACATCCAGCACAGTGTACAGAGGGGGGCAACCTGGAGAATATCACATCCAGCACAGTGTACAGAGGGGGTAACCTGGAGAATATCACATCCAGCACAGTGTACAGAGGGGGCAAACTGGAGAATATCACATCCAGCACAGTGTACAGAGGGGGCAACCTGGAGAATATCACATCCAGCACAGTGTACAGAGGAGGCAACCTGGAGAATATCACATCCAGCACAGTGTACAGAGGGGGCAACCTGGAGAATATCACATCCAGCACAGTGTACAGAGGGGGTAACCTGGAGAATATCACATCCAGCACAGTGTACAGAGGGGGCAAACTGGAGAATATCACATCCAGCACAGTGTACAGAGGGGGGCAACCTGGAGAATATCACATCCAGCACAGTGTACAGAGGAGGCAACCTGGAGAATATCACATCCAGCACAGTGTACAGAGGGGGCAACCTGGAGAATATCACATCCAGCACAGTGTACAGAGGGGGCAACCTGGAGAATATCACATCCAGCACAGTGTACAGAGGGGGCAACCTGGAGAATATCACACCCAGCACAGTGTACAGAGGAGGCAACCTGGAGAATATCACATCCAGCACAGTGTACAGAGGGGGCAACCTGGAGAATATCACACCCAGCACAGTGTACAGAGGAGGCAACCTGGAGAATATCACATCCAGCACAGTGTACAGAGGGGGCAACCTGGAGAATATCACACCCAGCACAGTGTACAGAGGGGGGGCAACCTGGAGAATATCACATCCAGCACAGTGTACAGAGGGGGGGCAACCTGGAGAATATCACATCCAGCACAGTGTACAGAGGGGGCAACCTGGAGAATATCACATCCAGCACAGTGTACAGAGGGGGCAACCTGGAGAATATCACATCCAGCACAGTGTACAGAGGGGGCAACCTGGAGAATATCACATCCAGCACAGTGTACAGAGGGGGCAACCTGGAGAATATCACACCCAGCACAGTGTACAGAGGAGGCAACCTGGAGAATATCACATCCAGCACAGTGTACAGAGGGGGCAACCTGGAGAATATCACATCCAGCACAGTGTACAGAGGGGGCAACCTGGAGAATATCACATCCAGCACAGTGTACAGAGGGGGCAACCTGGAGAATATCACATCCAGCACAGTGTACAGAGGGGGCAACCTGGAGAATATCACATCCAGCACAGTGTACAGAGGGGGCAACCTGGAGAATATCACATCCAGCACAGTGTACAGAGGGGGCAACCTGGAGAATATCACATCCAGCACAGTGTACAGAGGGGGCAACCTGGAGAATATCACACCCAGCACAGTGTACAGAGGGGGCAACCTGGAGAATATCACATCCAGCACAGTGTACAGAGGGGGCAACCTGGAGAATATCACATCCAGCACAGTGTACAGGGGGGGGCAACCTGGAGAATATCACATCCAGCACAATGTACAGGGGGGGCAACCTGGAGAATATCACATCCAGCACAGTGTACAGAGGGGGCAACCTGGAGAATATCACACCCAGCACAGTGTACAGAGGGGGCAACCTGGAGAATATCACATCCAGCACAGTGTACAGAGGGGGCAACCAGGAGAATATCACATCCAGCACAGTGTACAGAGGGGCGCAACCTGGAGAATATCACATCCAGCACAGTGTACAGAGGAGGCAACCTGGAGAATATCACATCCAGCACAGTGTACAGAGGGGGCAACCTGGAGAATATCACACCCAGCACAGTGTACAGAGGAGGCAACCTGGAGAATATCACATCCAGCACAGTGTACAGAGGAGGCAACCTGGAGAATATCACACCCAGCACAGTGTACAGAGGGGGGCAACCTGGAGAATATCACATCCAACACAGTGTACAGAGGGGGCAACCTGGAGAATATCACACCCAGCACAGTGTACAGAGGGAGGCAACCTGGAGAATATCACATCCAGCACAGTGTACAGAGGGGGCAACCTGGAGAATATCACATCCAGCACAGTGTACAGAGGGGGCAACCTGGAGAATATCACATCCAGCACAGTGTACAGAGGGGGCAACCTGGAGAATATCACATCCAGCACAATGTACAGGGGGGGCAACCTGGAGAATATCACATCCAGCACAGTGTACAGAGGGGGCAACCTGGAGAATATCACATCCAGCACAATGTACAGGGGGGCAACCTGGAGAATATCACATCCAGCACAGTGTACAGAGGGGGACCTGGAGAATATCACATCCAGCACAGTGTACAGAGGGGGCAAACTGGAGAATATCACATCCAGCACAGTGTACAGAGGGGGACCTGGAGAATATCACATCCAGCACAGTGTACAGAGGGGGGCAAACTGGAGAATATCACATCCAGCACAGTGTACAGAGGGGGCAACCTGGAGAATATCACATCCAGCACAGTGTACAGAGGGGGGGACCTGGAGAATATCACATCCAGCACAGTGTACAGAGGGGGGGCAACCTGGAGAATATCACATCCAGCACAGTGTACAGGGGAGGCAACCTGGAGAATATCACATCCAGCACAGTGTACAGGGGGGGGCAACCTGGAGAATATCACATCCAGCACAGTGTACAGAGAGGGGGAGCAACCTGGAGAATATCACATCCAGCACAGTGTACAGAGGGGGGCAAACTGGAGAATATCACATCCAGCACAGTGTACAGAGGGGGCAGCCTGGAGAATATCACATCCAGCACAGTGTACAGAGGGGGGGACCTGGAGAATATCACATCCAGCACAGTGTACAGAGGGGGGGCAACCTGGAGAATATCACATCCAGCACAGTGTACAGAGGGGGGCAACCTGGAGAATATCACATCCAGCACAGTGTACAGAGGGGGCAACCTGGAGAATATCACATCCAGCACAGTGTACAGAGGAGGCATCCTGGAGAATATCATACCCAGCACAGTGTACAGAGGGGGCAACCTGGAGAATATCACATCCAGCACAGTGTACAGAGGGGCACAACCTGGAGAATATCACATCCAGCACAGTGTACAGAGGGGGCAACCTGGAGAATATCACATCCAGCACAGTGTACAGAGGGGGCAACCTGGAGAATATCACATCCAGCACAGTGTACAGAGGGGGCAACCTGGAGAATATCACATCCAGCACAGTGTACAGAGGGGGGCAACCTGGAGAATATCACATCCAGCACAGTGTACAGAGGAGGCAACCTGGAGAATATCACACCCAGCACAGTGTACAGAGGGGGCAACCTGGAGAATATCACATCCAGCACAGTGTACAGAGGGGGGCAACCTGGAGAATATCACATCCAGCACAGTGTACAGAGGGGCACAACCTGGAGAATATCACATCCAGCACAGTGTACAGAGGGAGGCAACCTGGAGAATATCACATCCAGCACAGTGTACAGAGGGGGTAACCTGGAGAATATCACATCCAGCACAGTGTACAGAGGAGGCAACCTGGAGAATGTCACATTCAGCACAGTGTACAGAGGGGGCAACCTGGAGAATATCACATCCAGCACAGTGTACAGAGGGGGCAACCTGGAGAATATCACATCCAGCACAGTGTACAGAGGGGGCAACCTGGAGAATATCACATCCAGCACAGTGTACAGAGGGGGCAACCTGGAGAATATCACATCCAGCACAGTGTACAGAGGGGGCAACCTGGAGAATATCACATCCAGCACAGTGAACAGAGGAGGCAACCTGGAGAATATCACATCCAGCACAGTGTACAGAGGGGGCAACCTGGAGAATATCACATCCAGCACAGTGTACAGAGGGGGCAACCTGGAGAATATCACACCCAGCACAGTGTACAGAGGGGGGGCAACCTGGAGAATATCACATCCAGCACAGTGTACAGAGGAGGGGCAACCTGGAGAATATCACATCCAGCACAGTGTACAGAGGAGGGGCAACCTGGAGAATATCACATCCAGCACAGTGTACAGAGGGGGCAACCTGGAGAATATCACATCCAGCACAGTGTACAGAGGGGGGGCAACCTGGAGAATATCACATCCAGCACAGTGTACAGAGGGGGCAACCTGGAGAATATCACATCCAGCACAGTGTACAGAGGGGGCAACCTGGAGAATATCACATCCAGCACAGTGTACAGAGGGGGCAACCTGGAGAATATCACACCCAGCACAGTGTACAGAGGGGGCAACCTGGAGAATATCACATCCAGCACAGTGTACAGAGGGGGCAACCTGGAGAATATCACATCCAGCACAGTGTACAGAGGGGGCAACCTGGAGAATATCACATCCAGCACAGTGTACAGAGGGGGCAACCTGGAGAATATCACATCCAGCACAGTGTACAGAGGGGGCAACCTGGAGAATACCACACCCAGCACAGTGTACAGAGGGGGCAACCTGGAGAATATCACATCCAGCACAGTGTACAGAGGGGGCAACCTAGAGAATATCACATCCAGCACAGTGCACAGGGGCGGCAACCTGGAGAATATCACATCCAGCACAATGTACAGGGGGCAACCTGGAGAATATCACATCCAGCACAGTGTACAGAGGGGGCAACCTGGAGAATAGCACACCCAGCACAGTGTACAGAGGAGGCAACCTGGAGAATATCACATCCAGCACAGTGTACAGAGGAGGCAACCTGGAGAATATCACACCCAGCACAGTGTACAGAGGGGGCAACCTGGAGAATATCACACCCAGCACAGTGTACAGAGGGGGGCAACCTGGAGAATATCACATCCAGCACAGTGTACAGGGGGGGCAACCTGGAGAATATCACATCCAGCACAGTGCACAGAGGGGGCAACCTGGAGAATATCACATCCAGCACAATGTACAGGGGGGGCAACCTGGAGAATATCACATCCAGCACAGTGTACAGAGGGGGGACCTGGAGAATATCACATCCAGCACAGTGTACAGAGGGGGGGACCTGGAGAATATCACATCCAGCACAGTGTACAGAGGGGGGGGGGCAACCTGGAGAATATCACATCCAGCACAGTGTACAGGGGAGGCAACCTGGAGAATATCACATCCAGCACAGTGTACACAGGGGGGCAACCTGGAGAATATCACATCCAGCACAGTGTACAGAGGGGGGACCTGGAGAATATCACATCCAGCACAGTGTACAGAGGAGGCAACCTGGAGAATATCACATCCAGCACAGTGTACAGAGGGGGCAACCTGGAGAATATCACATCCAGCACAGTGTACAGGGGAGGCAACCTGGAGAATATCACATCCAGCACAGTGTACAGAGGGGGGACCTGGAGAATATCACATCCAGCACAGTGTACAGAGGAGGCAACCTGGAGAATATCACATCCAGCACAGTGTACAGAGGGGGCAACCTGGAGAATATCACACCCAGCACAGTGTACAGAGGAGGCAACCTGGAGAATATCACATCCAGCACAGTGTACAGAGGGGGGGACCTGGAGAATATCACATCCAGCACAGTGTACAGAGGGGGGCAACCTGGAGAATATCACATCCAGCACAGTGTACAGGGGAGGCAACCTGGAGAATATCACATCCAGCACAGTGTACAGGGGGAGCAACCTGGAGAATATCACATCCAGCACAGTGTACAGAGGGGGGGAGCAACCTGGAGAATATCACATCCAGCACAGTGTACAGAGAGGGGGAGCAACCTGGAGAATATCACATCCAGCACAGTGTACAGAGGGGAGCAAACTGGAGAATATCACATCCAGCACAGTGTACAGAGGGGGGCAACCTGGAGAATATCACATCCAGCACAGTGTACAGAGGAGGCAACCTGGAGAATATCACATCCAGCACAGTGTACAGAGGAGGCAACCTGGAGAATATCACATCCAGCACAGTGTACAGAGAGGGGGAGCAACCTGGAGAATATCACATCCAGCACAGTGTACAGAGGGGGGCAAACTGGAGAATATCACATCCAGCACAGTGTACAGAGGGGGGGACCTGGAGAATATCACATCCAGCACAGTGTACAGAGGGGGGGCAACCTGGAGAATATCACATCCAGCACAGTGTACAGAGGGGGGCAACCTGGAGAATATCACATCCAGCACAGTGTACAGAGGAGGCATCCTGGAGAATATCACACCCAGCACAGTGTACAGAGGGGGCAACCTGGAGAATATCACATCCAGCACAGTGTACAGAGGGGCACAACCTGGAGAATATCACATCCAGCACAGTGTAGAGAGGGGGCAACCTGGAGAATATCACATCCAGCACAGTGTACAGAGGAGGCAACCTGGAGAATATCACATCCAGCACAGTGTACAGAGGGGGCAACCTGGAGAATATCACATCCAGCACAGTGTACAGAGGGGGCAACCTGGAGAATATCACATCCAGCACAGTGTACAGAGGGGGGGCAACCTGGAGAATATCACATCCAGCACAGTGTACAGAGGGGGCAACCTGGAGAATATCACATCCAGCACAGTGTACAGAGGGGGCAACCTGGAGAATATCACACCCAGCACAGTGTACAGAGGGGGCAACCTGGAGAATATCACATCCAGCACAGTGTACAGAGGGGGCAACCTGGAGAATATCACATCCAGCACAGTGTACAGAGGGGGCAACCTGGAGAATATCACATCCAGCACAGTGTACAGAGGGGGCAACCTGGAGAATATCACATCCAGCACAGTGTACAGAGGGGGCAACCTGGAGAATACCACACCCAGCACAGTGTACAGAGGGGGCAACCTGGAGAATATCACATCCAGCACAGTGTACAGAGGGGGCAACCTGGAGAATATCACATCCAGCACAGTGCACAGGGGGGGCAACCTGGAGAATATCACATCCAGCACAATGTACAGGGGGCAACATGGAGAATATCACATCCAGCACAGTGTACAGAGGGGGCAACCTGGAGAATAGCACACCCAGCACAGTGTACAGAGGGGGCAACCTGGAGAATATCACATCCAGCACAGTGTACAGAGGGGGCAACCTGGAGAATATCACATCCAGCACAGTGTACAGAGGAGGCAACCTGGAGAATATCACATCCAGCACAGTGTACAGAGGGGGCAACCTGGAGAATATCACACCCAGCACAGTGTACAGAGGAGGCAACCTGGAGAATATCACATCCAGCACAGTGTACAGAGGAGGCAACCTGGAGAATATCACACCCAGCACAGTGTACAGAGGGGGCAACCTGGAGAATATCACATCCAGCACAGTGTACAGAGGAGGCAACCTGGAGAATATCACATCCAGCACAGTGTACAGAGGGGGCAACCTGGAGAATATCACATCCAGCACAGTGTACAGGGGAGGCAACCTGGAGAATATCACATCCAGCACAGTGTACAGAGGGGGGACCTGGAGAATATCACATCCAGCACAGTGTACAGAGGAGGCAACCTGGAGAATATCACATCCAGCACAGTGTACAGAGGGGGCAACCTGGAGAATATCACACCCAGCACAGTGTACAGAGGAGGCAACCTGGAGAATATCACATCCAGCACAGTGTACAGAGGGGGCAACCTGGAGAATATCACATCCAGCACAGTGTACAGAGGGGGGCAACCTGGAGAATATCACATCCAGCACAGTGTACAGGGGAGGCAACCTGGAGAATATCACATCCAGCACAGTGTACAGGGGGAGCAACCTGGAGAATATCACATCCAGCACAGTGTACAGAGGGGGGAGCAACCTGGAGAATATCACATCCAGCACAGTGTACAGAGAGGGGGAGCAACCTGGAGAATATCACATCCAGCACAGTGTACAGAGGGGAGCAAACTGGAGAATATCACATCCAGCACAGTGTACAGAGGGGGGCAACCTGGAGAATATCACATCCAGCACAGTGTACAGAGGAGGCAACCTGGAGAATATCACATCCAGCACAGTGTACAGAGGAGGCAACCTGGAGAATATCACATCCAGCACAGTGTACAGAGAGGGGGAGCAACCTGGAGAATATCACATCCAGCACAGTGTACAGAGGGGGGCAAACTGGAGAATATCACATCCAGCACAGTGTACAGAGGGGGGGACCTGGAGAATATCACATCCAGCACAGTGTACAGAGGGGGGCAACCTGGAGAATATCACATCCAGCACAGTGTACAGAGGAGGCATCCTGGAGAATATCACACCCAGCACAGTGTACAGAGGGGGCAACCTGGAGAATATCACATCCAGCACAGTGTACAGAGGGGCACAACCTGGAGAATATCACATCCAGCACAGTGTAGAGAGGGGGCAACCTGGAGAATATCACATCCAGCACAGTGTACAGAGGAGGCAACCTGGAGAATATCACATCCAGCACAGTGTACAGAGGGGGCAACCTGGAGAATATCACATCCAGCACAGTGTACAGAGGGGGGCAACCTGGAGAATATCACATCCAGCACAGTGTACAGAGGGGCACAACCTGGAGAATATCACATCCAGCACAGTGTACAGAGGGGGGCAACCTGGAGAATATCACATCCAGCACAGTGTACAGAGGAGACAACCTGGAGAATATCACATCCAGCACAGTGTACAGAGGGGGCAACCTGGAGAATATCACATCCAGCACAGTGTACAGAGGGGGCAACCTGGAGAATATCACATCCAGCACAGTGTACAGAGGGAGGCAACCTGGAGAATATCACATCCAGCACAGTGTACAGAGGGGGTAACCTGGAGAATATCACATCCAGCACAGTGTACAGAGGAGGCAACCTGGAGAATATCACATCCAGCACAGTGTACAGAGTGGCACAACCTGGAGAATATCACATCCAGCACAGTGTACAGAGGAGGCATCCTGGAGAATATCACACCCAGCACAGTGTACAGAGGGGGGCATCCTGGAGAATATCACATCCAGCACAGTGTACAGAGGAGGCAACCTGGAGAATATCACACCCAGCACAGTGTACAGAGGGGGCAACCTGGAGAATATCACATCCAGCACAGTGTACAGAGGGGGCAACCTGGAGAATATCACATCCAGCACAGTGTACAGAGGGGCGCAACCTGGAGAATATCACATCCAGCACAGTGTACAGAGGGGGCAACCTGGAGAATATCACATCCAGCACAGTGTACAGAGGGGGCAACCTGGAGAATATCACATCCAGCACAGTGTACAGAGGGGGCAACCTGGAGAAAATCACATCCAGCACAGTGTACAGAGAGGGGCAACCTGGAGAATATCACATCCAGCACAGTGTACAGAGGGGGCAACCTGGAGAATATCACATCCAGCACAGTGTACAGAGGGGCGCAACCTGGAGAATATCACATCCAGCACAGTGTACAGAGGGGGCAACCTGGAGAATATCACATCCAGCACAGTGTACAGAGGGGGCAACCTGGAGAATATCACATCCAGCACAGTGTACAGAGGGGGCAACCTGGAGAAAATCACATCCAGCACAGTGTACAGAGAGGGGCAACCTGGAGAATATCACATCCAGCACAGTGTACAGAGGGGGCAACCTGGAGAATATCACACCCAGCACAGTGTACAGAGGGGGCAACCTGGAGAATATCACATCCAGCACAGTGTACAGAGGGGGGCAACCTGGAGAATATCACATCCAGCACAGTGTACAGAGGGGGCAACCTGGAGAATATCACATCCAGCACAGTGTACAGAGGGGGCAACCTGGAGAAAATCACATCCAGCACAGTGTACAGAGAGGGGCAACCTGGAGAATATCACATCCAGCACAGTGTACAGAGGAGGCAACCTGGAGAATATCACACCCAGCACAGTGTACAGAGGGGGCAACCTGGAGAATATCACATCCAGCACAGTGTACAGAGGGGGCAACCTGGAGAATATCACATCCAGCACAGTGTACAGAGGAGGCAACCTGGAGAATATCACATCCAGCACAGTGTACAGAGGGGGCAACCTGGAGAATATCACACCCAGCACAGTGTACAGAGGGGGCAACCTGGAGAATATCACACCCAGCACAGTGTACAGAGGGGGCAACCTGGAGAATATCACATCCAGCACAGTGTACAGAGGGGGGCAACCTGGAGAATATCACATCCAGCACAGTGTACAGAGGGGGCAACCTGCAGAATATCACATCCAGCACAGTGTACAGAGGGGCAACCTGGAGAATATCACATCCAGCACAGTGTACAGAGGGGGGCAACCTGGAGAATATCACATCGAGCACAGTGTACAGAGGAGGCAACCTGGAGAATATCACATCCAGCACAGTGTACAGAGGGGGGCAACCTGGGGAATATCACATCCAGCACAGTGTACAGAGGGGGGCAACCTGGAGAATATCACATCCAGCACAGTGTACAGAGGAGGCAATCTGGAGAATATCACATCCAACACAGTGTACAGAGGGGGCAACCTGGAGAATATCACATCCAGCACAGTGTACAGAGCGGGCAACCTGGAGAATATCACATCCAGCACAGTGTACAGAGGGGGCAACCTGGAGAATATCACACCCAGCACAGTGTACAGAGGGGGCAACCTGGAGAATATCACATCCAGCACAGTGTACAGAGGGGGCAACCTGGAGAATATCACATCCAGCACAGTGTACAGAGGGGGGCAACCTGGAGAATATCACATCCAGCACAGTGTACAGAGGGGGCAACCTGGAGAATATCACATCCAGCACAGTGTACAGAGCGGGCAACCTGGAGAATATCACATCCAGCACAGTGTACAGAGGGGGCAACCTGGAGAATATCACACCCAGCACAGTGTACAGAGGGGGCAACCTGGAGAATATCACATCCAGCACAGTGTACAGAGGGGGCAACCTGGAGAATATCACATCCAGCACAGTGTACAGAGGGGGGCAACCTGGAGAATATCACATCCAGCACAGTGTACAGAGGGGGCAACCTGGAGAATATCACATCCAGCACAGTGTACAGAGGGGGCAACCTGGAGAATATCACATCCAGCACAGTGTACAGAGGGGGCAACCTGGAGAATATCACATCCAGCACAGTGTACAGAGGGGGCAACCTGGAGAATATCACATCCAGCACAGTGTACAGAGGGGGCAACCTGGAGAATATCACATCCAGCACAGTGTACAGAGGGGGCAACCTGGAGAATATCACACCCAGCACAGTGTACAGAGGGGGCAACCTGGAGAATATCACATCCAGCACAGTGTACAGAGGGGGCAACCTGGAGAATATCACATCCAGCACAGTGTACAGAGGGGGCAACCAGGAGAATATCACATCCAGCACAGTGTACAGAGGGGGACCTGGAGAATATCACATCCAGCACAGTGTACAGAGGGGGGGCAACCTGGAGAATATCACATCCAGCACAATGTACAGGGGGGGCAACCTGGAGAATATCACATCCAGCACAGTGTACAGAGGGGGCAACCTGGAGAATATCACATCCAGCACAGTGTACAGAGGAGGCAACCTGGAGAATATCACATCCAGCACAGTGTACAGAGGGGGCAACCTGGAGAATATCACACCCAGCACAGTGTACAGAGGAGGCAACCTGGAGAATATCACATCCAGCACAGTGTACAGAGGAGGCAACCTGGAGAATATCACACCCAGCACAGTGTACAGAGGGGGGCAACCTGGAGAATATCACATCCAGCACAGTGTACAGAGGAGGCAACCTGGAGAATATCACACCCAGCACAGTGTACAGAGGGGGCAACCTGGAGAATATCACATCCAGCACAGTGTACAGAGGGAGGCAACCTGGAGAATATCACATCCAGCACAGTGTACAGAGGGGGGCAACCTGGAGAATATCACATCCAGCACAGTGTACAGAGGAGGCAACCTGGAGAATATCACATCCAGCACAGTGTACAGAGGGGGAAACCTGGAGAATATCACATCCAGCACAGTGTACAGAGAGGGGGAGCAACCTGGAGAATATCACATCCAGCACAGTGTACAGAGGGGGGCAAACTGGAGAATATCACATCCAGCACAGTGTACAGAGGGGGGGACCTGGAGAATATCACATCCAGCACAGTGTACAGAGGGGGGGCAACCTGGAGAATATCACATCCAGCACAGTGTACAGAGGGGGGCATCCTGGAGAATATCACATCCAGCACAGTGTACAGAGGAGGCATCCTGGAGAATATCACACCCAGCACAGTGTACAGAGGGGGCAACCTGGAGAATATCACATCGAGCACAGTGTACAGAGGGGGCAACCTGGAGAATATCACATCCAGCACAGTGTACAGAGGGGGGCAACCTGGAGAATATCACATCCAGCACAGTGTACAGAGGGGGCAACCTGGAGAATATCACATCCAGCACAGTGTACAGAGGGGGGCAACCTGGAGAATATCACATCCAGCACAGTGTACAGAGGAGGCAACCTGGAGAATATCACACCCAGCACAGTGTACAGAGGGGGCAACCTGGAGAATATCACATCCAGCACAGTGTACAGAGGGAGGCAACCTGGAGAATATCACATCCAGCACAGTGTACAGAGGAGGCAACCTGGAGAATATCACATCCAGCACAGTGTACAGAGGGGGCAAACTGGAGAATATCACATCCAGCACAGTGTACAGAGGGGGCAACCTGGAGAATATCACATCCAGCACAGTGTACAGAGTGGCACAACCTGGAGAATATCACATCCAGCACAGTGTACAGAGGAGGCATCCTGGAGAATATCACACCCAGCACAGTGTACAGAGGGGGCAACCTGGAGAATATCACATCCAGCACAGTGTACAGAGGGGGCAACCTGGAGAATATCACATCCAGCACAGTGTACAGAGGGGCGCAACCTGGAGAATATCACATCCAGCACAGTGTACAGAGGGGGCAGCCTGGAGAATATCACATCCAGCACAGTGTACAGAGGGGGCAACCTGGAGAATATCACATCCAGCACAGTGTACAGAGGGGGCAGCCTGGAGAATATCACACCCAGCACAGTGTACAGAGGGGGCAACCTGGAGAATATCACACCCAGCACAGTGTACAGAGGGGGCAACCTGGAGAATATCACATCCAGCACAGTGTACAGAGGGGGCAACCTGGAGAATATCACACCCAGCACAGTGTACAGTGGGGGCAACCTGGAGAATATCACATCCAGCACAGTGTACAGAGGGGGCAACCTGGAGAAAATCACATCCAGCACAGTGTACAGAGAGGGGCAACCTGGAGAATATCACATCCAGCACAGTGTACAGAGGGGGCAACCTGGAGAATATCACATCCAGCACAGTATACAGAGGGGGCAACCTGGAGAATATCACACCCAGCACAGTGTACAGAGGGGGCAACCTGGAGAATATCACACCCAGCACAGTGTACAGAGGGGGCAACCTGGAGAATATCACATCCAGCACAGTGTACAGAGGGGGCAACCTGGAGAATATCACATCCAGCACAGTGTACAGAGGGGGCAACCTGGAGAATATCACATCCAGCACAGTGTACAGAGGGGGGCAACCTGGAGAATATCACATCCAGCACAGTGTACAGAGGAGGCAACCTGGAGAATATCACATCCAGCACAGTGTACAGAGGGGGCAACCTGGAGAATATCACATCCAGCACAGTATACAGAGGGGGCAACCTGGAGAATATCACACCCAGCACAGTGTACAGAGGGGGCAACCTGGAGAATATCACACCCAGCACAGTGTACAGAGGGGGCAACCTGGAGAATATCACATCCAGCACAGTGTACAGAGGGGGCAACCTGGAGAATATCACATCCAGCACAGTGTACAGAGGGGGCAACCTGGAGAATATCACATCCAGCACAGTGTACAGAGGGGGGCAACCTGGAGAATATCACACCCAGCACAGTGTACAGAGGAGGCAACCTGGAGAATATCACATCCAGCACAGTGTACAGAGGGGGGCAACCTGGAGAATATCACATCCAGCACAGTGTACAGAGGGGGGCAACCTGGAGAATATCACATCCAGCACAGTGTACAGAGGGGGCAACCTGGAGAATATCACATCCAGCACAGTGTACAGAGGGGGCAACCTGGAGAATATCACATCCAGCACAGTGTACAGAGGGGGCAACCTGGAGAATATCACATCCAGCACAGTGTACAGAGGGGGCAACCTGGAGAATATCACATCCAGCACAGTGTACAGAGGAGGCAACATGGAGAATATCACACCCAGCACAGTGTACAGAGGGGGCAACCTGGAGAATATCACATCCAGCACAGTGTACAGAGGGGGCAACCTGGAGAAAATCACATCCAGCACAGTGTACAGAGGGGGCAACCTGGAGAATATCACATCCAGCACAGTGTACAGAGGGGGCAACCTGGAGAATATCACATCCAGCACAGTGTACAGAGGGGGCAACCTGGAGAATATCACATCCAGCACAGTATACAGAGGGGGCAACCTGGAGAATATCACACCCAGCACAGTATACAGAGGGGGCAACCTGGAGAATATCACACCCAGCACAGTGTACAGAGGGGGCAACCTGGAGAATATCACACCCAGCACAGTGTACAGAGGGGGCAACCTGGAGAATATCACATCCAGCACAGTGTACAGAGGGGGCAACCTGGAGAATATCACATCCAGCACAGTGTACAGAGGGGGCAACCTGGTGAATATCACATCCAGCACAGTGTACAGAGGGGGGCAACCTGGAGAATATCACATCCAGCACAGTGTACAGAGGAGGCAACCTGGAGAATATCACATCCAGCACAGTGTACAGAGGGGGGCAACCTGGAGAATATCACATCCAGCACAGTGTACAGAGGGGGGCAACCTGGAGAATATCACATCCAGCACAGTGTACAGAGGGGGCAACCTGGAGAATATCACATCCAGCACAGTGTACAGAGGGGGCAACCTGGAGAATATCACATCCAGCACAGTGTACAGAGGGGGCAACCTGGAGAATATCACATCCAGCACAGTGTACAGAGGAGGCAACATGGAGAATATCACACCCAGCACAGTGTACAGAGGGGGCAACCTGGAGAATATCACATCCAGCACAGTGTACAGAGGGGGCAACCTGGAGAATATCACATCCAGCACAGTGTACAGAGGGGGGCAACCTGGAGAATATCACATCCAGCACAGTGTACAGAGGGGGCAACCTGGAGAATATCACATCCAGCACAGTGTACAGAGGGGGCAACCTGGAGAATATCACACCCAGCACAGTGTACAGAGGGGGCAACCTGGAGAATATCACATCCAGCACAGTGTACAGAGGGGGCAACCTGGAGAATATCACATCCAGCACAGTGTACAGAGGGGGGGGACCTGGAGAATATCACATCCAGCACAGTGTACAGAGGGGGGGCAACCTGGAGAATATCACATCCAGCACAGTGTACAGAGGGGGCAACCTGGAGAATATCACATCCAGCACAGTGTACAGAGGGGGGGCAACCTGGAGAATATCACATCCAGCACAGTGTACAGAGGGGGCAACCTGGAGAATATCACATCCAGCACAGTGTACAGAGGGGGGCAACCTGGAGAATATCACATCCAGCACAGTGTACAGAGGGGGCAACCTGGAGAATATCACATCCAGCACAGTGTACAGAGGGGGCAACCTGGAGAATATCACATCCAGCACAGTGTACAGAGGGGGCAACCTGGAGAATATCACATCCAGCACAGTGTACAGAGGAGGCAACCTGGAGAATATCACATCCAGCACAGTGTACAGAGGGGGCAAACTGGAGAATATCACATCCAGCACAGTGCACGGGGGGGCAACCTGGAGAATATCACATCCAGCACAGTGTACAGAGGGGCACAACCTGGAGAATATCACATCCAGCACAGTGTACAGAGGGGGGCAACTTGGAGAATATCACATCCTGCACAGTGTACAGAGGGGGGCAACCTGGAGAATATCACATCCAGCACACTGTACAGAGGGGGCAAACTGGAGAATATCACATCCAGCACAGTATACAGAGGGGGGGCAACCTGGAGAATATCACATCCAGCACAGGGTACAGAGGGGGGCAACCTGGAGAATATCACATCCAGCACAGTGTACAGAGGGGGCAACCTGGAGAATATCACATCCAGCACAGTGTACAGAGGGGGGCAACCTGGAGAATATCACATCCAGCACAGTGTACAGAGGGGGGCAACCTGGAGAATATCACATCCAGCACAGTGTACAGAGGGGAGGGGCGGCAACCTGGAGAATATCACATCCAGCACAGTGTAAAGAGGGGGCAACCTGGAGAATATCACATCCAGCACAGTGTACAGAGGGGGGCAACCTGGAGAATATTACATCCAGCACAGTGTACAGAGGGGGCAACCTGGAGAATATCACATCCAGCACAGTGTACAGGGGGGGCAACCTGGAGAATATCACATCCAGCACAGTGTACAGAGGAGGCAACCTGGAGAATATCACATCCAGCACAGTGTACAGAGGAGGCAACCTGGAGAATATCACATCCAGCACAGTGTACAGGGGGGGCAACCTGGAGAATATCACATCCAGCACAGTGTACAGAGGGGCACAACCTGGAGAATATCACATCCAGCACAGTATACAGAGGGGGGGCAACCTGGAGAATATCACATCCAGCACAGTGTACAGAGGGGCACAACCTGGAGAATATCACATCCAGCACAGTATACAGAGGGGGGGCAACCTGCAGAATATCACATCCAGCACAGTGTACAGGGGGGGCAACCTGGAGAATATCACATCCAGCACAGTGTACAGAGGGGCACAACCTGGAGAATATCACATCCAGCACAGTGTACAGAGGGGGGCAACTTGGAGAATATCACATCCTGCACAGTGTACAGAGGGGGGCAACCTGGAGAATATCACATCCAGCACACTGTACAGAGGGGGCAAACTGGAGAATATCACATCCAGCACAGTATACAGAGGGGGGGCAACCTGGAGAATATCACATCCAGCACAGTGTACAGAGGGGGGGGCAACCTGGAGAATATCACATCCAGCACAGTGTACAGAGGGGGCAACCTGGAGAATATCACATCCAGCACAGTGTACAGAGGGGGGACACCTGGAGAATATCACATCCAGCTCAGTGTACAGAGGGGGGGCAAACTGGAGAATATCACATCCAGCACAGTGTACAGAGGGGGGCAAACTGCAGAATATCACATCCAGCACAGTGTACATAGAGGGGGGCAAACTGGAGAATATCACATCCAGCACAGTGTACAGAGGGGGGCAAACTGGAGAATATCACATCCAGCACAGTGTACAGAGGAGGCAACCTGGAGAATATCACATCCAGCACTGTGTACAGAGGGGGCAACCTGGAGAATATCACACCCAGCACAGTGTACAGAGGAGGCAACCTGGAGAATATCACATCCAGCACAGTGTACAGAGGAGGCAACCTGGAGAATATCACACCCAGCACAGTGTACAGAGGGGGGCAACCTGGAGAATATCACATCCAGCACAGTGTACAGAGGGGGCAACCTGGAGAATA
The DNA here is from genome assembly GCA_029206835.1 of Rana muscosa. Taxonomy (NCBI): domain Eukaryota; kingdom Metazoa; phylum Chordata; class Amphibia; order Anura; family Ranidae; genus Rana; species Rana muscosa. The sequence goes on along the minus strand of CM055119.1, from coordinate 201,514,007 downwards.
TCACACCCAGCACAGTGTACAGAGGGAGGCAACCTGGAGAATATCACATCCAGCACAGTGTACAGAGGGGGCAACCTGGAGAATATCACATCCAGCACAGTGTACAGGGGGGGCAACCTGGAGAATATCACATCCAGCACAGTGTACAGAGGGGGCAACCTGGAGAATATCACATCCAGCACAATGTACAGGGGGGGCAACCTGGAGAATATCACATCCAGCACAGTGTACAGAGGGGGGACCTGGAGAATATCACATCCAGCACAGTGTACAGAGGGGGGCAAACTGGAGAATATCACATCCAGCACAGTGTACAGAGGGGGCAACCTGGAGAATATCACACCCAGCACAGTGTACAGAGGGGGGACCTGGAGAATATCACATCCAGCACAGTGTACAGAGGGGGGGCAACCTGGAGAATATCACATCCAGCACAGTGTACAGGGGAGGCAACCTGGAGAATATCACATCCAGCACAGTGTACAGGGGGGGGCAACCTGGAGAATATCACATCCAGCACAGTGTACAGAGGGGGGCAAACTGGAGAATACCACATCCAGCACAGTGTACAGAGAGGGGGAGCAACCTGGAGAATATCACATCCAGCACAGTGTACAGAGGGGAGCAAACTGGAGAATATCACATCCAGCACAGTGTACAGAGGGGGCAACCTGGAGAATATCACATCCAGCACAGTGTACAGAGGAGGCAACCTGGAGAATATCACATCCAGCACAGTGTACAGAGGGGGCAACCTGGAGAATATCACACCCAGCACAGTGTACAGAGGAGGCAACCTGGAGAATATCACATCCAGCACAGTGTACAGAGGAGGCAACCTAGAGAATATCACATCCAGCACAGTGTACAGAGGAGGCAACCTGGAGAATATCACATCCAGCACAGTGTACAGAGGGGGCAACCTGGAGAATATCACATCCAGCACAGTGTACAGAGGGGGAAACCTGGAGAATATCACATCCAGCACAGTGTACAGAGGGGGGCAACCTGGAGAATATCACATCCAGCACAGTGTACAGAGGAGGCAACCTGGAGAATATCACATCCAGCACAGTGTACAGAGGGGGAAACCTGGAGAATATCACATCCAGCACAGTGTACAGAGAGGGGGAGCAACCTGGAGAATATCACATCCAGCACAGTGTACAGAGGGGGGCAAACTGGAGAATATCACATCCAGCACAGTGTACAGAGGGGGGGACCTGGAGAATATCACATCCAGCACAGTGTACAGAGGGGGGGCAACCTGGAGAATATCACATCCAGCACAGTGTACAGAGGGGGGCATCCTGGAGAATATCACATCCAGCACAGTGTACAGAGGAGGCATCCGGGAGAATATCACACCCAGCACAGTGTACAGAGGGGGCAACCTGGAGAATATCACATCCAGCACAGTGTACAGAGGGGGGCAACCTGGAGAATATCACATCCAGCACAGTGTACAGAGGAGGCAACCTGGAGAATATCACACCCAGCACAGTGTACAGAGGGGGCAACCTGGAGAATATCACATCCAGCACAGTGTACAGAGGGAGGCAACCTGGAGAATATCACATCCAGCACAGTGTACAGAGGAGGCAACCTGGAGAATATCACATCCAGCACAGTGTACAGAGGGGGCAAACTGGAGAATATCACATCCAGCACAGTGTACAGAGGGGGCAACCTGGAGAATATCACATCCAGCACAGTGTACAGAGTGGCACAACCTGGAGAATATCACATCCAGCACAGTGTACAGAGGAGGCATCCTGGAGAATATCACACCCAGCACAGTGTACAGAGGGGGCAACCTGGAGAATATCACATCCAGCACAGTGTACAGAGGGGGCAACCTGGAGAATATCACATCCAGCACAGTGTACAGAGGGGCGCAACCTGGAGAATATCACATCCAGCACAGTGTACAGAGGGGGCAGCCTGGAGAATATCACATCCAGCACAGTGTACAGAGGGGGCAACCTGGAGAATATCACACCCAGCACAGTGTACAGAGGGGGCAACCTGGAGAATATCACACCCAGCACAGTGTACAGAGGGGGCAACCTGGAGAATATCACATCCAGCACAGTGTACAGAGGGGGCAACCTGGAGAATATCACATCCAGCACAGTATACAGAGGGGGCAACCTGGAGAATATCACACCCAGCACAGTGTACAGAGGGGGCAACCTGGAGAATATCACACCCAGCACAGTGTACAGAGGGGGCAACCTGGAGAATATCACATCCAGCACAGTGTACAGAGGGGGCAACCTGGAGAATATCACATCCAGCACAGTGTACAGAGGGGGCAACCTGGAGAATATCACATCCAGCACAGTGTACAGAGGGGGGCAACCTGGAGAATATCACATCCAGCACAGTGTACAGAGGAGGGAACCTGGAGAATATCACATCCAGCACAGTGTACAGAGGGGGGCAACCTGGAGAATATCACATCCAGCACAGTGTACAGAGGGGGGCAACCTGGAGAATATCACATCCAGCACAGTGTACAGAGGGGGCAACCTGGAGAATATCACATCCAGCACAGTGTACAGAGGGGGCAACCTGGAGAATATCACATCCAGCACAGTGTACAGAGGGGGCAACCTGGAGAATATCACACCCAGCACAGTGTACAGAGGGGGGCAACCTGGAGAATATCACATCCAGCACAGTGTACAGAGGGGGCAACCTGGAGAATATCACATCCAGCACAGTGTACAGAGGGGGCAACCTGGAGAATATCACATCCAGCACAGTGTACAGAGGGGGCAACCTGGAGAATATCACATCCAGCACAGTGTACAGAGGAGGCAACATGGAGAATATCACACCCAGCACAGTGTACAGAGGGGGCAACCTGGAGAATATCACATCCATGACAGTGTACAGAGGGGGCAACCTGGAGAAAATCACATCCAGCACAGTGTACAGAGAGGGGCAACCTGGAGAATATCACATCCAGCACAGTGTACAGAGGGGGCAACCTGGAGAATATCACATCCAGCACAGTATACAGAGGGGGCAACCTGGAGAATATCACACCCAGCACAGTATACAGAGGGGGCAACCTGGAGAATATCACACCCAGCACAGTGTACAGAGGGGGCAACCTGGAGAATATCACACCCAGCACAGTGTACAGAGGGGGCAACCTGGAGAATATCACATCCAGCACAGTGTACAGAGGGGGCAACCTGGAGAATATCACATCCAGCACAGTGTACAGAGGGGGCAACCTGGAGAATATCACATCCAGCACAGTGTACAGAGGGGGCAACCTGGAGAATATCACATCCAGCACAGTGTACAGAGGGGGCAACCTGGAGAATATCACATCCAGCACAGTGTACAGAGGGGGCAACCTGGAGAATATCACATCCAGCACAGTGTACAGAGGAGGACAACCTGGAGAATATCACATCCAGCACAGTGTACAGAGGAGGCAACCTGGAGAATATCACATCCAGCACAGTGTACAGAGGGGGGCAACCTGGAGAATATCACATCCAGCACAGTGTACAGAGGGGGGCAACCTGGAGAATATCACATCCAGCACAGTGTACAGAGGGGGCAACCTGGAGAATATCACATCCAGCACAGTGTACAGAGGGGGCAACCTGGAGAATATCACATCCAGCACAGTGTACAGAGGGGGCAACCTGGAGAATATCACATCCAGCACAGTGTACAGAGGGGGCAACCTGGAGAATATCACATCCAGCACAGTGTACAGAGGAGGCAACATGGAGAATATCACACCCAGCACAGTGTACAGAGGGGGCAACCTGGAGAATATCACATGCAGCACAGTGTACAGAGGGGGCAACCTGGAGAATATCACATCCAGCACAGTGTACAGAGGGGGGCAACCTGGAGAATATCACATCCAGCACAGTGTACAGAGGGGGCAACCTGGAGAATATCACATCCAGCACAGTGTACAGAGGGGGCAACCTGGAGAATATCACATCCAGCACAGTGTACAGAGGGGGCAACCTGGAGAATATCACATCCAGCACAGTGTACAGAGAGGGGCAACCTGGAGAATATCACATCCAGCACAGTGTACAGAGGGGGCAACCTGGAGAATATCACACCCAGCACAGTGTACAGAGGGGGCAACCTGGAGAATATCACATCCAGCACAGTGTACAGAGGGGGCAACCTGGAGAATATCACATCCAGCACAGTGTACAGAGGGGGGACCTGGAGAATATCACATCCAGCACAGTGTACAGAGGGGGGGCAACCTGGAGAATATCACATCCAGCACAGTGTACAGAGGGGGGGCAACCTGGAGAATATCACATCCAGCACAGTGTACAGAGGGGGCAACCTGGAGAATATCACATCCAGCACAGTGTACAGAGGGGGGACCTGGAGAATATCACATCCAGCACAGTGTACAGAGGGGGGCAACCTGGAGAATATCACATCCAGCACAGTGTACAGAGGGGGCAACCTGGAGAATATCACATCCAGCACAGTGTACAGAGGGGGCAACCTGGAGAATATCACATCCAGCACAGTGTACAGAGGAGGCAACCTGGAGAATATCACATCCAGCACAGTGTACAGAGGGGGCAAACTGGAGAATATCACATCCAGCACAGTGTACAGAGGGGGCAACCTGGAGAATATCACATCCAGCACAGGGTACAGAGGGGGGCAACCTGGAGAATATCACATCCAGCACAGTGTACAGAGGGGGCAACCTGGAGAATATCACATCCAGCACAGTGTACAGAGGGGGGCAACCTGGAGAATATCACATCCAGCACAGTGTACAGAGGGGGGCAACCTGGAGAATATCACATCCAGCACAGTGTACAGAGGGGAGGGGGGGGCAACCTGGAGAATATCACATCCAGCACAGTGTACAGAGGGGGGCAACCTGGAGAATATTACATCCAGCACAGTGTACAGAGGAGGCAACCTGGAGAATATCACATCCAGCACAGTGTACAGAGGGGGGCAACCTGGAGAATATTACATCCAGCACAGTGTACAGAGGGGGGGCAACCTGGAGAATATCACATCCAGCACAGTGTACAGAGGGGGGCAACCTGGAGAATATCACATCCAGCACAGTGTACAGAGGGGGGCAACCTGGAGAATATCACATCCAGCACAGTGTACAGAGGAGGCAACCTGGAGAATATCACATCCAGCACAGTGTACAGAGGGGGGCAACCTGGAGAATATTACATCCAGCACAGTGTACAGAGGGGGCAACCTGGAGAATATCACATCCAGCACAGTGTACAGGGGGGGGCAACCTGGAGAATATCACATCCAGCACAGTGTACAGAGGAGGCAACCTGGAGAATATCACATCCAGCACAGTGTACAGAGGAGGCAACCTGGAGAATATCACATCCAGCACAGTGTACAGGGGGGGCAACCTGGTGAATATCACATCCAGCACAGTGTACAGAGGGGCACAACCTGGAGAATATCACATCCAGCACAGTATACAGAGGGGGGGCAACCTGGAGAATATCACATCCAGCACAGTGTACAGAGGGGCACAACCTGGAGAATATCACATCCAGCACAGTATACAGAGGGGGGGCAACCTGCAGAATATCACATCCAGCACAGTGTACAGGGGGGGCAACCTGGAGAATATCACATCCAGCACAGTGTACAGAGGGGCACAACCTGGAGAATATCACATCCAGCACAGTGTACAGAGGGGGGCAACTTGGAGAATATCACATCCTGCACAGTGTACAGAGGGGGGCAACCTGGAGAATATCACATCCAGCACACTGTACAGAGGGGGCAAACTGGAGAATATCACATCCAGCACAGTATACAGAGGGGGGGCAACCTGGAGAATATCACATCCAGCACAGTGTACAGAGGGGGGGCAACCTGGAGAATATCACATCCAGCACAGTGTACAGAGGGGGCAACCTGGAGAATATCACATCCAGCACAGTGTACAGAGGGGGGACACCTGGAGAATATCACATCCAGCTCAGTGTACAGAGGGGGGGCAAACTGGAGAATATCACATCCAGCACAGTGTACAGAGGGGGGCAAACTGCAGAATATCACATCCAGCACAGTGTACATAGAGGGGGGCAAACTGGAGAATATCACATCCAGCACAGTGTACAGAGGGGGGCAAACTGGAGAATATCACATCCAGCACAGTGTACAGAGGGGTCAACCTGGAAAATTTCACATCCAGCACAGTGTACAGAGGGGGCAAACTGGATAATATCACATCCAGCACAGTGTACAGAGGGGGCAAACTGGAGAATATCACATCCAGCACAGTGTACAGAGGGGGCAACCTGGAGAATATCACATCCAGCACAGTGTACAGAGGGGGCAACCTGGAGAATATCACATCCAGCACAGTGTACAGAGGGGGCAACCTGGAGAATATCACATCCAGCACAGTGTACAGAGGGGGCAACCTGGAGAATATCACATCCAGCACAGTGTACAGAGGGGGGCAAACTGGAGAATATCACATCCCGCACAGTGTACAGAGGGGGCAACCTGGAGAATATCACATCCAGCACAGTGTACAGAGGGGGAGCAACCTGGAGAATATCACATCCAGCACAGTGTACAGAGGGGGGCAACCTGGAGAATATCACATCCAGCACAGTGTACACAGGGGGGACCTGGAGAATATCACATCCAGCACAGTGTACAGAGGGGGGCAACCTGGAGAATATCACATCCAGCACAGTGTACAGAGGGGGCAACCTGGAGAATATCACATCCAGCACAGTGTACAGAGGGGGGCAAACTGGAGAATATCACATCCAGCACAGTGTACAGAGGGGGGGCAAACTGGAGAATATCACATCCAGCACAGTGTACAGAGGGGGCAACCTGGAGAATATCACATCCAGCACAGTGTACAGAGGGGGCAACCTGGAGAATATCACATCCAGCACAGTGTACAGAGGGGGAGCAACCTGGAGAATATCACATCCAGCACAGTGTACAGAGGGGGGCAACCTGGAGAATATCACATCCAGCACAGTGTACACAGGGGGGGCCTGGAGAATATCACATCCAGCACAGTGTACAGATGGGGCAACCTGGAGAATATCACATCCAGCACAGTGTACAGAGGGGGCAAACTGGAGAATATCACATCCAGCACAGTGTACAGAGGGGGGACCTGGAGAATATCACATCCAGCACAGTTTACAGAGGGGGCAACCTGGAGAATATCACATCCAGCACAGTGTACAGAGGGAGGGCAACCTGGAGAATATCACATCCAGCACAGTGTACAGAGGGGGCAACCTGGAGAATATCACATCCAGCACAGTGTACAGAGGGGGCAACCTGGAGAATATCACATCCAGCACAGTGTACAGAGGGGGCAACCTGGAGAATATCACATCCAGCACAGTGTACAGAGGAGGCAACCTGGAGAATATCACATCCAGCACAGTGTACAGAGGGGGCAACCTGGAGAATATCACACCCAGCACAGTGTACAGAGGAGGCAACCTGGAGAATATCACATCCAGCACAGTGTACAGAGGAGGCAACCTGGAGAATATCACACCCAGCACAGTGTACAGCGGGGGGCAACCTGGAGAATATCACATCCAGCACAGTGTACAGAGGGGGCAACCTGGAGAATATCACACCCAGCACAGTGTACAGAGGGAGGCAACCTGGAGAATATCACATCCAGCACAGTGTACAGAGGGGGCAACCTGGAGAATATCACATCCAGCACAGTGTACAGGGGGGCAACCTGGAGAATATCACATCCAGCACAGTGTACAGAGGGGGGCAACCTGGAGAATATCACATCCAGCACAATGTACAGGGGGGCAACCTGGAGAATATCACATCCAGCACAGAGTACAGAGGGGGGACCTGGAGAATATCACATCCAGCACAGTGTACAGAGGGGGGCAACCTGGAGAATATCACATCCAGCACAGTGTACAGAGGGGGCAAACTGGAGAATATCACATCCAGCACAGTGTACAGAGAGGGCAACCTGGAGAATATCACATCCAGCACAGTGTACAGAGGGGGCAACCTGGAGAATATCACATCCAGCACAGTGTACAGAGGGGGCAAACTGGAGAATATCACATCCAGCACAGTGTACAGAGGGGGGGACCTGGAGAATATCACATCCAGCACAGTGTACAGAGGGGGGGCAACCTGGAGAATATCACATCCAGCACAGTGTACAGGGGAGGCAACCTGGAGAATATCACATCCAGCACAGTGTACAGGGGGGGCAACCTGGAGAATATCACATCCAGCACAGTGTACAGAGGGGGGCAAACTGGAGAATACCACATCCAGCACAGTGTACAGAGAGGGGGAGCAACCTGGAGAATATCACATCCAGCACAGTGTACAGAGGGGAGCAAACTGGAGAATATCACATCCAGCACAGTGTACAGAGGGGGGCAACCTGGAGAATATCACATCCAGCACAGTGTACAGAGGAGGCAACCTGGAGAATATCACATCCAGCACAGTGTACAGAGGAGGCAACCTGGAGAATATCACATCCAGCACAGTGTACAGAGGGGGCAACCTGGAGAATATCACATCCAGCACAGTGTACAGAGGGGGCAACCTGGAGAATATCACATCCAGCACAGTGTACAGAGGGGGGGACCTGGAGAATATCACATCCAGCACAGTGTACAGAGGGGGGGCAACCTGGAGAATATCACATCCAGCACAGTGTACAGGGGAGGCAACCTGGAGAATATCACATCCAGCACAGTGTACAGGGGGGGGCAACCTGGAGAATATCACATCCAGCACAGTGTACAGAGGGGGCAAACTGGAGAATATCACATCCAGCACAGTGTACAGAGGGGGCAACCTGGAGAATATCACATCCAGCACAGTGTACAGAGGGGGGGACCTGGAGAATATCACATCCAGCACAGTGTACAGAGGGGGGGCAACCTGGAGAATATCACATCCAGCACAGTGTACAGGGGAGGCAACCTGGAGAATATCACATCCAGCACAGTGTACAGAGGGGGCAACCTGGAGAATATCACATCCAGCACAGTGTACAGGGGGGGGCAACCTGGAGAATATCACATCCAGCACAGTGTACAGAGGGGGGCAAACTGGAGAATACCACATCCAGCACAGTGTACAGAGAGGGGGAGCAACCTGGAGAATATCACATCCAGCACAGTGTACAGAGGGGAGCAAACTGGAGAATATCACATCCAGCACAGTGTACAGAGGGGGGCAACCTGGAGAATATCACATCCAGCACAGTGTACAGAGGAGGCAACCTGGAGAAAATCACATCCAGCACAGTGTACAGAGGAGGCAACCTGGAGAATATCACATCCAGCACAGTGTACAGGGGGGGCAACCTGGAGAATATCACATCCAGCACAGTGTACAGAGGGGGCAACCTGGAGAATATCACATCCAGCACAGTGTACAGAGGGGGCAACCTGGAGAATATCACATCCAGCACAGTGTACAGAGGGGGCAACCTGGAGAATATCACATCCAGCACAGTGTACAGAGAGGGGGAGCAACCTGGAGAATATCACATCCAGCACAGTGTACAGAGGGGGGCAAACTGGAGAATATCACATCCAGCACAGTGTACAGAGGGGGGGACCTGGAGAATATCACATCCAGCACAGTGTACAGAGGGGGGGCAACCTGGAGAATATCACATCCAGCACAGTGTACAGAGGGGGGCATCCTGGAGAATATCACATCCAGCACAGTGTACAGAGGGGGCAACCTGGAGAATATCACATCCAGCACAGTGTACAGAGGAGGCATCCTGGAGAATATCACACCCAGCACAGTGTACAGAGGGGGCAACCTGGAGAATATCACATCCAGCACAGTGTACAGAGGGGCACAACCTGGAGAATATCACATCCAGCACAGTGTACAGAGGGGGCAACCTGGAGAATATCACATCCAGCACAGTGTACAGAGGGGGCAACCTGGAGAATATCACATCCAGCACAGTGTACAGAGGGGGCAACCTGGAGAATATCACATCCAGCACAGTGTACAGAGGGGGCAACCTGGAGAATATCACATCCAGCACAGTGTACAGAGGGGGACAACCTGGAGAATATCACATCCAGCACAGTGTACAGAGGAGGCAACCTGGAGAATATCACATCCAGCACAGTGTACAGAGGGGGCAACCTGGAGAATATCACATCCAGCACAGTGTACAGAGGGGGCAAACTGGAGAATATCACATCCAGCACTGTGTACAGAGGGGGCAACCTGGAGAATATCACATCCAGCACAGTGTACAGAGTGGCACAACCTGGAGAATATCACATCCAGCACAGTGTACAGAGGAGGCAACCTGGAGAATATCACATCCAGCACAGTGTACAGAGGGGGCAACCTGGAGAATATCACATCCAGCACAGTGTACAGAGAGGGGGAGCAACCTGGAGAATATCACATCCAGCACAGTGTACAGAGGGGGGCAAACTGGAGAATATCACATCCAGCACAGTGTACAGAGGGGGGGACCTGGAGAATATCACATCCAGCACAGTGTACAGAGGGGGGGGCAACCTGGAGAATATCACATCCAGCACAGTGTACAGAGGGGGGCATCCTGGAGAATATCACATCCAGCACAGTGTACAGAGGAGGCATCCTGGAGAATATCACACCCAGCACAGTGTACAGAGGGGGCAACCTGGAGAATATCACATCCAGCACAGTGTACAGAGGGGCACAACCTGGAGAATATCACATCCAGCACAGTGTACAGAGGGGGCAACCTGGAGAATATCACATCCAGCACAGTGTACAGAGGGGGCAACCTGGAGAATATCACATCCAGCACAGTGTACAGAGGGGGCAACCTGGAGAATATCACATCCAGCACAGTGTACAGAGGGGGGCAACCTGGAGAATATCACATCCAGCACAGTGTACAGAGGAGGCAACCTGGAGAATATCACACCCAGCACAGTGTACAGAGGGGGCAACCTGGAGAATATCACATCCAGCACAGTGTACAGAGGGAGGCAACCTGGAGAATATCACATCCAGCACAGTGTACAGAGGGGGTAACCTGGAGAATATCACATCCAGCACAGTGTACAGAGGAGGCAACCTGGAGAATATCACATCCAGCACAGTGTACAGAGGAGGCAACCTGGAGAATATCACATCCAGCACAGTGTACAGAGGGGGCAAACTGGAGAATATCACATCCAGCACAGTGTACAGAGGGGGCAACCTGGAGAATATCACATCCAGCACAGTGTACAGAGTGGCACAACCTGGAGAATATCACATCCAGCACAGTGTACAGAGGAGGCATCCTGGAGAATATCACACCCAGCACAGTGTACAGAGGGGGCAACCTGGAGAATATCACATCCAGCACAGTGTACAGAGGGGGCAACCTGGAGAATATCACATCCAGCACAGTGTACAGAGGGGTGCAACCTGGAGAATATCACATCCAGCACAGTGTACAAAGGGGGCAACCTGGAGAATATCACATCCAGCACAGTGTACAGAGGGGGCAACCTGGAGAATATCACACCCAGCACAGTGTACAGAGGGGGCAACCTGGATAATATCACACCCAGCACAGTGTACAGAGGTGGCAACCTGGAGAATATCACATCCAGCACAGTGTACAGAGGGGGCAACCTGGAGAAAATCACATCCAGCACAGTGTACAGAGGGGGGCAACCTGGAGAATATCACATCCAGCACAGTGTACAGAGGGGGCAACCTGGAGAATATCACATCCAGCACAGTGTACAGAGGGGGCAACCTGGAGAAAATCACATCCAGCACAGTGTACAGAGGGGGGCAACCTGGAGAATATCACATCCAGCACAGTGTACAGAGAGGGGCAACCTGGAGAATATCACATCCAGCACAGTGTACAGAGGAGGCAACCTGGAGAATATCACACCCAGCACAGTGTACAGAGGGGGCAACCTGGAGAATATCACATCCAGCACAGTATACAGAGGGGGCAACCTGGAGAATATCACACCCAGCACAGTGTACAGAGGGGGAAACCTGGAGAATATCACACCCAGCACAGTGTACAGAGGGGGCAACCTGGAGAATATCACATCCAGCACAGTGTACAGATGGGGCAACCTGGAGAATATCACATCCAGCACAGTGTACAGAGGGGGCAACCTGGAGAATATCACATCCAGCACAGTGTACAGAGGGGGGCAACCTGGAGAATATCACATCCAGCACAGTGTACAGAGGAGGCAACCTGGAGAATATCACATCCAGCACAGTGTACAGAGGGGGGCAAACTGGAGAATATCACATCCAGCACAGTGTACAGAGGGGGCAGCCTGGAGAATATCACATCCAGCACAGTGTACAGAGGGGGGGCAACCTGGAGAATATCACATCCAGCACAGTGTACAGAGGGGGGGCCTGGAGAATATCACATCCAGCACAGTGTACAGAGAGGGGGGCCTGGAGAATATCACATCCAGCACAGTGTACAGAGGGGGAGACACCTGGAGAATATCACATCCAGCACAGTGTACAGAGGGGGGCACCTGGAGAATATCACATCCAGCACAGTGTACAGAGGGGGGACACCTGGAGAATATCACATCCAGCACAGTGTACAGAGGGGGGACACCTGGAGAATATCACATCCAGCACAGTGTACAGAGGGGGGACACCTGGAGAATATCACATCCAGCACAATGTACAGAGGGGGGACACCTGGAGAATATCACATCCAGCACAGTGTACAGAGGGGGGACAACCTGGAGAATATCACATCCAGCACAGTGTACAGAGGGGGGGACACCTGGAGAATATCACATCCAGCACAGTGTACAGAGGGGGCAACCTGGAGAATATCACATCCAGCACAGTGTACAGAGGGGGCAACCTGGAGAATATCACATCCAGCACAGTGTACAGAGAGGGGCAACCTGGAGAATATCACATCCAGCACAGTGTACAGAGGGGGCAACCTGGAGAATATCACACCCAGCACAGTGTACAGAGGGGGCAACCTGGAGAATATCACATCCAGCACAGTGTACAGAGGGGGCAACCTGGAGAATATCACATCCAGCACAGTGTACAGAGGGGGGGGACCTGGAGAATATCACATCCAGCACAGTGTACAGAGGGGGGGCAACCTGGAGAATATCACATCCAGCACAGTGTACAGAGGGGGGCAACCTGGAGAATATCACATCCAGCACAGTGTACAGAGGGGGCAACCTGGAGAATATCACATCCAGCACAGTGTACAGAGGGGGCAACCTGGAGAATATCACTTCCAGCACAGTGTACAGAGGGGGCAACCTGGAGAATATCACATCCAGCACAGTGTACAGAGGGGGCAACCTGGAGAATATCACATCCAGCACAGTGTACAGAGGAGGCAACCTGGAGAATATCACATCCAGCACAGTGTACAGAGGGGGCAAACTGGAGAATATCACATCCAGCACAGGGTACAGAGGGGGGCAACCTGGAGAATATCACATCCAGCACAGTGTACAGAGGGGGCAACCTGGAGAATATCACATCCAGCACAGGGTACAGAGGGGGGCAACCTGGAGAATATCACATCCAGCACAGTGTACAGAGGGGGCAACCTGGAGAATATCACATCCAGCACAGTGTACAGAGGGGGGCAACCTGGAGAATATCACATCCAGCACAGTGTACAGAGGGGGCAACCTGGAGAATATCACATCCAGCACAGTGTACAGAGGGGAGGGGGGGGCAACCTGGAGAATATCACATCCAGCACAGTGTAAAGAGGGGGGCAACCTGGAGAATATCACATCCAGCACAGTGTACAGAGGGGGGCAACCTGGAGAATATTACATCCAGCACAGTGTACAGAGGAGGCAACCTGGAGAATATCACATCCAGCACAGTGTACAGAGGGGGGCAACCTGGAGAATATTACATCCAGCACAGTGTACAGAGGGGGGCAACCTGGAGAATATCACATCCAGCACAGTGTACAGAGGAGGCAACCTGGAGAATATCACATCCAGCACAGTGTACAGAGGGGGGCAACCTGGAGAATATTACATCCAGCACAGTGTACAGAGGGGGCAACCTGGAGAATATCACATCCAGCACAGTGTACAGGGGGGGCAACCTGGAGAATATCACATCCAGCACAGTGTACAGAGGAGGCAACCTGGAGAATATCACATCCAGCACAGTGTACAGAGGAGGCAACCTGGAGAATATCACATCCAGCACAGTGTACAGGGGGGGCAACCTGGAGAATATCACATCCAGCACAGTGTACAGAGGGGCACAACCTGGAGAATATCACATCCAGCACAGTATACAGAGGGGGGCAACCTGGAGAATATCACATCCAGCACAGTGTACAGAGGGGCACAACCTGGAGAATATCACATCCAGCACAGTATACAGAGGGGGGGCAACCTGCAGAATATCACATCCAGCACAGTGTACAGAGGGGCACAACCTGGAGAATATCACATCCAGCACAGTGTACAGAGGGGGGCAACCTGGAGAATATCACATCCAGCACACTGTACAGGGGGGGCAAACTGGAGAATATCACATCCAGCACAGTATACAGAGGGGGGCAACCTGGAGAATATCACATCCAGCACAGTGTACAGAGGGGGCAACCTGGAGAATATCACATCCAGCACAGTGTACAGAGGGGGGACACCTGGAGAATATCACATCCAGCACAGTGTACAGAGGGGGGCAACCTGGAGAATATCACATCCAGCACAGTGTACAGAGGGGGCAACCTGGAGAATATCACATCCAGCTCAGTGTACAGAGGGGGGGCAAACTGGAGAATATCACATCCAGCACAGTGTACAGAGGGGGGGCAAACTGGAGAATATCACATCCAGCACAGTGTACATAGAGGGGGGCAAACTGGAGAATATCACATCCAGCACAGTGTACAGAGGGGGGCAAACTGGAGAATATCACATCCAGCACAGTGTACAGAGGGGTCAACCTGGAAAATTTCACATCCAGCACAGTGTACAGAGGGGGCAAACTGGAGAATATCACATCCAGCACAGTGTACAGAGGGGGGCAAACTGGAGAATATCACATCCAGCACAGTGTACAGAGCGGGCAACCTGGAGAATATCACATCCAGCACAGTGTACAGAGGGGGCAACCTGGAGAATATCACATCCAGCACAGTGTACAGAGGGGGCAACCTGGAGAATATCACATCCAGCACAGTGTACAGAGGGGGCAACCTGGAGAATATCACATCCAGCACAGTGTACAGAGGGGGGCAAACTGGAGAATATCACATCCCGCACAGTGTACAGAGGGGGCAACCTGGAGAATATCACATCCAGCACAGTGTACAGAGGGGGGCAAACTGGAGAATATCACATCCCGCACAGTGTACAGAGGGGGGCAAACTGGAGAATATCACATCCAGCACAGTGTACAGAGGGGGCAACCTGGAGAATATCACATCCAGCACAGTGTACAGAGGGGGCAACCTGGAGAATATCACACCCAGCACAGTGTACAGAGGGGGAGCAACCTGGAGAATATCACATCCAGCACAGTGTACAGAGGGGGGCAACCTGGAGAATATCACATCCAGCACAGTGTACACAGGGGGGACCTGGAGAATATCACATCCAGCACAGTGTACAGAGGGGGGCAACCTGGAGAATATCACATCCAGCACAGTGTACAGAGGGGGCAACCTGGAGAATATCACATCCAGCACAGTGTACAGAGGGGGGCAAACTGGAGAATATCACATCCAGCACAGTGTACAAAGAGGGGGGCAAACTGGAGAATATCACATCCAGCACAGTGTACAGAGGGGGCAACCTGGAGAATATCACACCCAGCACAGTGTACAGAGGGGGCAACCTGGAGAATATCACATCCAGCACAGTGTACAGAGGGGGCAACCTGGAGAATATCACATCCAGCACAGTGTACAGAGGGGGCAACCTGGAGAATATCACACCCAGCACAGTGTACAGAGGGGGGCAACCTGGAGAATATCACATCCAGCACAGTGTACAGATGGGGAAACCTGGAGAATATCACACCCAGCACAGTGTACAGAGGGGGCAACCTGGAGAATATCACATCCAGCACAGTGTACAGAGGGGTTAAACTGGAGAATATCACATCCAGCACAGTGTACAGAGGGGGGGACCTGGAGAATATCACATCCAGCACAGTTTACAGAGGGGGGGCAACCTGGAGAATATCACATCCAGCACAGTGTACAGAGGGAGGGCAACCTGGAGAATATCACATCCAGCACAGTGTACAGAGGGGGCAACCTGGAGAATATCACATCCAGCACAGTGTACAGAGGGGGCAACCTGGAGAATATCACATCCAGCACAGTGTACAGAGGGGGCAACCTGGAGAATATCATATCCAGCACAGTGTACAGAGGGGGGCAACCTGGAGAATATCACATCCAGCACAGTGTACAGAGGAGACAACCTGGAGAATATCACATCCAGCACAGTGTACAGAGGGGGCAACCTGGAGAATATCACATCCAGCACAGTGTACAGAGGGGGGCAACCTGGAGAATATCACATACAGCACAGTGTACAGAGGGGAGGGGGCAACCTGGAGAATATCACATCCAGCACAGTGTAAAGAGGGGGGGCAACCTGGAGAATATCACATCCAGCACAGTGTACAGCGGGGGCAACCTGGAGAATATCACATCCAGCACAGTGTACAGAGGGGGGCAACCTGGAGAATATCACATCCAGCACAGTGTACAGAGGGGGCAACCTGGAGAATATCACATCCAGCACAGTGTACAGAGGAGGCAACCTGGAGAATATCACATCCAGCACAGTGTACAGAGGGGGGCAACCTGGAGAATATCACATCCAGCACAGTGTACAGAGGGGGGCAACCTGGAGAATATCACATCCAGCACAGTATACAGGGGGGGGCAACCTGGAGAATATCACATCCAGCACAGTGTACAGAGGAGGCAACCTGGAGAATATCACATCCAGCACAGTGTACAGAGGAGGCAACCTGGAGAATATCACATCCAGCACAGTGTACAGAGGGGGGCAATCTTGAGAATATCACATCCAGCACACTGTACAGGGGGGGCAAACTGGAGAATATCACATCCAGCACAGTATACAAAGGGGGGCAACCTGGAGAATATCACATCCAGCACAGTGTACAGAGGGGGGCAACCTTGAGAATATCACATCCAGCACAGTGTACAGAGGGGGCAACCTGGAGAATATCACATCCAGCACAGTGTACAGAGGGGGCAACCTGGAGAATATCACATCCAGCACAGTGTACAGAGGGGGGCAACGTGGAGAATATCACATCCAGCTCAGTGTACAGAGGGGGGCAAACTGGAGACTATCACATCCAGCACAGTGTACAGAGGGGGGCCACCTGGAGAATATCACATCCAGCACAGTGTACAGAGGGGGGCAACCTGGAGAATATCACATCCAGCACAGTGTACAGAGGGGGGCAACCTGGAGAATATCACATCCAGCACAGTATACAGAGGGGGGGCAACCTGGAGAATATCACATCCAGCACAGTGTACAGAGGGGGGGACACCTGGAGAATATCACATCCAGCACAGTGTACAGAGGGGGGACACCTGGAGAATATCACATCCAGCACAGTGTACAGAGGGGGGCACCTGGAGAATATCACATCCAGCACAGTGTACAGAGGTGGCAACCTGGAGAATATCACATCCAGCACAGTGTACAAAGGGGGGGACACCTGGAGAATATCACATCCAGCACAGTGTACAGAGGGGGGGACACCTGGAGAATATCACATCCAGCACAGTGTACAGAGGGGGGCACCTGGAGAATATCACATCCAGCACAGTGTACAGAGGGGGCAACCTGGAGAATATCACATCCAACACAGTGTACAAAGGGGGGACACCTGGAGAATATCACATCCAGCACTGTGTACAGAGAGGGGGGGGGACACCTGGAGAATATCACATCCAGCACAGTGTACAGAGGGGGCAACCTGGAGAATATCACATCCAGCACAGTGTACAGAGGGGGCAACCTGGAGAATATCACATCCAGCACAGTGTACAGAGGAGGGCAACCTGGAGAATATCACATCCAGCACAGTGTACAGAGGGGGGCAACCTGGAGAATATCACATCCAGCACAGTGTACAGAGGGGGGCAACCTGGAGATTATCACATCCAGCACAGTGTACAGAGGGGGGCAACCTGCAGAATATCACATCCAGCACAGTGTACTGCGGGGGGGCAACCTGGAGAATATCACATCCAGCACAGTGTACAGAGGGGGGACACCTGGAGAATATCACATCCAGCACAGTGTACAGAGGGGGGACACCTGGAGAATATCACATCCAGCACAGTGTACAGAGGGGGGACACCTGGAGAATATCACATCCAGCACAATGTACAGAGGGGGGCAACCTGGAGAATATCACATCCAGCACAGTGTACAGAGGGGGCAGCCTGGAGAATATCACATCCAGCACAGTGTACAGAGGGGGGGCAAGCTGGAGAATATCACATCCAGCACAGTGTACAGAGGGGGGGCCTGGAGAATATCACATCCAGCACAGTGTACAGAGGGGGGGGCTGGAGAATATCACATCCAGCACAGTGTACAGAGGGGGGCAACCTGGAGAATATCACATCCAGCACAGTGTACAGAGGGGGGCAAACTGGAGAATATCACATCCAGCACAGTGTACAGAGGGGGCAGCCTGGAGAATATCACATCCAGCACAGTGTACAGAGGGGGGCAACCTGGAGAATATTACATCCAGCACAGTGTACAGAGGGGGGGCCTGGAGAATATCACATCCAGCACAGTGTACAGAGAGGGGGGCCTGGAGAATATCACATCCAGCACAGTGTACAGAGGGGGGGACACCTGGAGAATATCACATCCAGCACAGTGTACAGAGGGGGGCACCTGGAGAATATCACATCCAGCACAGTGTACAGAGGGGGGACACCTGGAGAATATCACATCCAGCACAGTGTACAGAGGGGGGACACCTGGAGAATATCACATCCAGCACAGTGTACAGAGGGGGGACACCTGGAGAATATCACATCCAGCACAGTGTACAAAGGGGGGACACCTGGAGAATATCACATCCAGCACAGTGTACAGGGGGGGCAACCTGGAGAATATCACATCCAGCACAGTGTACAGAGGAGGCAACCTGGAGAATATCACATCCAGCACAGTGTACAGAGGAGGCAACCTGGAGAATATCACATCCAGCACAGTGTACAGGGGGGGCAACCTGGAGAATATCACATCCAGCACAGTGTACAGAGGGGCACAACCTGGAGAATATCACATCCAGCACAGTATACAGAGGGGGGCAACCTGGAGAATATCACATCCAGCACAGTGTACAGAGGGGCACAACCTGGAGAATATCACATCCAGCACAGTATACAGAGGGGGGGCAACCTGCAGAATATCACATCCAGCACAGTGTACAGAGGGGCACAACCTGGAGAATATCACATCCAGCACAGTGTACAGAGGGGGGCAACCTGGAGAATATCACATCCAGCACAGTGTACAGAGGGGGGGCCTGGAGAATATCACATCCAGCACAGTGTACAGAGGGGGGGGCCTGGAGAATATCACATCCAGCACAGTGTACAGAGGGGGGGCAACCTGGAGAATATCACATCCAGCACAGTGTACAGAGGGGGGCAAACTGGAGAATATCACATCCAGCACAGTGTACAGAGGGGGCAGCCTGGAGAATATCACATCCAGCACAGTGTACAGAGGGGGGGCAACCTGGCGAATATCACATCCAGCACAGTGTACAGAGGGGGGGCCTGGAGAATATCACATCCAGCACAGTGTACAGAGGGGGGCCTGGAGAATATCACATCCAGCACAGTGTACAGAGGGGGGGACACCTGGAGAATATCACATCCAGCACAGTGTACAGAGGGGGGCACCTGGAGAATATCACATCCAGCACAGTGTACAGAGGGGGGACACCTGGAGAATATCACATCCAGCACAGTGTACAGAGGGGGGACACCTGGAGAATATCACATCCAGCACAGTGTACAGAGGGGGGGGACACCTGGAGAATATCACATCCAGCACTGTGTACAGAGGGGGGGGACACCTGGAGAATATCACATCCAGCACAGTGTACAGAGGGGGGCAACCTGGAGAATATCACATCCAGCACAGTGTACAGAGGGGGGCAACCTGGAGATTATCACATCCAGCACAGTGTACAGAGGGGGCAACCTGCAGAATATCACATCCAGCACAGTGTACTGAGGGGGGGCAACCTGGAGAATATCACATCCAGCACAGTGTACAGAGGGGGGACACCTGGAGAATATCACATCCAGCACAATGTACAGAGGGGGGACACCTGGAGAATATCACATCCAGCACAGTGTACAGAGGGGGGACACCTGGAGAATATCACATCCAGCACAATGTACAGAGGGGGGCAACCTGGAGAATATCACATCCAGCACAGTGTACAGAGGGGGGCAAACTGGAGAATATCACATCCAGCACAGTGTACAGAGGGGGCAGCCTGGAGAATATCACATCCAGCACAGTGTACAGAGGGGGGGCAACCTGGAGAATATCACATCCAGCACAGTGTACAGAGGGGGGGCCTGGAGAATATCACATCCAGCACAGTGTACAGAGGGGGGGGCCTGGAGAATATCACATCCAGCACAGTGTACAGAGGGGGGGCAACCTGGAGAATATCACATCCAGCACAGTGTACAGAGGGGGGCAAACTGGAGAATATCACATCCAGCACAGTGTACAGAGGGGGCAGCCTGGAGAATATCACATCCAGCACAGTGTACAGAGGGGGGCAACCTGGCGAATATCACATCCAGCACAGTGTACAGAGGGGGGGCCTGGAGAATATCACATCCAGCACAGTGTACAGAGGGGGGCCTGGAGAATATCACATCCAGCACAGTGTACAGAGGGGGGCAACCTGGAGAATATCACATCCAGCACAGTGTACAGAGGGGGGCAACCTGGAGTATATCACATCCAGAACAGTGTACAGAGGGGGCAACCTGGAGAATATCACATCCAGCACAGTGTACAGAGGGGGCAACCTGGAGAATATCACATCCAGCACAGTGTACAGAGGGGGCAACCTGGAGAATATCATATCCAGCACAGTGTACAGAGGGGGGCAACCTGGAGAATATCACATCCAGCACAGTGTACAGAGGAGACAACCTGGAGAATATCACATCCAGCACAGTGTACAGAGGGGGCAACCTGGAGAATATCACATCCAGCACAGTGTACAGAGGGGGGCAACCTGGAGAATATCACATACAGCACAGTGTACAGAGGGGAGGGGGCAACCTGGAGAATATCACATCCAGCACAGTGTAAAGAGGGGGGCAACCTGGAGAATATCACATCCAGCACAGTGTACAGCGGGGGCAACCTGGAGAATATCACATCCAGCACAGTGTACAGAGGGGGGCAACCTGGAGAATATCACATCCAGCACAGTGTACAGAGGGGGGCAACCTGGAGAATATCACATCCAGCACAGTGTACAGAGGGGGCAACCTGGAGAATATCACATCCAGCACAGTATACAGGGGGGGGCAACCTGGAGAATATCACATCCAGCACAGTGTACAGAGGAGGCAACCTGGAGAATATCACATCCAGCACAGTGTACAGAGGAGGCAACCTGGAGAATATCACATCCAGCACAGTGTACAGAGGGGGGCAATCTTGAGAATATCACATCCAGCACACTGTACAGGGGGGGCAAACTGGAGAATATCACATCCAGCACAGTATACAAAGGGGGGGCAACCTGGAGAATATCACATCCAGCACAGTGTACAGAGGGGGGGCAACCTTGAGAATATCACATCCAGCACAGTGTACAGAGGGGGCAACCTGGAGAATATCACATCCAGCACAGTGTACAGAGGGGGCAACCTGGAGAATATCACATCCAGCACAGTGTACAGAGGGGGGCAACGTGGAGAATATCACATCCAGCTCAGTGTACAGAGGGGGGCAAACTGGAGACTATCACATCCAGCACAGTGTACAGAGGGGGGCCACCTGGAGAATATCACATCCAGCACAGTGTACAGAGGGGGGGCAAACTGGAGACTATCACATCCAGCACAGTGTACAGAGGGGGGCCACCTGGAGAATATCACATCCAGCACAGTGTACAGAGGGGGGCAACCTGGAGAATATCACATCCAGCACAGTGTACAGAGGGGGGCAACCTGGAGAATATCACATCCAGCACAGTATACAGAGGGGGGGCAACCTGGAGAATATCACATCCAGCACAGTGTACAGAGGGGGGGACACCTGGAGAATATCACATCCAGCACAGTGTACAGAGGGGGGACACCTGGAGAATATCACATCCAGCACAGTGTACAGAGGGGGGCACCTGGAGAATATCACATCCAGCACAGTGTACAGAGGTGGCAACCTGGAGAATATCACATCCAGCACAGTGTACAAAGGGGGGGACACCTGGAGAATATCACATCCAGCACAGTGTACAGAGGGGGGGACACCTGGAGAATATCACATCCAGCACAGTGTACAGAGGGGGGCACCTGGAGAATATCACATCCAGCACAGTGTACAGAGGGGGCAACCTGGAGAATATCACATCCAGCACAGTGTACAAAGGGGGGACACCTGGAGAATATCACATCCAGCACTGTGTACAGAGAGGGGGGGACACCTGGAGAATATCACATCCAGCACAGTGTACAGAGGGGGCAACCTGGAGAATATCACATCCAGCACAGTGTACAGAGGGGGCAACCTGGAGAATATCACATCCAGCACAGTGTACAGAGGAGGGCAACCTGGAGAATATCACATCCAGCACAGTGTACAGAGGGGGGCAACCTGGAGAATATCACATCCAGCACAGTGTACAAAGGGGGGCAACCTGGAGATTATCACATCCAGCACAGTGTACAGAGGGGGGCAACCTGCAGAATATCACATCCAGCACAGTGTACTGCGGGGGGGCAACCTGGAGAATATCACATCCAGCACAGTGTACAGAGGGGGGACACCTGGAGAATATCACATCCAGCACAGTGTACAGAGGGGGGACACCTGGAGAATATCACATCCAGCACAGTGTACAGAGGGGGGACACCTGGAGAATATCACATCCAGCACAATGTACAGAGGGGGGCAACCTGGAGAATATCACATCCAGCACAGTGTACAGAGGGGGCAGCCTGGAGAATATCACATCCAGCACAGTGTACAGAGGGGGGGCAAGCTGGAGAATATCACATCCAGCACAGTGTACAGAGGGGGGGCCTGGAGAATATCACATCCAGCACAGTGTACAGAGGGGGGGGCTGGAGAATATCACATCCAGCACAGTGTACAGAGGGGGGCAACCTGGAGAATATCACATCCAGCACAGTGTACAGAGGGGGGCAAACTGGAGAATATCACATCCAGCACAGTGTACAGAGGGGGCAGCCTGGAGAATATCACATCCAGCACAGTGTACAGAGGGGGGCAACCTGGAGAATATCACATCCAGCACAGTGTACAGAGGGGGGGCCTGGAGAATATCACATCCAGCACAGTGTACAGAGAGGGGGGCCTGGAGAATATCACATCCAGCACAGTGTACAGAGGGGGGGACACCTGGAGAATATCACATCCAGCACAGTGTACAGAGGGGGGCACCTGGAGAATATCACATCCAGCACAGTGTACAGAGGGGGGACACCTGGAGAATATCACATCCAGCACAGTGTACAGAGGGGGGACACCTGGAGAATATCACATCCAGCACAGTGTACAGAGGGGGGACACCTGGAGAATATCACATCCAGCACAGTGTACAAAGGGGGGACACCTGGAGAATATCACATCCAGCACAGTGTACAGAGGGGGGGCACCTGGAGAATATCACATCCAGCACTGTGTACAGAGGGGGGGGACACCTGGAGAATATCACATCCAGCACAGTGTACAGAGGGGGGCAACCTGGAGAATATCACATCCAGCACAGTGTACAGAGGGGGGCAACCTGGAGATTATCACATCCAGCACAGTGTACAGAGGGGGCAACCTGCAGAATATCACATCCAGCACAGTGTACTGAGGGGGGGCAACCTGGAGAATATCACATCCAGCACAGTGTACAGAGGGGGGACACCTGGAGAATATCACATCCAGCACAATGTACAGAGGGGGGACACCTGGAGAATATCACATCCAGCACAGTGTACAGAGGGGGGACACCTGGAGAATATCACATCCAGCACAATGTACAGAGGGGGGCAACCTGGAGAATATCACATCCAGCACAGTGTACAGAGGGGGGCAAACTGGAGAATATCACATCCAGCACAGTGTACAGAGGGGGCAGCCTGGAGAATATCACATCCAGCACAGTGTACAGAGGGGGGGCAACCTGGAGAATATCACATCCAGCACAGTGTACAGAGGGGGGGCCTGGAGAATATCACATCCAGCACAGTGTACAGAGGGGGGGGCCTGGAGAATATCACATCCAGCACAGTGTACAGAGGGGGGGCAACCTGGAGAATATCACATCCAGCACAGTGTACAGAGGGGGGGCAAACTGGAGAATATCACATCCAGCACAGTGTACAGAGGGGGCAGCCTGGAGAATATCACATCCAGCACAGTGTACAGAGGGGGGGCAACCTGGCGAATATCACATCCAGCACAGTGTACAGAGGGGGGGCCTGGAGAATATCACATCCAGCACAGTGTACAGAGGGGGGCCTGGAGAATATCACATCCAGCACAGTGTACAGAGGGGGGGGACACCTGGAGAATATCACATCCAGCACAGTGTACAGAGGGGGGCACCTGGAGAATATCACATCCAGCACAGTGTACAGAGGGGGGACACCTGGAGAATATCACATCCAGCACAGTGTACAGAGGGGGGACACCTGGAGAATATCACATCCAGCACAGTGTACAGAGGGGGGACACCTGGAGAATATCACATCCAGCACAGTGTACAAAGGGGGGACACCTGGAGAATATCACATCCAGCACAGTGTACAGAGGGGGGACACCTGGAGAATATCACATCCAGCACTGTGTACAGAGGGGGGGGGGAGGACACCTGGAGAATATCACATCCAGCACAGTGTACAGAGGGGGGACACCTGGAGAATATCACATCCAGCACAGTGTACAGAGGGGGGCAACCTGGAGAATATCACATCCAGCACAGTGTACAGAGGGGGGCAACCTGGAGATTATCACATCCAGCACAGTGTACAGAGGGGGCAACCTGCAGAATATCACATCCAGCACAGTGTACTGAGGGGGGGCAACCTGGAGAATATCACATCCAGCACAGTGTACAGAGGGGGGACACCTGGAGAATATCACATCCAGCACAATGTACAGAGGGGGGACACCTGGAGAATATCACATCCAGCACAGTGTACAGAGGGGGGACACCTGGAGAATATCACATCCAGCACAATGTACAGAGGGGGGCAACCTGGAGAATATCACATCCAGCACAGTGTACAGAGGGGGGCAAACTGGAGAATATCACATCCAGCACAGTGTACAGAGGGGGCAGCCTGGAGAATATCACATCCAGCACAGTGTACAGAGGGGGGGCAACCTGGAGAATATCACATCCAGCACAGTGTACAGAGGGGGGGCCTGGAGAATATCACATCCAGCACAGTGTACAGAGGGGGGGGCCTGGAGAATATCACATCCAGCACAGTGTACAGAGGGGGGGCAACCTGGAGAATATCACATCCAGCACAGTGTACAGAGGGGGGCAAACTGGAGAATATCACATCCAGCACAGTGTACAGAGGGGGCAGCCTGGAGAATATCACATCCAGCACAGTGTACAGAGGGGGGCAACCTGGCGAATATCACATCCAGCACAGTGTACAGAGGGGGGGCCTGGAGAATATCACATCCAGCACAGTGTACAGAGGGGGGCCTGGAGAATATCACATCCAGCACAGTGTACAGAGGGGGGCAACCTGGAGAATATCACATCCAGCACAGTGTACAGAGGGGGGCAACCTGGAGTATATCACATCCAGAACAGTGTACAGAGGGGGGCAAACTGGAGAATATCACATCCAGCACAGTGTACAGAGGGGGGCAACCTGGAGTATATCACATCCAGAACAGTGTACAGAGGGGGGCAAACTGGAGAATATCACATCCAGCACAGTGTACAGAGGGGGGGCAACCTGGAGAATATCACATCCAGCACAGTGTACAGAGGGGGGCCTGGAGAATATCACATCCAGCACAGTGTACAGAGGGGGCAACCTGGAGAATATCACATCCAGCACAGTGTACAGAGGGGGGCAACCTGGAGAATATCACATCCAGCACAGTTGTACAGAGGGGGGCAACCTGGAGAATATCACATCCAGCACAGTGTACAGAGGGGGCAACCTGGAGAATATCACATCCAGCACAGTTGTACAGAGGGGGGGGGCAACCTGGAGAATATCACATCCAGCACAGTGTACAGAGGGGGGGCCTGGAGAATATCACATCCAGCACAGTGTACAGAGGGGGAGCCTGGAGAATATCACATCCAGCACAGTGTACAGAGGGGGGCAACCTGGAGAATATCACATCCAGCACAGTGTACAGAGGGGGGCAACCTGGAGTATATCACATCCAGAACAGTGTACAGAGGGGGCAACCTGGAGTATATCACATCCAGAACAGTGTACAGAGGGGGGCAACCTGGAGTATATCACATCCAGAACAGTGTACAGAGGGGGCAACCTGGAGTATATCACATCCAGCACAGTGTACAGAGGGGGGCAACCTGGAGTATATCACATCCAGAACAGTGTACAGAGGGGGAGCCTGGAGAATATCACATCCAGCACAGTGTACAGAGGGGGGCAACCTGGAGTATATCACATCCAGAACAGTGTACAGAGGGGGCAACCTGGAGTATATCACATCCAGAACAGTGTACAGAGGGGGCAACCTGGAGTATATCACATCCAGAACAGTGTACAGAGGGGGGCAACCTGGAGAATATCACATCCAGCACAGTGTACAGAGGGGGGGCCTGGAGAATATCACATCCAGCACAGTGTACAGAGGGGGGGCCTGGAGAATATCACATCCAGCACAGTGTACAGAAAGGGGGGGCCTGGAGAATATCACATCCAGCACAGTGTACAGAGGGGGGCAACCTGGAGTATATTACATCCAGAACAGTGTACAGAGGGGGCAACCTGGAGTATATCACATCCAGAACAGTGTACAGAGGGGGGCAACCTGGAGAATATCACATCCAGCACAGTGTACAGAGGGGGGGCCTGGAGAATATCACATCCAGCACAGTGTACAGAAAGGGGGGGGCCTGTAGAATATCACATCCAGCACAGTGTACAGAGGGGGGCAGTATGAAATGTGTTTTTTTAGAGCCAGTTCACATCACATGCAGTCCTGTGGGGGGGTTTTTCTGCATCAAAACTGCATGGAAAGTACATTATATGGTTTCCAATGGCAAAGTTCACACCAGTGCAGTCAGTTCCAGAATAAAAGTAGAACATGTTGCATTTTTCCTGCACTGGACTGTACTGGAACGCTGTAAAACGCACCAAACACGCACCAGAACCTGTGCAGTGATAAAAAAAAACAGGAAAAAAGAAGAAAAAAAACATCTGGAAACACATCATAAAAATGCATTAAAATCGCGCCGGAACACGCAGATAAAATCGCAGGGAGAACGGATCTGGGTTGCGTTTTTCGTGGTGTAAATCAGCTCCAAGGGACGGCTCACACCACAGGCAGTCCAGTGCGTTTATTTTCTGCATCAAAAACGCATGGATAGTAGCAGGTTATGTGGTTTCCAATGGTTTGGTTCACACCCGGTGCTCGCTGTTCCAGAAAAAAAAAGTAGAACATGCTGCAGAAAAAAAAAAAAACGCACTGTACTGCATCTGCTGTGAACCGACCCTTATGCCCCGTACACATGATTCGAATATCGTACGACGGATCGTACAACTTTTTTCAGTTAATAGTCGCAAGTAGAAATTGAATAGGTTACTAAAGTCACGAAAATTCTCGTACGACAGAAAAAAAAATTGGAAGTGATGTCATGTGTTGTGATCCGAAAATCGTAAGATTCTTCCTCAGACAATCGCTTTCGTCCGATATTCGGATCGTGTGTGTACGGGCTTCCCTTCGGTCTTCTTAATCTGTGCGCTCTTTCGATTTTTATTGGGTTTGTTTCTTCCTTACCCAGTATTGGAATAACTATTTTCCTTACTATTCCTGTTAGATCTTCAGTCTGTGTAGCTTCGGAAATACCCCTTATTCTCAGATTTTTTCTTCTGTTTCTGTTTTCTTGATCTTCCAATCTGTATGCCTGCTCTTGTCCTATATTTTTAAAGCTTTAATTTCTCCTTTTAGATCTTTATTATATTTGTGTGGCAGTCCACTGAAAATTTAATTTTACCGCGATTTCACGGACGCGATTTTGCCACGATTTTGCAGCGATTCGCGGCTGCGATTTCAGGGAATGCCAGTCTATAGAGCTGAATTCGCATCACACACGGATCAAACTCGCACAGGACCCTTTTTTCCCCACAGCTTAGATTCGCACCGCACTGATGTGAACGGCACTAATGGAAAACAATGTTATTTTAATGACTTGCAAATTCCAGAAATCGCAACAGCTCAAATTCGCAATAAAATTTGCAGCAGTGTGAACCTAGCCTTAGCCCACGTTCACACTGGGGCTGCGGGAGTGAAGCCTGCGAGTTCAGCTGAACTCGCACGATTTCACTCCCGCTGGCAGTCCCGATTTCAGCCACAATTTCAAAGACATCTGAAACAGATGTCAATGTAAATCGCGGCTGAAATCGCAAAAAGTAGTACAGAAACTACTTTTTGTAATCGGTGCAGCGCCGCACCGATTAGGATGGTGCCATTGCCATTGCCCACAATTTCCGGCAAATTTCGCAGATTTGACATGCGATTTGACATGTCAAATCGCATGTCAAATCGCACCAGTGTGAACCAGGGCTTAGCCCTAGTTCACACTGGTGCGTTTTGACATGCGATTTGGCATGTCAAATCCCATGTCAAAACGGCGGTATTTGCCGCAAATTGCCGACAATGACACCGTCCTAATCGGTGCGACGCCACATCTGCGGCGCTGCACTGTTTTCAAAAAGTAGTTTCTGTACTACTTTTTTTTTTGGCCCGTGATTTACATTGACATCTGTGCAGAAACCTGCACAGATGTCTCTGTAATCATGGCCGAAATCGGGACTGACCAGCGGGAGTGAAATCGTGCGAGTTTAGCTGAACTCGCATGGCTTCACTCTCGCAGCCCAGTGTAAACCGGGCCTTATAGGGAGGGTTATAACCCCTGTCAGGTTTGTATTTATTTATTTATTTTTTCCAATGTGTGTCTCCATTGGGGAGAATTCCCATTCCTTCCTGTCCCAGAGCCAGAACAGGAAAATGAACGCGCGCCGATGTGGAGATTTGACATTTTAACGGCGCGTTTTGAGACTGCAGCGATTTCGCCCCAAGCGATTCAAAATGCCCGTGTGTGAACGGAACCTACAAGAAAATTGTATAAAGGGTGTGGCCAGCCTTGTAGTTTAAAAAAATAAAAACAAAAATTGAATACAGCCAAGGGTCATACTAGAAGAGAATATTTATTACCACTGGGGGGCAGTATTCTCCACTCCTCCACATCCATCCCGTACTGATTAGCTGCAGACCCTTAAAGGAGAACTACACCGGAAAAAAATAAATAATGTAATATTTTGCAGCTCACCAGTCTTTAGATGTGGTGGCTGTTTGTTTTTTTTTTTTTTTGTTTTTTTGTTTTTTAGTCCTTTATTTTCACCTGATGATCCTGCCAGAAACACACTTCCTGTCCTAGGGGGATAACACTTACCTGCCATAATTTTTTTATGAAGGAGCAGCATTGTCCTTAGGGGCTGACACTTTTTCTTTAAGCCGAACCCGAACACTTTAGCGACACACAGTAAAAAAAAATATTTTTTTGTATACACTATGAGGATTGTAACAGACCTGGGACACCTTTGGGCACTCCAAAGAGAATAGTAATGCGGTGCACATAGTGCCCCCCTCACCCTCCTGTCAAGCCCTGTTTTCGAGCCACATTCCTGTCTTAATAATGTGTCCGGCTTTCAGGTGGACTGAAACCCGGACATATGATTCAAAACCCGGACTGTCCGGGTGAATCCCGTACAGGTGGCAACCCTAATTGCCCTCCTTAGGCTACTTTCACACTGAAGCGCTGGATGCGCTGGCGGTATAGCGGTGCTATTTTTAGCGGCAGTATATCGTCGTTTTTGCCACGATTTGCGGGCGCTAGCGGGCTAGTCGTCACTGGGTGGAGAAGTGGGAAACCCCATAGAGTGCCTACCAGGGATGAAGCTTCAGCAGAAGGCATCTAATAGACCTACTGATTTATACTAAATTATTATTAAACCAGTCATAGAAAAATGCTATCACATAGGGAACTTTTGGTCCCTTATCTCAGGGGTCTCCAAACTTTCCAAACAAAGGGCTAGTTTACTGTCCTGTAGACTTTAGTGGGGGCCGGATTCTGGCCAGTGGGGGTAGAGAATGCCCTGGACTGAGCATCAGTG
Organism: Rana muscosa; assembly: GCA_029206835.1. Taxonomy (NCBI): domain Eukaryota; kingdom Metazoa; phylum Chordata; class Amphibia; order Anura; family Ranidae; genus Rana; species Rana muscosa. The sequence continues at coordinate 201,483,280 of CM055119.1, read as the reverse complement.
AGAACAAACACGGCCTCAGTGTTGGTGGTCAGTAGGAGGGGGAGTAGTAATCAGGGCCGCCATCAGGGGGGTACAGGTAGTACACATGTAAGGGGCCCGGAGGTCCCCAGGGGCCCAGATGGCAACCCCCCTTTTTTTTTTCTTGTAAGGGGCCCGGAGGTCCCAAGGGGCCCTCTGGTCCCCAGGGGCCCGGATGGCACCCCCCTTTTTTTATTATTGTATTTTTTCTTGTAAGGGGCCCAGAGGTCCCCAGGGGCCCGGATGGCAACCCCCCTTTTTTTCTGTTGTAAGGGGCCTGGAGGTCCCTAGGGGCCCTCTGGTCCCCAGGGGCCTGGATGGCACCCCCCCTTTTTCTTTTCTTTTTTTATTATTTTCTTTTTTCTTGTAAGGAGCCCAGAGGTCCCCAGGGGCCCGGATGGCAACCCCCCTTTTTTTTCTCTTGTAAGGGGCCTGGAGGTCCCAAGGGGCCCTCTGGCCCCCAGGGGCCCGGATGGCACCCCCTTTTTTTTATTATTTTATTTTTTCTTGTAAGGGGCCCAGAGGTCCCCAGGGGCCCGGATGGCACATCCCCTTTTTTTTTTCTTGTAAGGGGCCCAGAGGTCCCCAGGGGCCCAGATGGCAACCCCCCTTTTTTTCTCTTGTAAGGGGCCTGGAGGTCCCTAGGGGCCCTCTGGTGCCCAGGGGCCCGGATGGCAACCCCCCTTTTTTTTTCTTGTAAGGGGCCCAGAGGTCCCCAGGGGCCCGGATGGCAACCCCCCCTTTTTTTAAAATTTATTTTCTTGTAAGGGGCCCGGAGGTCCCCAGAGCCGAGCCCCCCCCGACCTTAATTCTCGGAGTGACATATGGCAGCACCCCCCCACTTCTTTCTCAATTCGTTGGCCCCGCTTCTCAACTTGCGGCACCCTCCCCGCTTCTTAATTGCGCGGCAGCTCCCCCCCCCCCCCCGGTTTTCAATTTGCGGCGGCAACAGCACCCCCCCCCCCACCGCCCATGCCTGAAGCTGTGTAAGGGGCCTCAAAATTCCTGATGGCGGCCCTGGTAGTAATCATTGGTATTAGTGGAAGAAATAGAACCATACGTTTTATTATTCTACACTTGTAAATGACACAATATGTTTTTTACAATAATATCATGAATACCGTATTTACTCGAGTATAAGCCGAGTTTTTCAACACATTTTTTTTGTGCTGGAAATGCCCCCCTCGGATTATTTATCGAGTCAGGTTATCTGCCGCCATGTCAGTATTGATGCGGAGGGAAGGAAAGCCATATTACGCCGTACATTGTCCCCTCCGATTCACAGCAGGGCTGTGTGTATAGGAAGTCTGCGCCGTCGACGCCGTCCCGCCTCATCCTCGTCCATCCATGATGAGGAGGAGGCGGAGCTTTGTTACAGTGGACGGCGCGGACCTCCTATACACACAGCCCTGCTGTGAATCGGAGGGGACAATGTACGGCCTAATATGGCTTTCCTTCCCTCCACATCAATACTGACACGGCGGAAAGGGAACATGGGCACAGTGAGGCTGCTTATGGGCACAGTGAGGCTTGCAATGGGCACAGTGAGGCATGCAATGGGCACAGTGAGGCTGAAAATGGGCACAGTGAGGCTTGCAATGGGCGCAGTGAGGCTTGCAATGGGCACAGTGAGGCTGAAAATGGGCACAGTGAGGCTGAAAATGGGCACAGTGAGGCTGCTTATGGGCACAGTGAGGCTTGCAATGGGCACAGTGAGGCTTGCAATGGGCACAGTGAGGCTTTCAATGGGCACAGTGAGGCTTTCAATGGGCACAGTGAGGCTGACAATGGGCACAGTGAGGCTTGCAATGGGCACAGTGAGGCTGAAAATGGGCACAGTGAGGCTTTCAATGGGCACATTTAGGCTGACAATGGGCACAGTGAGGCTGCTTATGGGCACAGTGAGGCTTGCAATGGGCGCAGTGAGGCTTGCAATGGGCACAGTGAGGCTGAAAATGGGCACAGTGAGGCTGAAAATGGGCACAGTGAGGCTGCTTATGGGCACAGTGAGGCTTGCAATGGGCACAGTGAGGCTTGCAATGGGCACAGTGAGGCTGAAAATGGGCACAGTGAGGCTTGCAGTGGGCACAGTGAGGCTTGCAATGGGCACAGTGAGGCTGCTTATGGGCACAGTGAGGCTGAAAATGGGCACAGTGAGGCGGCAAATGGGCACATTGAGGCTGCTTATGGGCACAGTGAGGCTGAAAATGGGCACAGTGAGGCGGCAAATGGGCACAGTGAGGCTTGCCATGGGCACAGTGAGGCAGCAAATGGGCATAGTAAGGCTGCAGATGGGCATTGTTGACCCTCTTTTCCACTTACAGTAGCTGCTGTATTTCCCACCCTAGGCTTATACTCTAGTCAATAAGTTTTCCCAGTTTGGCACAATGAGGCTGAAAATGGGCACAGTGAGGCTTGCAATGGGCACAGTGAGGCTTGCAGTGGGCACAGTGAGGCTTGCAATGGGCACAGTGAGGCTTGCAATGGGCACAGCGAGGCTTGCAATGGGCACAGCAAGGCTTGCAATGGGTACAGTGAGGCTGAAAATGGGCACAGTGAGGCTGCAGATGGGCATTGTTGACCCTCTTTTCCACTTACAGTAGCTGCTGCTTTTCCCACCCTAGGCTTATACTCGAGTCAATAAGTTTTCCCAGTTTTTTGTGGTAAAATTAGGTGCCTTGGCTTATATTCGGTTTGGCTTATACTCGAGTATATACGGTAATTACATGGACGAGCATTGTATAGCAAGACCACGCAGGCCATCATAAAGCATGTCAACAATATCAAAACTTATACAATGAATACAACTTAAATGAATTAAACTTAATACAATGAATAAAACTGTCCTCCACATCAATAACTCACCTGGGACAACATATAGCAGAGTATTTACAGTATATTACAGTTACAAATGTAAAATTATTATGAAACATGTAGAACCAACTCATGGGGCATGTAGCATCTGTGTATGGCCGACGCGTTTCGTGGGATGTATGCCCACTCTTCAGGAGGCGGATTCTACATGTTTCATAATTAATCATTTTTCATTTTTAACTGTAAATACTCTGCTATATGTTGTCCCAGGTGATTTATTGATGTGGAGGACAGTTTTATTCATTGCATTATGTAATAAGTTTTGATATTGTTGCCATGCTTTATGACTGCCTGGGTGGTATTGCTATGCAATGCTCGTCCATGTAATTACGCATGATATTGCTGTAAAAAAACATATTGTGTCACTTACGACTGTAGAATAATAAAACGTATTTATCCTCCATTTATTGCTTGATAGCCTTGAATTCATGCCTCACTCAAAGTCCCAAAACCTTTCCATTCTATAGTGGAAGAAATAGTGCCCCATTGTTGGTGTCAGTGGGAGGAATAGTGCCCCAAGGGCCGGATGAAGGCTAGCAAAAGGCCGCATCCGGCCCCTGGGCCGCAGTTTGGAGACCCCCTGCCTTGTGTGATAAAAAATAAAGCCAAGTGTAAAAAAGTGTAAAAACGTAACCTTAAAAAAATTAATAAAATTTTTTAGCCAGCCCCTCCCCCACATACCATGCGCTCACATACAAAAGGCGGACACACGTCAGGGGTACATACACATCGCCGCACACACTGGAGTGACCGCAATCCTTCTAGGCCCAGTATTCACGGGTAACACTAAACTGAGGACCTGCAGAGCGTCGCCTGCGGACAATTTAAGGCGCCAAAGTGCGTTGTCGTTTCACAAGCGTGCACCCGATTTTAGGGCTTGACCTGTTTGGTATCTATTTACTCGGTGCAACCTCATCTTTTATATTTTACCTGGAAAATTGGGGGATGGGTTGTGTTTGCGTGCCCTAAAAGTAACTTTAATGTACTTTTTTTTTTTTACTGAAAATTTGCGCTTGATAAACCGTTACGCGCTAACATTGTGTGATAGAACTACCACCATTTTATTCTCCGGGGTCTCTGCTTCTAGAAAAACGTATAATCATTGGGGGGTTTTAACTAATCTTCAGGCCTAAAATCTTTTTTTTTTATGTGCGGAAAAAAATAAATAAAAATTCTCTGGCAGCAAAAAGGTTAAAGCGAGACCTTTTCGTTTACCCATTCAGAGAAAACCAACAGGTTCACGTGATAAATTTCACCATATATTTTAGAATAGATTAACTCCTATTTTACCAGCAACACCTAAGGGCCGAAATCCGGTATTGCTTTCTGAAATGTCACAATGAGAAACTATATCATATTTGGCCACTAGAGGGAGCTGGTTATACAGAAGTCAAAGTGGTTGTAAACCTCAGACATGAAATATGAACAATGCATATCCCTCTATATCAGGGGTCTCAAAACTTTCTATACAAAAGGACCAGTTTACTGTTTTTCAGACTTTGAGGGGGGGGGGGGGCAGGTCTGTCTGCACGAGTGGCATCAATGGGAGTAAACAATGCCCCATTATTGCTATCAGTGGGAGGAAAAGTGCCACATCATTGGTGTCAGTGGAGGGAATAGTACCCCATCATTGGTGTCAGTGGGAGGAATAGTGCCCCATCATTGGTGTCAGTGGAGGGAATAGTGCCCCATCATTGGTGTCAGTGGGAGGAATAGTGCCCCATTATTGGTGTCAGTGGAGGGAATAGTGCCCCATCATTGGTGTCAGTGGGAGGAATAGTGCCCCATTATTGGTGTCAGTGGAGGGAATAGTGCCCCATCATTGGTGTCAGTGGGAGGAATAGTGCCCCATTATTGCTATCAGTGGGAGGAAAAGTGCCACATCATTGGTGTCAGTGGAGGGAATAGTGCCCCATCATTGGTGTCAGTGGAGGGAATAGTGCCCCATCATTGGTGTCAGTGGGAGGAATAGTGCCCCATCATTGGTGTCAGTGGGAGGAATAGTGCCCCGCCCATCATTGGAGCACAGGTGTGTCAGGAGGAAGGTGCCTCTGAAGCTGCTCTGTGAGAAGGGAGTGGTGGTGAAATCTCTCCCAGCTCCCTGGCCCCCTTTCTGGGGAGGCCATGGAGGGCAGCGGGGCTTCTCCTGCTGGAGGCTCCCAGCCATCTCCTGGGCCATCAGGTGAACTGCCTGCCTCTGCACAAGCTGATCTCTCTACCCCTGGTGAGGATGAAGGCTCGGAGGCCATTCGGGAGCGAGTGGTGGCCGGGATTAAGGTCCTGAACAGGGAGAGGGACAAGCTGTACAAGCTGAGAGCGGAGTTGAAGCGCCTGCGAAGGCAACGTGAGGGCTTACATAGCCAGAAACGGGGATCCATGGATCCGGAAATCCAGCTGGCCAAGGTCCGTGTGGATCATCAGGAAACCATCGTGGCCATGATGGAAGGCAGAGATGGGCCCTTTAAAGAGAAGTTTTGCAACGACAAGAGGTTTGGAAGGGTGACAAAGATGGAGGTGGAGGAGGAGGAGACCCCCAGTTCTGACCCCCTGCCCCCCCAGGGAGAGGTAAGAAGCCCCAGGCCTTCCCAGGACTCAGGAGGCATGCTAAGGGCCATCCAGGTAATGGAGTCTCCTATGCGGGGGGATCAGATGGTGTTTAACGAGGAAGACATTACTGATGATGTGCCTGATAAAGTAAAGCCTGCTAAGTCCCATGTTGTGGATAAGACTGTTTTTGTGCCATCTAGCACCATGACTGATAATGTGCCTAATGACAATGTTGTGCCTGCTGAGGCTGCAATGCAGCAAGGTTTGCATTCAAAAAATGTCATTTCTGCAAATGAACTGCAAGTGTCAGAAGAGCCCATTAACCCTTCTTTGGCTGAGTCCAAAGCTGTTTGCCCCACTGCTGCTGAGGGCTCTACAGTGCAGCATCAGGAGACAACTGGTATTGCAGCAACTGTGACTATTGCTGATGGGAATGTGTGTGTGGCTGAAAAAAATTCTCCCAGTACACGTGTGATGAACAATGGTCCCAGTACAAGTGTGATGAACAATGGTCCCAGTACAAGTGTGATGAACAATGGTCCCAGTACAAGTGTGATGGACAATCCTACCAACTCTGTTCATGCAGATAATGTGCAGACTAATGTGACTTCAGTGTGGGCCCCTGGCCCTGAGAAACCTACATTTGCAGAGGTGGCACACTCTGCTCCTGGTAGTCCCGCTCCCAAGCGGGGTTTTCCCCTACAAGCTGCCACTTTGAGCGCCCCAGGATCTGGTCTTGGGTCTCTGGCTTCTGCTGGGGGTCCCAGACGGAATGTAGTTATTCTGAAATGGGAAGGTGGTGCCATCCCTCCAGCACGGCGTGCGGTGGTAGATATGATATTGGAGATGGGTTTTGGTGCAAATGACCTGTATGCCTTTATACACGTAGCTGGGACAAGGGACTATACGGTTAGTTTCACCAGGCCAGAGGGTCTTGACCTGTTCTGGGAGCGATATGAGGCTCGGTGCAGGTCAAGACCTGAATGGGAAGGTCTGGTCCCAGTTGCGGTTTCTCAGAGGTCAACAGTAAAAAAAATTACCATTATCCTGACCAATGAGAGTGTTCCTGCTCGGGATCTAGAGGTCTGGTTAAGGAACTATGGGGAGGTTTTGACCAAACCTAATAAAATCCATGATGAGCGTAACATCTGGACTGGGGGATGGTCGGTAACAGTCAGGTTGGCCAGGGATGGGAATGTTGTCCGTCACCTGCCCTCCTCAGCTTTCATAGGGAGGGATAGGATGACTGTTTTCTACCCTGGTCAGCCGAAGCTGTGTCACCGCTGTGGAGAAAAGGGGCACTTGAGCTCCTCCTGTTCAGCCTTGATGTGTTCAGTGTGTCGGGGGCAGGGTCATATGGCTAAGGACTGTACCAGGAAGATCAGGTGCAACCTGTGCCTGCGCCTTGGCCACCCCTACAGCAGGTGTCCTGAAGCCTGGCACAATATGGAGAAGGAGGTAGTAGATGACATGTCAAGGCTGGACAGGATGGAGGGTGAGACCCCTGGTGTACCATCCTCCTCTGCGGTGACCCCCTCCCCCGGTCCTGCTCAGGATCCCTCTCCAGTTCCTGTGGCCACCCCTCCTGTGTCTGTAAGTACTCCTTCTGTTTCTGTCTCTGTGTCCCCCCAGCCTACTGTACCCTCTCCTCTTGTGTCAGAACCTTCCAGGTCTGTGCCCCCCGAGTCAGTTACCCCCCAGGAGTCTACCCCTCCTGAGTCTGACTTAAAGGGATCACCCCCCCCCCCCACCACCAGCGTGTACTAAAAAGGTTGCTTCTTCCTCTGTAAAGAAGTCTTCTAGAAAGACTTTAAAGAAAAAAGTAAGAGATGAGGGCATCTCTGAGGCTGACCTGCAGTACCTGGAAGAGAGAAGGAAGGTTGGGAGGCGGAAGAGGCAGGCGGTGAGGACGGAACGGGGACGGGAAGCTCCGGTTCCTGTCTCCAGCCGTCATAGGTCCTCCAAGTGGGATATTTCTTCATCCGGAGCTTCTTCTGAGAGAAGTTCCGATTCTGAAATGGACTTTGAGGCGGCCTCTAGAAAGAGAGAGGCTTCTGGTGATGAGCAGCAGAGGGGAGCTAAGAAGCAATCCACCCAATAACCCAAATGGCGGTTCCCCCTCCGTTAAAAGTGGTGACAATTAATGTCGCCAGCATTAAGTCAGTAAGAGCTCGTTCTATGGCCTTCTTTTTGTTCAGCCAATTAGATGCTGAAATTTTATTTTTGCAAGAGACTAGGCTCACCTCCTTGGCAGATATTCATATGGCCAAGAGAGAGTGGAGGTATGGTCCATCTTACTGGTCTCTTGCGGCTGAGCCTTACGGCGGTGTGGCGGTGTTGTTTAAAACCGGCATGGTAACTGTCCGGCGGGTTATTGAGGTGGAGATTGGGAGATGTATGGTCTTAGACGTCCTTGTGGGAGGGCAGGACCTGCGCCTAATCAATGTTTATGGGCCGCACACAAAGTGGGACAGGAAATGCCTTTTTACAAGGATCAAGCCATTTCTTTTTACATCCCGGCAAGTGGTCTTTGGAGGTGACTTTAATACAGTAACTAGGCCCAAGGACAGGAAGGACTTCAAGGACAGGCTGGGATATGATAGCGTTTTTTTAAATAGTATGGTTAGGGATGCTGGTCTTGTGGATGTGCACATTAAGCACCTCCCAGGTGACACCGGGTTCACTTTTCATCGTGGTAATAGTCAGAGTAGGATAGATAGGTTTTTTTTTGAAGGAGGCCTCTGCTTTCTCGCCCCCAGTGGTGCAGGCAGTAGAGTTCTCTGATCACTGTATGCTATCTGTGGTACTGAATGCTTCAGACGCCCCTCAGAGGGGCAAGGGCATCTGGAGATTAAATTCGACACTACTCAAGGAAGAACATGTTAGACAATCCTTTGAGGAATTCTTTCAGGCACAGGTGACCATCCTGGACTTTTGTAGCAGCAAGGCTGAGTGGTGGGAGCTGACCAAAAAGAGGATCGCTGGATTCTTCAGGGGCCTAGCCAATAGAAATCAGTTTAATAAATACATGACCTACCAACGTTTACGGAGGAAGCTGGATATTCTTGTCTCGAGAGGAGGAGATCCTGGGGCAATCTCCGAAGTGAAACTCCTTCTCAGGAAGTGTCAATATGACCGGCATGCCTCTTTGGTTCTGGAGAGGGACTATGGGAAGTACCACTCGCCTGACCCTTACCAGAACTGCAAACAAGGTGTAGCTGTTAAAACGGTCGTTGGCCTTAAGGACAGTACAGGTTCCTTGACAAAGTCCAGGTCAGGGATTCTGGAGGTCGTGAGGTCCTTTTATGCCGACCTTCTTGGGAGGAAAGAGCTTGATCGTGACAAGATGGAAAGCTTTTTGGACTCTACTCCAGGTCTAAATGGTGGAGATGTTCCATTGATGAATTTGACAGAGGAGATCACAGTCGAAGAGGTGATGAGGGCAATTGAACAGCTTGCCATCAAAAAGTCGCCTGGACCGGATGGCTTGACGGCTGAGTTTTACAAAGCCTTTAAGTCTATTCTGGCCCCGCATTTGGTAGAGGTTTTTAACAGTTGCCTTGCTGAGGGGGTGCTTTCCCCTTCCATGAGGCACTCGGCTGTGATTCTTCTTTCAAAGGGTAAAGATCCTTCGATGATTGAGAATTGGCGCCCCATCAGCCTTCTTAATGTCGATAGAAAGATACTGGCAAAGATATTTTTCTGGCGCCTATCGTCAGTGGCAGAGTCTTTGCTTTCTCGCCATCAGCACTGTTCGGTCCAGGGTAGGAGCACCTTCACAGCGGTTTTAGCTGTCCGGGAGGCCTTGGAGCGGTGCAGGGCTGCAGGCTGGGGAAAGTATTTGCTGACATTGGATCAGGCAAAGGCTTTTGATCGTGTTAACCATGAGTACCTGTGGTTGCTCCTTAGTAAGTACGGTCTGCCGGGTGGTTTTGACGATTGGCTGAAAGTCTTGTATAAGGGGGCAGAAAGCTTCCCTCTTATTAATGGTTGGGTTGGACAGTCCTTTGGGGTTGGCTCCGGGGTGCGCCAGGGTTGTCCCCTGAGTCCCCTGCTCTATGTGTTTGCAATCAACCCCTTCATCAGGAGGCTAGAGAGCGGCATGTTGTGTGGGGTACCAGTGGGGCTCCCGGGTGAGCCGCCATTGAGGGTTGTTGCCTATGCGGACGATGTGTCAGTGATTGTCACTGGGACGGATGAAGCTGAGGAGGTGGTCTCTCTGACATCACAGTATTCTGAAGCATCAGGCTCCAAGATCAATCAGGAAAAGACTGAAGTTTTCTGGATGGGAAAGGAAGGTGAGGGGTTTGATCTCCCGGACACCTTTCCAGTGCCCCAGGAAAGAATTAAGATACTAGGCATTGAATTTGGACCCGGCGATTATGGCCTCAAAAACTGGGAAGGCAGACTGGAAATTGCCAATACTAAGGTGGTCAGCTGGAAGAGATGGAAGTTATCTATGAGGGAAAGGGTTGATCTGATTAAGACTTACCTGATTCCGATCTTCTTGTATGTCAGCTTTGTCTGCATCTTGCCAGTGTCTCTCTATGCTAGGGTCAGTAGTGTGTTCTTCCAGATGCTGTGGGGGAACAGACTGAACCCCATCAAGAGGAATGTCACCTACCTATCCAGGAGGGAGGGTGGCTTAGGTATGGTCAACCCAGTTCTTTTCTTTTCACTGCTATTTCTCAAGTTTAACATTGGTAATATGCTTGCAGTGGAACCTCCTGGATGGGTAGGCATATTTAGATCTTGGTTTAGGCCTTTTCTACGACTTTGGGAAGAAGGTGGCCAAGTGAAGAATCGCAGGGGTCATCGTGGTCAGCTACCAGCCTATGTCGCTCCGTGCCTGAAGTTACTGCGGCAGTGGCGATTGTCGGCTGAAGATCTCAGATCGGTTCCAAGGAAAGTCCTTATGAGTCGAGTCTTGAGCGAAGTCTTTCATGACCCACTGGCCTTAAGGGATTGCCCGGGCCCAGTTTTGAGGGCGGGGTTAAGACTGATTAATTTGGATAGAGTACCCCCTAAATTTAGGGATCTGGCCTGGTTGTGCTTCCATGGGAAGCTCTATGTTCGGGGCAATTTGAAATTCCGCAGTGGGATGGATCGTAGCTGTCCTCGGGAGGAGTGTGCAGATGAGGAGGAGACTATGGATCATTTTCTGCTTCATTGCCCTTTTAACATAGAGGTGTACAAACAGGTGGGGCGGGCCCTCGGTGTCCCTTTCCTCTCCAGGCTGGGTTATGCTGAGTGGGTGTACGGAGCATTCAATACCGGTGGAGTTTTTTGTTTGGATACACTTTTTTTAGTTAGCCTAGTAGTCCGTTATTTCACCTGGAATGCACGGTGTCAGGTCAGCATTCGGCAAAAACTCCTTCCTGTTGAGGTGGTGGTGTATGACATTTTGCATGAGGTGGGGAGGATTCGGGAGCTTGAGAGAGACAAGCGGGGTCAGGGGGCTTGGTTGAAGGCGTGGAGGGGTTTCAAGCCTCCCTGACTACCAGGAGTCTCTTTCCCGGGTGTGGCTGTCTGTCTCTTATCACCCTAGATTATCAGTATTTTTGATGAATTTTTGATAAATGGCTGCGTACATAGGTGATGGGTTGTGCCTCTTAGGCCCTCTCTGCTGCTTTATGTAGATAGTTTTCTAGGGATGTTTTGGTAGTGGATTATGTATATATTGTATATATTCTGAACATGGATGTGTATTCCTTTGTTTTCTGTTGAAGTTTTGTACTATGGTTTTGTTTTTTACTTTTGTATAAAATTGGTTGCTTGATTCTTTTCAATAAAAGATCAATAGTCCCCCATCATTGGTGTCAGTGGGAGGAATAGTGCCCCATCATTGGTGTCAGTGGGAGGAATAGTGGCCCCATCATTGGTGTCAGTGGGAGGAATAGTCCCCCATCATTGGTGTCAGTGGGAGGAATAGTGGCCCCATCATTGGTGTCAGTGGGAGGAATAGTCCCCCATCATTGGTGTCAGTGGGAGGAATAGTGCCCCATCATTGGTGTCAGTGGGAGGAATAGTGCCCCATCATTGGTGTCAGTGGGAGGAATAGTGCCCCATCATTGGTGTCAGTGGGATGAATAGTGCCCCAAGGGCTGGATATAGGCAGGAAAAGGGCCACACCTTGCCCTGGGCTGTAGTTTGGAGACCACTGCTCTAGTCTATAGCAGGGGTAGGTAACCTGGGGCTCTCCAGGTGTTGTGGAACTACATTTCCCATGAGGCATTGCAAGGCTGGCAGTTACAATTACTCCCAGAGGCATGATGGGACTTGTAGTTCTGCAACAGCTGGAGGGCCCCAGGTCGCCTCTCCCTGATCTATATTGTGTACTTGTCTCAATCCAGAGCACCAAGGGGTTGATTTACTAAAGGCAAATCCACTCTGCACTACAAGTGCAGTCGCTGTAAATCTGAGGGGTAGATCTGGAATGAGGGGAAGCTCTGCTGATTTTATTATCCAATCATGTGCAAGCTAAAATAATGTTTTGTAGTTTCCTTGCATGTCCCCCTCGGATCTACAGCGACTGTACTTCCAAGTGCACTTTCCACTTATACAGGTCCTTCTCAAAAAATTAGCATATTGTGATAAAGTTCATTATTTTCTGTAATGTACTGATAAACATTAGACTTTCATATATTTTAGATTCATTACACACAACAGAAGTAGTTCAAGCCTTTTCTTGTTTTAATATTGATGATTTTGGCATACAGCTCATGAAAACCCAAAAATCCTATCTCAAAAAATTAGCATATTTCATCCGACCAATAAAAGAAAAGTGTTTTTAATACAAAAAAAGTCAACCTTCAAATAATTATGTTCAGTTATGCACTCAATACTTGGTCGGGAATCCTTTTGCAGAAATGACTGCTTCAATGCGGCGTGGCATGGAGGCAACCAGCCTGTGGCACTGCTGAGGTGTTATGGAGGCCCAGGATGCTTCGATAGCGGCCTTAAGCTCATCCAGAGTGTTGGGTCTTGCGTCTCTCAACTTTCTCTTCCCAATATCCCACAGATTCTCTATGGGGTTCAGGTCAGGAGAGTTGGCAGGCCAATTGAGCACAGTAATACCATGGTCAGTAAACCATTTACCAGTGGTTTTGGCACTGTGAGCAGGTGCCAGGTCATGCTGAAAAATGAAATCTTCATCTCCATAAAGCTTTTCAGCAGATGGAAGCATGAAGTGCTCCAACATCTCCTGATAGCTAGCTGCATTGACCCTGCCCTTAATAAAACACAGTGGACCAACACCAGCAGCTGACATGGCACCCCAGACCATCACTGACTGTGGGTACTTGACACTGGACTTCAGGCATTTTGGCATTTCCCTCTCCCCAGTCTTCCTCCAGACTCTGGCACCTTGATTTCCGAATGACATGCAAAATTTGCTTTCATCCGAAAAAAGTACTTTGGACCACTGAGCAACAGTCCAGTGCTGCTTCTCTGTAGCCCAGGTCAGGCGCTTCTGCCGCTGTTTCTGGTTCAAAAGTGGCTTGACCTGGGGAATGCGGCACCTGTAGCCCATTTCCTGCACACGCCTGTTCACGGTGGCTCTGGATGTTTCTACTCCAGACTCAGTCCACTGCTTCCGCAGGTCCTCCAAGGTCTGGAATCGGTCCTTCTCCACAATCTTCTTCAGGGTCCGGTCACCTCTTCTCGTTGTGCAGCGTTTTCTGCCACAATTTTTCCTTCCCACAGACTTCCCACTGAGGTGCCTTGATACAGCACTCTGGGAACAGCCTATTCGTTCAGAAATTTCTTTCTGTGTCTTACCCTCTTGCTTGAGGGTGTCAATGATGGCCTTCTGGACAGCAGTCAGGTCGGCAGTCTTACCCATGATTGCGGTTTTGAGTAATGAACCAGGCTGGGAGTTTTTAAAAGCCTCAGGAATCTTTTGCAGGTGTTTAGAGTTAATTAGTTGATTCAGATGATTAGGTTAATAGCTCGTTTAGAGAACCTTTTCATGATATGCTAATTTTTTGAGATAGGAATTTTGGGTTGTCATGAGCTGTATGCCAAAATCATCAATATTAAAACAAGAAAAGGCTTGAACTACTTCAGTTGTGTGTAATGAATCTAAAATATACGAAAGTCTAATGTTTATCAGTACATTACAGAAAATAATGAACTTTATCACAATATGCTAATTTTTTGAGAAGGACCTGTAGTGCAAAGTGGATTTGCCTTTAGTAAATAACCCCCACTGTCCCGACACCAGGAGAAAAAAAGGCGACGGGGAGGGAGCTCCAGTCACACAGCCTCTGATTGACAGCCTCAGCTCTGTTTCTATGTGCTGTGAAAGGGGGGGTGGGGGAGTCCCTTCCCTCCAATCAGCTCTCACTGAGCTCCACAGAGTGTAACCTATGCTCCCCGTCTCCTGTTTTCTGAAAGCTCAGACAAGCTGTATAACATTCTGGACTTCCAATGGCTGTAGAGAAGAGAAGACTGCAGATAAACAGATACAACTTATGAAGGAGGATTTGTTTCATCTCTGAGTATCCCCCGAGGCCGGTCGCTTCACTGGGTGTATTGGTGGGTTTACAACCACTTTAATCTATCAGAAAGCACACGTGACATTTAGTTCAGCTGGAAGGAAGGTTTCTGACGTTCGTCCAACGAATGTTTTATAGAATATCCTGAGCTGTAGATTTCCTCAGATCATTGAAGACGGTCAGAAGGTGATTTTTGCTCAATAACTTACTCCGAGACGGAAGGATTTTAGGCTTTTTATTTTATTTCCACGTTATAAAATTCCATATATAATTAATTTATTCTGACAATAAATTGTTTCTTCTTCCGATCCCTTTTAGACCATAAAATCAAGAATAGAAAATGAAAAAAAACAAAAAAAAAAAACACATTCCATATTTATTATATATTCATATATTCTAACAATATAATAAATTCTTCCTAAAATCCCTTTACACCACAAAGTCAAAATAGTCAATTATAAAATAAAGGCACAGGTCCGGCAGGTAAGGAAGGGCGGCCGCACACACTAGAAACTTTTTTTTTTTCCTCAGTCTTCGATTGGAATCGTTCGTTCTTTACAATAGAACCCGAAGGAAAAAGGTTTTGGTCTTGGATGGAGAATGGGAGGAGTTAAACCCCCCCTATCCTTTATTTTTGCCATCCGCTTCCCCACTGGGGAGATTTCCCTTCACTTCCTGTCCCCGAGCCACAAACAGGAAGTGAGAGGAAATCCCTTCCAAAGTCAGGAGTCACCAGAACTAGTGTCCCCAATTGGAAGATTTCCCCCCCCCCCCCCCTCTATTCCTGTTCTGGAGACAAGCCAAAAATGTAGGAATTACTTTCACTCTTGAGGAGGGAAAGTGAATAGCCAAAGCAGGAAGTGAGGAAATCCCTCTACCTTAGCTGCTGGTGGCGGTGCCCAGAACCAAAAATGTTCTTACAAGCCATCAGCATGATCATTGAGGAGGAAGAGGATAGTCACTCAGCATAGGCAGTCTTGAAGGGATCTGACATTTTAAAAAAAAAATTATTCGGTTACATCAGAATCAGGTGCTTGGTAGCTGGTGGTGATCCAAGACTGATTCATTTTTATGAAGGTCAGTCGATCGATCAAGTCGGTGGACAGGCGCACCCTGTGATCGGTTACAAAGCCAGGGAATCCCTGGTTGTCACCAGAACTAGTGTCCCCATTGGAAGATTGCCCCCTCTATTCCTGTTCTGGTGACAACCCACAATTTTTTTTTCTTTCACTTTCAGTGATAAGGGTCACCAGAACGAATAGAGAGGGTGAATCTCCCTTAGACCCCATTCACACAGGGGCGACTCGTCAGGCGCCTGACAAGTCGCGTCCCGTTCTGTACAATGGAACCGTTCTAATAGGAGCGATTCAAGTCGCTCCGACTTAGAAAAAGGTTCCTGTACTACTTCAAGACGACTTCAGGGCGACTTCCATTGACTTCAATACAGAAGTAATTTTGCAAGTCACCTTTGAAGTCGTGTTAAGATCGCCCGGCAGAGTCACGGGACAAGTCGTGCCGCCCCTGTGTGAATGGGCTCTTACGGGGGCGAAAACCTGACAGGTGTTCTAATCCCTCTACACTCCTACTGAAGAGTAAAGCTGCTTGTGGATAGTGTCCAGTCAGCAGGCGGCCGCAATGTCTGGACAGGCGAGGGCCACAGCATTAGAAACGGGACATTTCTGATCACAGGCGACATTTCCCTTCACTGTTATATTTGGTATAAATGGTCTGGGGGCAAATCTCCCTCTGATAAAATATGTAAACCAGCAATAAAAGCAAAAGGGTTTTTAAAGCACTTAAAGGGTAAGTACACTTTAAAATAAAGTGCATTTTTCCCTTTTTGCCCCCTTCCCCCGACTCACCCTAAACCACCCCTCCCTCTTCACAGATGCATACTTACCTCCATCCGACTGTGGTTCCCTCCGTTTACCTACATCCAGCAGCCTTCACTGTCCTGACTGCACCTTGCATGTGCCCTGTAGACTTCTCTGGGTCTGTCCCCAAGGCCAAAGACAACCAAACACAGTCCCATAGAAGTCTATGAGGATGAAACGCGTAGGGGTTGGCCAGGGTAGTGAAGACTTGTGGCGCTCAATGTAAACAAACCGTTGGATCAAGGTAATTAGGCATCTGTAGAGGGGAGGGGGGTTAGGTAAGCCAGGGGGGGGGGCAAAAAGAATAAATGCGTCTTGTTTTAGAGTGTGAATGTTCCCTTAGCACCACTGACAGGATGGGCCCCACCCTGGCCATCCCTGCAACATGGTCTGGGCACAGCCCTGGGTAGCACCAAAGCCACAACATTTAAAAACAATATATTTTTTATTCCGTTTCACCTCTGGGCATCTGTGGGCCAAACTTGGCAAATAAAACTAATGTAGAGGAGTCAGAAGACTCACTACAGTTCAATTATGAGGCCACCCCTTTCCTTTTGTCCTTAAGTGAGTGAAATTTAAAAGAAGCAAGCTGCCTAATAATACCTTTTACCAATTATGCTTACCAACATAAGCGCATGCGCATGACACAAGGGGCGGAGCTTGTACAAAAGTGTGTGAACACTAGAGCACCACGAGGCCACGTGTAGCCATAATCCCAAAATGTCACCCTGACTAGACTTGTACCCATAACCCCTCAGCCAAACTTCCTAATCCCTTTGGTGCAGCAATAGTTATTACACTCAAGTACCCATAATGCCTCAGTGTGGGTGATGGCAGTGGATCCACCCACAATCCCTCAATGGTGACCTCTAGCTCTGGTCTTCCCCCAGTTTCCCCAGGTTGTGAATGGCTTTGTTTTCCAGAAGCTCTGCCTTCTTCTCGCTCGGGATAACGGCGTTATTCAGCATGGCTTTCACCAGGGTGGTGATGGGCACAGAGTGGGCGGTAGGAAACATGTAGGTGATGGGGACCATCATCTTCCTCGTGAACCACTCTAATGGGCGTGACTCTTGCCGGTCACAAAGAAGTACGCTGTACAAAGAGAAGGAGGAAGCTGGGTTAAAGGTAGGCTGCATCCGTAAAGTGAACCTGTGGCCAGGCTATGGACATTACAGTTTACAACAGAAGCATTGTAGTCCCTCAAGTAGCTCTTTCAGCAGCTCAGCTCCCCCTCCCAGCAGTGATTTGGTAGCTCCCTCTTTCCAGTAGACATGCTACAGCTCAACTCCCTCCCCCCCTCCCAGCAGTGACTCAGCAGCTCAGCTCCCCCCTTGCTTCTCATCAAAAGTGTATCAGCAGATCAGCTCTCCCTCCCAGTAGTAATTAAGCAGACCCCTCTCCCCAGTACAAATTCTGCAGCTCAGCTTCCCCTCCCAACTTTGACTCAGCAGCTCAGCTCCTCGCCCCCCTCCTCCCAGCAATGCCAGAGCAGCTCAGTTTCCCTCTCTTAGCAGCGACTCAGCAACTCGGCTCCCCCTTGCTTCTCATCCAAAATGTCTCAGCAGCTCAGCTCTTCGTCCCAGCAGTGATTCAGCAGACACCTCCTCCCAGTAGAAATTCTGCAGCTCAGCTTTCCCTCCCAACTGTGACTCAGCAGCTCAACTTCCCAATGCTTCTCCTCCAAAGTGACTCAGCAGCTCAGCTCCCCCCTCCAAGTAATGATCCGGCCACTCAGCTCCCTCAACCCAGCACTGGTCCCTCAGCAGTTACTTAGCAGCTCAGCTCAGATCCCCCTCCAAGTAATGATCCAGTCACCCAACCTAGAAGCTCAGCTCCATCCTCAGCATTGACAGAGCAGCTCAGTTTCCCCCTCCAGTAGTGAGTCAGCAGCTCAGACCCCCCTTGCTTCTTATTCAAAGTGACTCAGCAGCTTAGCTCTCCCTCCCAGCAGCGATTCAGCAGACCCCTCCCCTAGAAGAAATACTGCAGCTCAGCTCCCCCCTCAAAGTAATGATCCGGTCACTCAGCTCCCTCAACCCAGCATAGACCCAGAAGTTTAGCTCCCCCCCCCCCACCCTCAGCAGTTACTCACCAGCTCTGTTCCGCCCTCCCAGCAGTGATAGACCAATTCAATTTCACTCTCCCAGCAGTGACTCCCCCCTGCTTCTCCTCCAAAGTGTCTCAGCAGCTCAGCTCTCCCTCTCAGTAGTGATTCAGCCGCTTGCTCTTCCCAGTAAAAATTCTGCAGCTCATTTTCTCCCCTCCCAGCTGTGATTCAGCAGCTCAGCTCCTCCTTGTTTCTCCTCCAATGTGTCTCAGCAGCTCAGCTCCCCCCTCCAAGTAATGATTCAGCCACTTTCAACCTAGAAGTGACCCAGAAGCTCAGCTCTCCCCTTAGCATTGACAGAGCAGCTCAGTTTCCTCGGCTCTTCCCAAATAAAAATGCTGCAGCTCAGCTTCCCCTCCCAACTGTGACTCAGCAGCCCAACTTTACAATGCTTCTCCTCCAAAGTGACTCTGCAGCTCAGCTCCCCCCTCCAATTAATGATCCAGCCACTCAGCTCCCTCAACCCACCACTGGCCCAGAAGTTCAGCTATCCCCCCACCCCCAGCAGTGACAGACCAATTCAATTTCCCTCTCCCAGCAGTGACTCCCCCTTGCTTCTCCTCCAAAGTGTCTCAGCAGCTCAGCTCTCCCTCCCAGCAGTGATTCAGCAGCTTGCTCCTCCCAGTAAAAATTCTGCAGCTCATTATCCCCCTCTCAGCTGTGATTCAGCAGACCCCTCTCCCCATTAGAAATGCTGCAGCTCAGCTCTCCCTCCCAGCAGTGACTCAGCAGACCCCTCTCCCCATTAGAAATGCTGCAGCTCAGCTCCCCCCTCCCAGCTGTGACTCAGCTCCTCCCTTCCATACTCACGCCGGTCTGAAGATGGTGTATCGTTCAAATGCCATTTCTTCTACTTCAGCTTCAACCTCTCCCTGATAAAAAGAAAAGAATTATATTTATAATGTCAGTTCTATTAATTAATATCCCCTCTGCGAGCTTCGGGACATCAATCGTACTTTCAAGATATGGGGGGGGGGGGGGGCGCGTGTCTTTCCCGATCCCCAGTATGATCAATGAACCTCAGTAGTGCTCAGCTCTGAGATCTTCTGTGTTCAGTTCTGTCAGATCCTCGGGACCAGATCGGGAATACAGCCAATCAAGTACAATCTATAATTCATCCTAACGGGGGAGGGGAATGCAATGGAGGCATTAGGACAGGGGGAGGCAACCTCGGCACTCCAGCTGTAGTGGAACTACAAATCCCATCATGCCTCTGCCTCTAGGAGCCATGCCGGTGACGGTCAAGGTCTTGCAATGTCTCATGGGACTTGTAGTTTCACCACAGCTGGAGGGCCGAGGTTGCCGCCTACCCCTGCCTTAGGGCAGGGTTCGACCATCGCCGGGCGCCAGGTCGCCATTGCGACTAGAATTAGCAAAACCTGGCGCGGCGGGCCGCACCGGCCGGTAACTGAGGCCGCGGCTTTGCGGCCTTCTGCAGGCCTATGCTTCTTTCTGTGATCTGGCGCCATCTTGTGGTGGCCGTTGGTATGACAAGACAACTAGCACTGCTAATGGAGCTTCCCCTGTCTGTTTTCCCCGCCATCTCCTTCCCTCTAATTAGAACCCCCAAACATTATATATATTTTTTATTCTAACACCCTAGAGAATAAAATGGCGGTCGTTGCAATACTTTCTGTCACACCGTATTTGCGCAGCGGTCTTACAAGCGCACTTTTTTGGGAAAAAATATACTTTTTTTTATAAAAAAATAAGACAACAGTAAAGTTAGCCCAATTTTTTTTATATTGTGAGAGATAATGTCACGCCGAATAAATTGATACCCAACATGTCACGCTTCAAAATTGCGTCCGCTCGTGGAATGGCGACAAACTTTTACCCTTTAAAATCTCCATAGGAGACGTTTAAAAAATTCTACAGGTTGCATGTTTTGAGTTACAGAGGAGGTCTAGGGCTAGAATTATTGCTCTGGCTCTACCGATCGCGGCGATACCTCACATGTGTGGTTTGAACACCGTTTTCATATGCAGGTGCTACGCACGTATGCGTTCGCTTCTGTGCGCGAGCTCGTCGGGACGGGACGGGGCGCGTTCCTGGCTCCTAACTTTTTTAGCTGGCTCCTAGATTACAAGCAAATTTGTCAAGCCCTGCCTTAGGGGGTACAAGAGGTCCCTGATGCCTCCAATAAAGAGTACCTGTCACTTCACACAGGGGCACAGGGGGTTTGTTTGCCTCATAGCAATAAAGTTAAGTTGAAGCGATATTAAAGCCAAATCTAAAAATGTGATATATTGCAGCTTACCAATCATTAGATGTGGCGGCTGCATTTGTTTTCTTTTTTTTTTTTGTCTTTTTCCCCTCCTCTGTATTCACCTTTCACTTGGTGATCTGGCCGGTAACACACCTCCTGTATTAGAGCGCCCCCCCCTACTCTGGATGAAGGAGCAACACAGACACCTTTGTACAGCAGCATTGTCAGTCTCTGGGGGGGGGGGGGTTGGAGTGTTAGATGGACCAGCAGATTTAGATACACTAACAAATTGAAGCCAAACTCCAGCTTATACTTTATGAGTTCCAATCAAATCCCTGCAGTCACACGGAGGGGGAAACATGAGGCTTTGGGGCCGTTTCTCGGCTAAAGCTACAGGCCGACTTTCCCGCATTGAGGGGCCAATGGGCGGGGCCATGTATTGTAAAATCTTGGAGGAGAACCTTCTTCCCTCATCCAGAACACTGAAGATGGGTCATAGATGGGTCTTCCAG
This sequence comes from Rana muscosa, assembly GCA_029206835.1. Classification (NCBI taxonomy): domain Eukaryota; kingdom Metazoa; phylum Chordata; class Amphibia; order Anura; family Ranidae; genus Rana; species Rana muscosa. The sequence goes on along the minus strand of CM055119.1, from coordinate 201,462,641 downwards.
CATGACAATGACCCAAAACATACCGCCAAGGCAACAAAGGAGTGGCTCAAGAAGAAGCACATTAAGGTCACGGAGTGGCCTAGCCAGTCTCCAGACCTTAATCCCATAGAAAATCTATGGAGGGAGCTGAAGGTTCGAGTTGCCAAGAAACTTTAACCACTTCAGCCCCGGAAGGGATTTACCCCCTTCCTGACCAGAGCACTTTTTGCGATTCGATTTAACTGACAATTGCGCGGTCGTGCAACGTGGCTCCCAAACAAAATTGACGTCCTTTTTTTCCCCACAGATAGAGCTTTCTTTTGGTGGTATTTGATCATCTCTGCGGGGTTTTTTTTTGCGCTATAAACAAAAAAAACAGCGACAATTTTGAAAACAAAAAGCAATATTTTTTACTTTTTGCTATAATAAATATCCCCCAAAAAAAAAAGTATAAAAAAAAAAAAAAAAAATTCTTCCTCAGTTTAGGCCGATACGTATTCTTCTACATATTATTGGTAAAAAAAAAAAAAAAAAAAAATTGCAATAAGCGTTTATTGATTGGTTTGCGCAAAAGTTATATCATCTACAATCGTCGTCTACGATGACAGGGAGTAGTGGATCTGTGTCCTGTCACTAGGCAGAACAGGGAAATGCCTTGTTTACATAGGCATCTCCCCGTTCTGCCTCTCCGTGACACGATCGCGGGTCCGCCGGCGGACATCGAGTTCGCGGGACCCACGGGCACGCTCCCGCGGCAAATTCAAAAGGGACGTACAGGTACGCCCATTGGCCTGCCCGTGCCATTCTGCCGACATTAAATCGGCGGGCAGGAAGTGGTTAAGGATTTAGAGAAGATCTGTAAAGAAGAGAGGAGCAAAATCCCTCCTGAGATGTGGAAACCTGATCACCAACTACAAGAAACGTCTTCCCTCTGTGCTTCCCAACAAGGGTTCTTCTAGAATGTTCTTTTAGAAAATTTATGGATCGAGCGGAAGCTTCGAGTTGCCAAGAAACCCTTTGCAGCTATAACAGCTTCACCTCTTCTGGGAAGGCCGTCCACAAGGTTTAGGAGGGTGTCTATGGGAATGTTTGACTATTCTTCCAGAAGCGCATTTGTGAGGTCAGGCACTGATGTTGGACGAGAAGGCCTGGCACGCAGTCTCCGCTCTATGGGAAAAACGGACAAACGGAACGCCCATGTGAAAGGGGCCCAACACTTCTATTACAGTAAACTGTATACACAGCGGGTAAAAAAAGTATTGAACACGTCGCCATTTTTCTAGGTAAATAAATCTCTTTATTACACAGAACCTAATTTCTGAAATTATTTGTTTTGGTGTTTTTGTATGTGTGGATTGGATGGGGTGATACCGACATGTGGGGGAAAATTTCATGTCAATATCACCTTTACTAATATATTTACCGTATATACTCGAGTATAAGCCGAGTTTTTCAGCACATTTTTTTTGTGCTGAAAATGCCCCCCTCGGTTTATACTCCAGTCACCCTTTTGCGCCTGATCTCCCGGAATTTGGGGACCCGGTACCGGTCGGCCGTAGATTCCCTGGACCCCAAAACTTGGCACACATGTAGCCCCCACTCTTCCTCTACAAGTGTGCAAAGTTTGTTGTCTGGGGGACCTGCGGCCGGGGAGCACCGATTTTTCAAAGCCGGGCACCCCTTCCATAGACTCCCATGTTAAACGTCAGTCTAGTCATGGACACAGTGAGGCATGGGCACAGTGAGGCAAAGTGAGGCACAGTGAGGCATGCAGATGGACACCCTAGGCTTATACTCGAGTCAATACGTTTTCCCAGTTTTTTGTGGTAAAATTAGGTGCCTCGGCTTATACTCAAGTATATACAGTACCCAGAAAAATGGTCACGTGTTCAATACTTATATTACCCGCTTTATAGCCCTAAGTATATAAATGGCTGCCTATGGAAAATTAGTAGTTTGTCGCCATCTTGTGGATGCACAACATTTTAACTCTTGACATACCTGGTATTTAATTATTTGACTCATCTTTTATAGTTTACAAATAAAAATGGCGATTTTATTTCTGTTTGTGTGCGCTAAAATTTAATTTGGATTGTTCCTTTTTACTAAAAATATAGGGGACCAAAGTTTTTCCATAATTTTATGCAATTTTAAAACTGAACATGTTTGGTATCTATTTACTTGACACAACCCCATCTTTTATGTTTTCCCAAAAACTGTACATTATGTATTTGTGCCCCTTTGTTGATTTTTTTTTTTACCAGAAAATATAAGTAATTTATGTGCAACATGAATTAAAGTAGCAACTGCCACCATTTTATTCTACAGGGTCTTTGCTGTTAAAAAAAAAAAAAAAAAATCTAATGTTTGGCTGTTCAAAAGTAAATTCTAAAAAATGCAGATGTTAACGAAAAATGTAAAAAATATTCCGGTAGAAAAAGTGGTTAAAGCGATTTTTTTTTTTTTTTAAATAACAAACACAAAAGGTTTACAAACATGTCATACTTGCCTCCACTGTGCAGCTCGTTTTGCACAGAGTGGCCCTGAACCTCCTCTTCTGGGATCCCTCGGCGGCTCTTCCTCGCATCAGATAACCCCCTAGAAGCGCTCTCCTGGGGGATTACCTTGCGGGTGCACTCCCGAGTCCAGCATTTGCGTCCATAGACACGAATGCCGGACTCAGCCCCGCCCCCCTGGTCATTGGATTTGATTGACAGCAGCGGGAGCCAATGGCTGCGCTGCTATCAGTGTATCCAATTTTTCACCTTAAAGAGGAGTATGGGTTTCCTTTTTTTTTGCTTACATCTATTCTATGTGAGCTGCTGATATCTATAAACCCTCCCAGCCCTCTCAGAAGTGCTCCCATTCTGTTAAAAATTGAGATAAATACCTGTGGGAGGTTCTACAGTCTTTCATACAGCATCATCCAGACAATGGTGTGAATATAGAGTCTGGAGCTGCACGATTCTGGGAAAAATGAGAATCACGATTCTTTTGATTAGAACAAAGATCACGATTCGCTCACGATTCTTTAAAATGGTAAATTAAAAAAAAAAAAATTTGCTTGTCTTTTTTTTTTTTTTGCAAAATTTTCTTATTTTTAATATTTTTATTATTCTTTACTTTTTAATTTCTTTATTTTATTAATTTAATTATTATTATTTTTTTATCATTTTTTTTCACTTTATTGCTATCACACAGGAGAAAACAATTCACTGTGTGATACCAATTGGAGGAGACAGGTTCTCTTTATTGACCCTCTCACTTCCAAAAACAGGAGTCCTAGCACTAGCACTGTGCTAGAACTCCTGTCACAGCTGAGATGGGAAGAGCACAGCTCTCTTCTCTCACTGTGAACATAGGCGGCAGGGACAGGAGACGGAAGACAGACTCGGCAGCCGGGGGGGGGGGGGGGGGGGGGGAACGGAGTCCCAAAGACAGCCAGCCAAGTGTGGTATGTGGGGGGGGGGGGAGAGGGGGGAGAAGGGAGGACAGACAGCAGCACACATTTTCTTATAGAAACTCACCGCCCGTATGTTGAAATTGTCTCTCCTCTGCTCGCACACAGCCCCGCCTCCTCCTAACCCTGCGCTGTGATAGACAGAACACATCCCAGCATTGGACCCGCATTCTGTCTATCACAGCGTGGGGTTAGGAGGAGGCGGGGCTGTGTGCGAGCAGAGGAGAGACTGTTTCAATGCATCACGCTCTATGATCAATTTGCGTTCCACGCTGGTTACGTGGAACTGGCGGGGATTTAAGAAAATCGCGGTCATCCAGCCTGGAGATCGTGGGGGGGGGGGGGTGAATCGAGATCGCGATCCTCAAACGATTAATCGTGCAGCTCTAGTCTGGATCCACCCCCTTTCCTGTCATTTTGCTTGATTGATGTCGGCTCTCCTCCCTCTGCTTGTTTCTGAGACTTCACAGAGCGTAGCTGCTCCCCCCTCCCTTCTCCCTATCTATCAGCACAGACACGTCTCTTAGGGGAGGGGGGACAGAGGCAGGGGGTGTGTTGGTGAAGATGTTCACACCCCCTTAGAACTTTTCAAACTGAAAGTGGACCGTTTTTGCCAGCTGAAGGAAAATTCATGTGCACATGCTGTAAAAACTAAAAGGAGGTAGGAAAAAAAAAAAGATTAGCCGATATGTGACGAATGTGATATGTATTAGTTGTTTAACCCATCCCATACGTCTCCTTTAATGCACAGGAACACGGGGGTTTACAACCTCTTTAACCCCTTTTCTGCCAGTGGAAGCCGGCCTTTTAAGGGGATTTTAACATCAGGGGGCCAGTAGGCGGGTTCCAAATCATGTGATCACTGTGATTGGCTGTCATGCCAACCACATGATCAAGACCCCAGCCTGTCCACTCGCTGTTGCCAACAGTGCGGTCACAGTGCTAGGGGTACGCAATTCAGCGCGCTCCCACATAAAGTGATGCTGGCTGTACGCCTAGACCAGTATGAGAATGTGACCACATATACAAATATCATCTGAGGGAAGGGGGTAAGGATTGTCTAAAAAAAAAAAAAAAAATCGAATGAAACAGCATTGGTTGCTTCGCAGTCAGCTGACCTTCACCCGGAGGTAGAGGAAGCTGCTCCCTTTGTTGGCTCCCTTTGAAGATTCCAGATTGAAGTGTTTGCAGCCCCCCGACTTCGCCAGCTGTGCAGACTTCACCACGTAATCGTGATCCACCCGGATAAAGCCGGCCTGGAGGAAAAAAAAAAAAACACGACATTACTGGAATGTTTTGCCATGTTACCTGCCAAATGTGAGCTCCGCCATCCTCAGCTGCTTCTACCAATACTAGACATGTGCAGCTGGTTTCGTTCCGAATCGAAATTCGGGACGAATTTTTCATTATTTGGAAATTCGGATGTATCCGAATTCCCAAATGACAGTAGTAACGAATTTAAATATTTATTTGGTTGAACTAGATGGACTTGTGTCTTTTTTCAACCTAACTATCAAAAGAATTCAAAATTACGAAATAAAAAATTTGAATCGGATTCCACCTCAAAAACTAAATTTGAAAAACAAGAATAGAATAAATTAGAACAGAAAAGGAATAGAACAGAACAGACTAGAATAGAAAAAAAAAATATGAGAATGGAATAAAAGAATAGAACCAAAAAATAAAACAACAGCATAGAGTAGAAAAGAATAGACTAAAACAGAACAGAAAAGAATAGAATAGACTAGAAAAAGTAGAATTTCTGTTTTACTTTTTCTAGTCTATTCTTTTCTGTTCTATGCTGTTGTATTTTATTTTTTTGTTCTATTCTTTTATTAGAACATAATAAAATAGAAAATCAAAAAAGAATATAATAGAACAGAAAATAGAAAAAAAAATGGAGTAAAATAGAATATACATTAAATTAAAAGAATAGAAAATAGAATAGAAAAAAAAACTATTGAATAGAATGAAATAAAAATAGAAATATAACCACCTTCTGAAATTCAAATAAAATTGATTAGAATAAAATAAAAATAATATTACCGTTTTCCGAAATTTTAATTCGATTAAAAATAAAAAAATTGAATAGAATATAAAAAAAAAAACAGAATAGAAAGAATGTAACTGTCTTCAGAAATTCGAATAGAATAAATTCAAATTCGAATGTTGATTCGAAACAAATTTGAAAACGAATAAATGAAACGAAACTAATTACGAAAACAAATTAAATTATTTAAATAACGAATCAAAACAAATTTTTCCGTTCTGCCAATTGAAATCTGGATTGCGCAGCAAGTTCTGGATCAAACATATCGGTGTAAAACAAGCTAGAGATGAGTGAAATTAGATCTGCGTATGTAATCTGATTTCTCTACATCTATACAGAGGAATTAGAACCTTCTTCCGCCTGCTGGTGACCCCTCTAGTCATTTAAAGATCTACAGTATCTCACAAAAGTAAGTACACCCCTCACATTTTAGTAATAATTCCATAGGCATTGGTCCGCATGGCCAACACATCCTAGAACATATTTTCTTCTATCTTTTCATGTGACAACACTGAAGAAATGACACTTTGCTACAATGTAAAGTAGTGAGTGTACAGCTTGTATAACGGTGTAAATTTCCTGTCCCCCCAAAATAACTCAACACACATCCATTAATGTCTAAACTGTTGGCAACAAAAGTCAGTACATCCCTAAGTGAAAATGTCCAAATTGGGCCCAAAGTGTCAATATTTTGTGTGGCCGCCATTATTTTCCAGCACTGCCTTAACCCTCTTGGGCATGGAGGTCACCAGAGCTTCACAGGTTGCCACTGGAGTCCTCTTCCCCTCCTCCATGACGACATCAACAGAGGTTCCACTGTATATAGGAATCCGGACCTCCTTCCTTCTCTTGTTCCTCTGTAGTTCTGGCCAACACTGTACCCCCAGTATTATACTGTACTCTGTTAGTAATTAATTTAGGGGAAAATAATCCTCTTTCTATTTAGAAATGTTGAACTGCAGCTTCCACTGCTTTGACTAAATTGCTCTCTGTTCTGTATAAACCTCATTCACTCCGATATCTATCCTTTAGCCAGCTACGCATCCCCTGCACCATCCAAGGGTTAAGTGCTTTCTTCTAAGTCTTTATGTATACATTATGTGGAATTGGATGAAAGCCTTTGTTGAAATCAAGATTTATTTCAGGCTATGTCCACAGCACCGCCCTGTTCCAAGACATGTGTTCCATCAAAAAATTCAACCAGGTTATTCTGACACCAGGAAAGCCATGCTGCTTTGGATCATTGTGTGTTTTTAAATTATGTTTTTAGTAGATATTCTATTAACGTTACTACTACAGATGGTGAACTCACTGGCCTGTAGGTGTCAGCTGCTTCCGTAACAATAGGTACAACTGTCTGCCAGTTATGGGGAACTTCTTCCATTAGAAGAAGATGGTTAAAAAGGATCAGTTAATGATCCACCATCTATACCCCGGAGTTCAGTTAGAACCCCGGTGTCACTACTTAGGAATCGGTTCCCTCCAGGGGCAGAGCAGCTGACCAGAACCCAGGAGGACTCAGCTGGTCGCTCATTTAGCAGTGGTGTAGTGCTAGTACTAGGTCTAGAATATGATCCCCCCTGGCTGTATGTCTAGAATATGAAATCTGGTTGTGGTTGTAGGCCTAGAATATGAAATCTGGTTGTGGTTGTAGGCCTAGAATAGGATCTCCTATGGTTGTAGGCCTAGATTACGATCTCCTATGGTTGTAGGCCTAGATTACGATCTCCTATGGTTGTAGGCCTAGATTACGATCTCCTATGGTTGTAGGCCTAGATTACGATCTCCTATGGTTGTAGGCCTAGATTACGATCTCCTATGGTTGTAGGCCTAGATTACAATCTCCTATGGTTGTAGGCCTAGATTACAATCTCCTATGGTTGTAGGCCTAGATTACAATCTCCTATGGTTGTAGGCCTAGATTACAATCTCCTATGGTTGTAGGCCTAGATTACAATCTCCTATGGTTGTAGGCCTAGATTACAATCTCCTATGGTTGTAGGCCTAGATTACAATCTCCTATGGTTGTAGGCCTAGATTACAATCTCCTATGGTTGTAGGCCTAGATTACAATCTCCTATGGTTGTAGGCCTAGATTACAATCTCCTATGGTTGTAGGCCTAGATTACAATCTCCTATGGTTGTAGGCCTAGATTACAATCTCCTATGGTTGTAGGCCTAGATTACAATCTCCTATGGTTGTAGGCCTAGATTACGATCTCCTTTGTTTGAAGCTAGAACATGATCACTTCTGGTTGAAGGCCTAGAATATACTCTCCTCTGGTTGTAGGTCTAGAACATGCTTTCTTCTGGCTGAGGGCCTAGAATACAAGCCCCACTGGTTATAGGGTCTAGATCAGGGGTCCCCAATTTTCTAAACCGAGGATCAGTTTATTGTCCTTCAGACTTTAGGGGGGCTGGACTGCGTCCAGTGGAAGTAGAAAATGCCACAGTGTCAGTGGGAGCAACAATGTGTCCGGCTTACGCACAAGAAAATTACATAGCATTCATTAGGAAGTGGAATAGTACCCCATCATTGATATTAGTTGAAGAAATAGTGCCCTATTGATGGTGTCTGTGGGAGGAATATTGCCCCCATCATTGTTGATAAATTGGGGGACTATTGCTGTGTCAATGGGAGGAATGGTGCCCTATCATTGGTATCAGTGAGGGGAATTGTACCCCATCATTGGTGTCAATGGGAGAAATGATGCCCTATTGTTGGTGTCCGTGGAAGTGGGAAGAATTATGTGCCATATTGTTGGTGTCAGTTGGAGAAATAGTATGAGGAATAGTGCCCCAAGGGCTGGATAAAGGGAAGCAAAGGGCTGCATCTGGCCTGCAGGCCACAGTTTGGAGACCACTGGTCTAGAATACGCTCTCCTCTGGTTGTAGCTCTAGATCTAGAATATGATCTCATCTGGTTGTAGCTCTAGAATACAATCTCCTCTGGTTGTAGCTCTAGATCTAGAATATGATCTCATCTAGGCCTACAATGTAATCTCCTCTGCATGCAAGTGTAAAATACGATCTCCTCTGGTTGTAGGTCTAGAATACGATCTCCTCTGGTTGTAGGTCTAGAATACGATCTCCTCTGGTTGTAGGTCTAGAATACGATCTCCTCTGGTTGTAGGTCTAGAATACGATCTCCTCTGGTTGTAGGTCTAGAATACGATCTCCTCTGGTTGTAGGTCTAGAATACGATCTCCTCTGGTTGTAGGTCTAGAATACGATCTCCTCTGGTTGTAGGTCTAGAATACGATCTCCTCTGGTTGTAGGTCTAGAATACGATCTCCTCTGGTTGTAGGTCTAGAATACGATCTCCTCTGGTTGTAGGTCTAGAATACGATCTCTGCTCCTGTTTAATAAAACCCTTTCCCTTCATTGTCATTTGAGTTATCTCACCAATGCTCAGGTTATCATATTTCTCACACTGTCCAGGGGGGGTCAGGATATTACACCAATTCTATGTAAAGGTCCCTCTTTGGTCTGTAGGAAGACCAAGAGGGCTTTAAGTTGTTAATTTTTTCCTTTTTATGGTATTTTTGGCAAACATGGCAACTCCACTTCCCCTTTCATGTATAGTGTGTACACAAAGCCAGTCTATCCTGTATGGTGTGTAACCAAAGTTGCTCTGCAGCTTGCTGTGTCACCTCTCACCCCCAACCTGCACATTGAACCTTAGTGACTATTATCCATCCCACTGTTGAAGTCCTCCCTGTCCACCCACAAGATGCCCAATTGCCTCTCATTCAAGCTCCTCATGTCTGAAACATGTTAGTTATGGATTACAGGTCTAACTAGCTAACCACATACTGTATAACCCATCAGGGTGATTTCTAGTGTGTGGAGATCATTGGAAAAATAAATGTTAAAGCAGAGTTCCACCCAAAAATTGAACTTCCGCTTTTTGGAACCCTCCCCCCCCCCCCCCTCCGGTGACACATTTGGCACCTTTCAGGGGTGAGGGGGGTGCAGATATCCAAGACAGGTATTTCCACCCACTTCCGGGCATAGACTCCATTGACTCCCTAGCTTTTAAAAAAAATAAATAAAATAAATTTCGGGTGGACCTCCTTTTTAATTGACAAATTTTAAGAATAATCACATAAACGGTTTGTATTAAAGTGTATCCAATGCCAGCATTTTCCTTGGTTTTGGATGGAGTGTGAAATTATTAAAACAATTGGAAGAAAAGAAGATCCGGAAGCGTGCACAACATCCCGTTTTCTTTATTTGCAGCCAAACAAAGAAAAAAACAATGGATAGTTTATCTTGCCAAGGATTGTGTCCTGTGAAATAAGCAAAGTGAGCCGATTGCATGGAAAATGGTCATTGGCCGGATAAACGTAATTGTGTTTAGAATCGGTTTGCTGTAAATGTTCCTGAATCTTGCTTTCTTTGGATGGCTCTAATTCTACTGTACATCTCTGATGTGGGTCACTTTTGGGGGATTGGGGGCACTATGGAAGGAACTACAGGAGGCTGGGGAGGGGCACTGTGGGGGGCTGGTGGCTCTTAGGGGGCACTGTGGGGGGTTGAGGGGCACTGTGGCCCAATATGGGAAGCTAAGTGGCACTATGGGAACCAGGAGGAACTGTGGCAGGTTATGGGACCTACAGCTGGCCACGATCTTTTCCTGGCACACAGTTCTGCTAAATTAAGACTGGTGAATGATCTGACCATATTTTGGTTTTAATGCCAATTGTCAGAGTAGCATCTAATGATGTTTGAGATACAAAAATATAATCCAAGCTACTGTGTGTTTTATGGAGTGGAGAAAAAAAAAAAAGTATAATCTCCCTCAGAGGGATGTAATATACACCATAAATCAAATAATTTCATTGTGATTAATTTTTGCTTTAATCTACGAAGAGCTGAATATGAAATATGGGTTTTTCCCGAAGATTATTCCATTCGGGGGATCAAAAAACAAGTTAAAATCCCCTCCAAGAATAATATCACCCTCTGCAAAACTTTCAGGAAAACATACTGTATATATTTAAGACCTTCAGAAATTTGAGAAGTTTTCGGAAAGTATACATTGGCTATAGCAGGGCTCAAAATTTCAAGTTCTAAGCCACTAGCCAGGCCTTAAGAGTTACTTGCCACCGGTTGCCCAACCCCTCCCCTGCCCCACCCCTAAGTCCACCCCTCAACACGCCCTTGTAAATTATCTCATAAAATGACACGGTTAATATTTATTTTTGGAACGTAATTCTGCTTAAAACATTTTAACAACGTTAACAATATTAACATAAAGCATATCAGTACCCATCAGTGCAGCCTCACTGTGCCCGTGAATGCAGCCTCACTGTGCCCCTACAAAGGCAGCCATACACTGTGCCCCTACAAAGGCAGCCATACACTGCCCAATGAAATGCAGCATTTACAGTGCCCGTCATCACTCCAGACTCACCATTGCCTCACACACACACACCGGGCATCTTCCGCTGTGTGGTCACAGAGCTGGCTGGGTCTGTGACCGGCGACGCAGTGTAACAAGGTCCTGCCCCCCTAGACCGGCTCGTGTGATAGGCGGAACACTGATTCAATCTAGTATCACACGAGCCGGTCTAGGTGGGCGGACCTTGTTACACTGTGCGGCCGAACACAGAACCAGCTCCGTGACACACAACGGAAGATGCCTGCTGTGTGTGAGGAAGAGAAGGAGAGCGCTGCAGCCTCAGCTCAAAGCGGCACCAGGGCAGTCCAGCCCTGCCCGCTCTGTGTCCTCCCGCTGACAGTTTCCTGGCTGATCACTTCAGCCAGGAAACAGTCAGCCTGGTTCGTCCCTGCATCTCACCCTCCCCCTGCACTAAATTTCACTTGCAAAATGCGAGCAAGCGAGTGGAATTTTTGAGAGCTAAGCTATAGTATATATTTTATTTTCAAAAATAGGTATCTGCCTTGAGAGTGATTTAGAATCTAAAATTTCTATGGAAAACAGTTTACTGTGCGGAGAGCGCACTCCGAATTCAAACATCAAGCTCCCAAAGCATACTTGCGATCGGGAGCTTTTGATCATCATTATTATTATACAGGATTTATTAAGCGCCAACAGTTTGCGCTAGGGTTGTACCGATACTAGTATCGGTACCGATACCAAGCATTTCCCCGCGTACTTGTACTCGGGGAAATGCTCTGATGCTTCACCCGATACCTGCCCCCCCCCCCCGGTGATCGGAGTTTGTAACTTCCCCCAAAGCCGCAGCGATCACCGCTAACTGTCCCTGTGTCCCCCCTCCGCGCTCCGTGTCCCCCTCAATGTCCTCCTTCACTCCCTCTGTCATGATGGAGAGCGGAGGAAGGAACCACTAAACCCGGCTCCTACCTTTTCCGAATGAACAGATCAGTGATAAAAAAAAATAAAAATAAAATTGATATTGTAAAAAATAATCTAAAAAAAACACACTGACACAATCCACCCCCCCCCCCTAAAAAAAAAAAAAGAAAGAAGAAAGCACTGTTAAAAAAAAAAAAAAAAACATAACAAAAAAAATTGTCAAAAAATAAAAATACTGACACATGTGCCGCTGTCACATGACATGACATTAAAAAAAAGCATCGGTATCGGCGAGTATTTGAAAAAAAGTATCAGTACTTGTACTCGGTCTTAAAAAAGTGGTATCGGAACAACCCTAGTTTGCGCAGAGCCTAACAATATAAAGGGAGACACTACAGCAACAATACAAATTCAATACAAGAGGGTTAGAAGGGCCCTGCTCCTGGGAGTTTACAATCTAATAGGGAGGGACTGGTAGAACAAAAAAGGTAATAACTGTGAGGCATGAACTGATAGGACAGATCATGTGATTGCTGTGACAGGCAATCACATTAGTCACTTAATTGGAATGCCTGCCTCCGCCTACACCTCCTGGCATTTCGATCCACTTAAAAGGCCAGGGGGAAGACGTTAAGGAAAAGTCACAATAAGAAGTATCTTTTTAAAATTTTGAGCGCTGAGCCACCGTTTACAACGTTGCGTTTCTGATCGCACGACACACTGCACAGAAAACGATTGCTTTGCCGTGCGCTTCAGAAACAAGCATCGCGCTTGTATTGCCAATTAATGTGACTGGCAGTACAAGCATAGCAGGTGCACGCTTGGCGCATGTTCTGCCATGCAACAAACATGCTGCAAACACCCTAAAAAAAAAAAAAAAAAAAAAAAGGGCCACACTCCACTTAAAAAAAAAGTACAGGAGCTTCTATGGGGCCTTTGTCACACGTTGGGCAGCTCATTCAAATAAATAAGCTGTCCTATGCGCAATGCGAATTAGGGCCCCCGTTCACACCTCGCAATTTGGGATCGCAGGCAGAATCGCTTTGATTCTGCCCGCAATCCTAATTTGTGTGGCAACTGCAGCACCCCAAATGCGATTCTACAATGTGCGACGGGATCAGGCGGCAATCTGTACCTTTACAAACCGCATGAAGCTTGTCACCTCAAAAAAAGAGGCATGGGGCTTCTCTTTGGCCAACAAACACGCATAGGGGAGCCTATTCAATTGAATGGGCTGCCGTATGCAAAAACGCAGAATGGCGTAAATATTGCAATTTCAAAATCGTGTAGTGGGAACACTTTTTCTCGCTATGCAATAATGCGAACGGGGCCTTATATGTGGAAATCGCACAAACACAAAAAATAAATAAAAACGCAAGTTCCAGCTAAGTGCAGATGTGAATGGGGCCTAAAGAATAACTTCTATACAAATGTTAAAAAAATTTCTTTATAACCTTTCAGTTGATACATTGTATCCATTTCCTTCCATGGCAACACATGACTTATTATTCTTCAAATCATTTCTGCCAATAGGATTCTCTGATTATTTTGTTACCTCTCAGGGGAACGGCCCCCGGGGGACGCCGGAGTTTTGTCCGCCGCGATTCTCACACTCGAACAAAATTCCTGCACAGCTTTGTCCGGCCGGCCAATCGGGAGCCGCGCTACCCACGCTGCCTCCTGGCAACCTCTTGGCTGGTGGAGGTGTAATTTGATTAAAGCGAGCCTCTAATTTCCC
>CM055119.1:201299823-201449028 GCA_029206835.1 Rana muscosa | reverse complement strand
GAAAAACATACCAAAAATGTTGAAAAAATAAAAAGTGTTTCGGTTATAAAATCATGCAAATAAGTTGTTTTTCTTCTTCACCGATGTGCGCTGACTGATGGGCACTGATAACCTGCACTGATGGGCACTGATAACCTGCACTGATGGGCACTGATAACCTGCACTGATGGGCATTGATAACCTGCACTGATGGGCATTGATAACCTGCACTGATGGGCACTGATAACCTGCACTGATGCGGCGGCACTGATGTCAGCGCTAGAAATATCTTAGAGCAGGAATACAACCCATCCCCCGCTATAGACCGTACCGTGTGCAGACATGAACTGCCCGATGTTGAAGTGATGCTGCTCCTGGCAGTGACGGAAAGTCTCCTCTGGTGAATGGAAAATCCTATGAGATATACACAAGACAAGAGCATTATTTAGGGCGTGATGGACAATTACAGAGGGCCACAAGTGTGCACTGCGCCACCATGGGGCCCCCCGGGGTATCAGCCAGTATTCTGGAATTGGCGGGGGGGGGGGGGGGTATCAGCCAGTATTGGGAGGGGGGGGGGTTATCAGCCAGTATTGGGAGGGGGGGGGGGTTATCAGCCAGTATTGGGAGGGGGGGGGGTTATCAGCCAGTATTGGGAGGGGGGGGGTATCAGCCAGTATTGGGAGGGAGGGGGGGGTATCAGCCAGTATTGGGAGGGAGGGGGGGTATCAGCCAGTATTGGGAGGGAGGGGGGGTATCAGCCAGTATTGGGAGGGAGGGGGGGGGTATCAGCCAGTATTGGGAGGGAGGGGGGGGTATCAGCCAGTATTGGGAGGGAGGGGGGGGGTATCAGCCAGTATTGGGAGGGAGGGGGGGGTATCAGCCAGTATTGGGAGGGAGGGGGGGGGTATCAGCCAGTATTGGGAGGGAGGGGGGGGGTATCAGCCAGTATTGGGAGGGAGGGGGGGGGGTATCAGCCAGTATTGGGAGGGAGGGGGGGGTATCAGCCAGTATTGGGAGGGAGGGGGGGTATCAGCCAGTATTGGGAGGGAGGGGGGGTATCAGCCAGTATTGGGAGGGAGGGGGGGTATCAGCCAGTATTGGGAGGGAGGGGGGGTATCAGCCAGTATTGGGAGGGGGGGGTATCAGCCAGTATTGGGAGGGGGGGGTATCAGCCAGTATTGAGAGGGGGGGGTATCAGCCAGTATTGGGAGGGGGGGGGTATCAGCCAGTATTGGGAGAGGGGGGGTATCAGCCAGTATTGGGAGAGGGGGGGTATCAGCCAGTATTGGGAGAGGGGGGGTATCAGCCAGTATTGGGAGAGGGGGGGGTATCAGCCAGTATTGGGAGAGGGGGGGTATCAGCCAGTATTGGGAGAGGGGGGGTATCAGCCAGTATTGGGAGAGGGGGGGGTATCAGCCAGTATTGGGAGAGGGGGGGGTATCAGCCAGTATTGGGAGAGGGGGGGGGGTATCAGCCAGTATTGGGAGAGGGGGGGGGGGTATCAGCCAGTATTGGGAGAGGGGGGGGGGGTATCAGCCAGTATTGGGAGAGGGGGGGGGGGTATCAGCCAGTATTGGGAGAGGGGGGGGGGGTATCAGCCAGTATTGGGAGAGGGGGGGGTATCAGCCCAGTATTGGGAGAGGGGGGGGGTATCAGCCAGTATTGGGAGAGGGGGGGGGTATCAGCCAGTATTGGGAGAGGGGGGGGTATCAGCCAGTATTGGGAGAGGGGGGGGTATCAGCCAGTATTGGGAGAGGGGGGGGGGTATCAGCCAGTATTGGGAGAGGGGGGGGTATCAGCCAGTATTGGGGGGGGGGTATCAGCCAGTATTGGGGGGGGGGGGTATCAGCCAGTATTGGGGGAGGGTATCAGCCAGTATTGGGGGAGGGTATCAGCCAGTATTGGGGGAGGGTATCAGCCAGTATTGGGGGAGGGTATCAGCCAGTATTGGGGGAGGGTATCAGCCAGTATTGGGGGAGGGTATCAGCCAGTATTGGGGGAGGGTATCAGCCAGTATTGGGGGGGGTATCAGCCAGTATTGGGAGAGGGGGGGGGTATCAGCCAGTATTGGGAGAGGGGGGGGTATCAGCCAGTATTGGGAGAGGGGGGGGGGTATCAGCCAGTATTGGGAGAGGGGGGGTATCAGCCAGTATTGGGAGAGGGGGGGGTATCAGCCAGTATTGGGAGAGGGGGGGTATCAGCCAGTATTGGGGGGGGGGGTATCAGCCAGTATTGGGGGAGGGTATCAGCCAGTATTGGGGGAGGGTATCAGCCAGTATTGGGGGAGGGTATCAGCCAGTATTGGGGGAGGGTATCAGCCAGTATTGGGGGAGGGTATCAGCCAGTATTGGGGGAGGGTATCAGCCAGTATTGGGGGGGGGTATCAGCCAGTATTGGGGGGGGTATCAGCCAGTATTGGGGGGGGGGTATCAGCCAGTATTGGGGGGGGGGGGGGTATCAGCCAGTATTGGGGGGGGGTATCAGCCAGTATTGGGGGGGGGGTATCAGCCAGTATTGGGGGGGTATCAGCCAGTATTGGGGGGGGGTATCAGCCAGTATTGGGGGGGGTATTAGCCAGTATTGGGGGGGGGTATCAGCCAGTATTGGGGGGGGGTATCAGCCAGTATGGGGGGGGGGGGGGGGTATCAGCCAGTATGGGGGGGTATCAGCCAGTATTGGGGGGGGTATCAGCCAGTATTGGGGGGTATCAGCCAGTATTGGGGGGGTATCAGCTAGTATTGGGGGGATTGTACCTCTCACAGAACAGGCAGCGCACGTCTTGCTGCAGTCCAGAGTCATCGTCATCCCAGGCGGCGTCATCCCCATATTCATCCTCACAGTCTTCCAGTTCTGGAGCGTCATCCGAATCTTCCTCATCTGCAACGGATTACAAAAAATATTAATTTCTTCCCGCCGGTCGGGGGGGGGGGGGTCTGCAGGGTTTTATTGCCATCTGTGTCCCCTACGGAGGAGACTTCCTGCCAGGACAGGAAGTGATGAAAATTCACTGCTATGGAGACACGGACAACAAAAAAAAAGATACATTGTAAGTGGAGACACTTTGCTGTCCATGTCTTCCTGTCTTGGTCACAATGATTCCACGTATTGCTGTGCAGGTGTCACAGGGACAGGAAGTGAGGGGAAATCTCTCCAGTGGGGACACAGACAAAATTTTACCTCCAGTCTCGGAGAAAAGCTCCACTCTTCCCTCTGGATTATAAAGAGGGGCTCCGCTCTCCACATTTTCTGTTATGGAAGCCGACATAGCAACAGGACTGGAACCTGAAGGGGGCCTCAATGTGTATAAAACCTCCGAGACCGGACCCCCTCCTCCCCCTAAAACTGAGGGTCACATCTGGGTGGGGAGCCATCTTGCTACACCCCACACTCCTGCACAGTAATGATAGAGTGAGAAGGGGGCAAGCGGACATCTTGTTACACCCACCGGAGTTTTAGATTTCACAGTTATTTTCAACACAAAACGGAGCTCATTTGCTTAAATACAGTAATTGGAAATCCGACGGACTGTTTACATGTTAAATTTTAAAAGCAGCAGCAAATCTGCTGACCTCACATGGTCGCTAATGTGACAGAACACCTCTGATTTTCACATTTAACATCATTACTGTGCAGGAGTGTGGGGTGGAGCAAGATGGCGGCGACGGAACGTCACTTCCCGGAGCAATATGTGATGAGGAGTCGACATTATCTGACGGTTTTCACTGGTGTGTATTGTCGCAAATCGTTTGGAACGCATCGCGCAAAAGTTTGGAGCGCACGCGCAGTGCGAAATTTATGGTTGCAACGTCACTTCCGGAGCATTCTCTGATGGGGAGCGGAATGTGACAATACAGCGCCATTACTAGTAAAAAAAAAAAGGCCCTAAAAATATCCAATAGTTTGTAGACCGGATAACTTTAGCGCAAAGAAATCCAATAGAAGAGCAGCACTGCTGGATAATTCATCTGTGATCTTTACTATATCATACCAAGTTTAAAAAAAAGACAGACTGACGCGTTTCGGCACAAGCCTCGTTCACAGCTTCAAGCTTTGGTTTTGGATGTAGGAAGGGCGTCCCGAGCTTTAGAGCACCTGGAGTCGGGTGTGCCGTTTTATACCCGCTCCTTGTCACCTGGATATCAGAGATCAGAGCGGTGTTCATTCTGATTTCCTACGCTGAATTCACTTTTGCGCAAACCAATCAATATACATTTGTTGGTTTTTTTTTTTTTTTACCAAAAATATGTAGAAGAATACGTATTGACCTAAATTTATGTGGAAATTCGATTTATTTTATTTTTTTATTGGATATGTATTCTAGCAAAAAGTAAAAAATATTAGTTTTTTTTCAAAAGTGTCGGTCTTTTTATTTATGGCACAGAGGTGATCAAATACCACAAAAAAGAAAACTATTTGTGAAAAAAAAAAAATGGCCTGGTCAGGAAGGGGGGGGGTAAATCCTACCGAGGTCAAGTGATTAGCTTTCACGCAATCCAATCAATACACGCTTATTGGGATTTTGTTTTACCAAAGACATGTAGCAGAATACATATTGGCCTAAATTTATGAAGAAATTTAATTTTTAACATTTGTTTTTTATTATTATTATTATTATTAGATATGTGGAAAGTAAAAAATGTTTTTTTTTTATCCAAATGTATTCTTTTTTTATTTACCGGTATAGCGCAAAAAAAAAACGCAGAGGTGATCAAATACCACCAAAAGAAAGCTCTTATTTGTGGGAAAAAAAAGGACATTCATTTTATTTAGGTACAACGTCGCACGACCGCGCTTTTGTCAGTTAAAATAACGCAGTGCTGCATCACCAAAAAAGGGCCTGGTCATGAAGGGGGGGGTAAAACCTTCTGGGGCTGAAGTGGTTAAAGCATCGCCTATGGAGGTTTTCTAGTAGCGAAGTTTGTGACTGAGCGCGCGCAATTTTAAAGCGTGACGTGTTAGGTTTCTATTTATACAACATAACATTATTTTTCATATCATAAAAAAAAAAAAATAATAATTTGGAGCCTATATAATTTTTTTTTTTTTTTTTTTTTAAGCGTAAAAGGGGTTGTAAAGTTTTTTTTTTTTTTTCACCTTAATGCATTCCATTCTATTCTATTCTATGCATTAAGGTGAAAAAACATCTGAGGATTACCGCCCCCCCCCATTTACTTACCTGACCCCCTCGATAGTCCCGCGCCGTGAACGCGCTGACTTCTCGGCCGGACTTCTCGCCTCATTCATTGGTTGATTGATAGCAGCGCAGCCATTGGCTCCCGCTGCTATCAATCAAATCAATGACACGGTGTGTCGGGGGGCGGGGCCAAGTGATACAGTAAGCGTCTATAGCCGCCAGCTATATTCAGGGAGCGCGCCCGCAAGAACTAACCACCATGTGACCTTGCGCATATAAAGGGGGTTAGTTCTTGTGGGGGAGGAGCCGAGACAGCCACCGGGGGACCCCAGAAGACCAGGTTCGCGGGGCCACTCTGTGCAAAACGAGCTGCACTGTGGAGGTATAACAAGTTTATCACGTTTGTTATTTAAAAAAAAAAAAAACGGGAACCTTTAGTGTCCCTTTAAAATGTATTTTTTTCCCAAACAAATTGCGTTTGAAAAACCGCTGCGCAATTAAGTGTGACATAAAATTTTGCAGCGATCGCCATTTTATTCTCTAGGGTCTCTGCTAAAAATATAGAATTATATATAATGTTTGGGGGTCCTGAGTCATTATCAAGCAAAAAATTAAAAATAAATTCTAACTTGTAAAATAAAAAAAGTGCCATATAAAGGGGTGACGATCAGCAAGTTGAACGCAGAGCTCAGGTGACTTCCCTCATCCAATCAAATGCATGCAAATTGCTGTTTGTCATTTTATCCTCCTTGCACCTGATTGGACATTGTCCGCAGTACACTGATCTCCGGGGAGGATCCCTCTGCACAGCGATCACACCCGGGATGTAGAACTGACTCCCCGCACACAGAAGGACTACAAGTCCCAGCACAGCCCGCACAGCGCCGCATCACTCACGTGTCCCCCTGCGCTGCGCCATCTTGCCGGTGACAGTCTGCGGCCCCGCCCATCAACATCCGGCCTGCGAGAGCCGAGAGCACGCCCACTAAGTCACATGGGCGGGGAGAGAACGCTTCCCTTGGTTGCCATGGAGACTTTCCGGCCAGCGTTCTATCGGAGATCAGAGAGATACAATGTATCCGCCGCGAGACACGTGACTCCGCCCACTCCATATTGGGCAACTCAGTGTTCAGCGAGCGCCACCTGCTGGTCCATGGCGATATCACATCCAGCACAGTGTACAGAGGGGGCAACCTGGAGAATATCACATCCAGCACAGTGTACTGAGGGGGGGCAACCTGGAGAATATCACATCCAGCACAGTGTACAGAGGGGGGGGGCAACCTGGAGAATATCACATCCAGCACAGTGTACAGAGGGGGCAACCTGGAGAATATCACATCCAGCACAGTGTACAGAGGGGGGGGTAACCTGGAGAATATCACATCCAGCACAGTGTACAGAGGGGGCAACCTGGAGAATATCACATCCAGCACAGTGTACAGAGGGGGGGGTAACCTGGAGAATATCACATCCAGCACAGTGTACTGAGGGGGCAACCTGGAGAATATCACATCCAGCACAGTGTACAGAGGGGGGTAACCTGGAGAATATCACATCTAGCACAGTGTACTGAGGGGGGGCAACCTGGAGAATATCACATCCAGCACAGTGTACAGAGGGGGCAACCTAGAGAATATCACACCCAGCACAGTGTACAGAGGGGGCAACCTGGAGAATATCACATCCAGCACAGTGTACAGAGGGGGCAACCTGGAGAATATCACATCCAGCACAGTGTACAGAGGGGGCAACCTGGAGAATATCACATCCAGCACAGTGTACAGAGGGGGCAACCTGGAGAATATCACATCCAGCACAGTGTACAGGGGAGGCAACCTGGAGAATATCACATCCAGCACAGTGTACAGGGGGGGCAACCTGGAGAATATCACATCCAGCACAGTGTACAGAGGGGGCAACCTGGAGAATATCACATCCAGCACAGTGTACAGAGGGGGCAACCTGGAGAATATCACATCCAGCACAGTGTACAGAGGGGGCAACCTGGAGAATATCACATCCAGCACAGTGTACAGAGGGGGCAACCTGGAGAATATCACATCCAGCACAGTGTACTGAGGGGGGGGCAACCTGGAGAATATCACATCCAGCACAGTGTACTGAGGGGGGGCAACCTGGAGAATATCACATCCAGCACAGTGTACAGAGGGGGCAACCTGGAGAATATCACATCCAGCACAGTGTACAGAGGGGGCAACCTGGAGAATATCACATCCAGCACAGTGTACAGAGGGGGCAACCTGGAGAATATCACATCCAGCACAGTGTACAGAGGGGGGCAACCTGGAGAATATCACACCCAGCACAGTGTACAGAGGAGGGGCAACCTGGAGAATATCACACCCAGCACAGTGTACAGAGGGGGCAACCTGGAGAATATCACATCCAGCACAGTGTACAGAGGGGGCAACCTGGAGAATATCACATCCAGCACAGTGTACAGAGGGGGCAACCTGGAGAATATCACATCCAGCACAGTGTACAGAGGGGGCAACCTGGAGAATATCACATCCAGCACAGTGTACTGAGGGGGGGCAACCTGGAGAATATCACATCCAGCACAGTGTACTGAGGGGGGGCAACCTGGAGAATATCACATCCAGCACAGTGTACAGAGGGGGCAACCTGGAGAATATCACATCCAGCACAGTGTACAGAGGGGGCAACCTGGAGAATATCACACCCAGCACAGTGTACAGAGGAGGGGCAACCTGGAGAATATCACACCCAGCACAGTGTACAGAGGAGGGGCAACCTGGAGAATATCACATCCAGCACAGTGTACAGAGGGGGCAACCTGGAGAATATCACACCCAGCACAGTGTACAGAGGAGGGGCAACCTGGAGAATATCACATCCAGCACAGTGTACAGAGGGGGGGCAACCTGGAGAATATCACATCCAGCACAGTGTACAGAGGGAGGCAACCTGGAGAATATCACACCCAGCACAGTGTACAGAGGAGGGGAAACCTGGAGAATATCACATCCAGCACAGTGTACAGAGGGGGGGCAACCTGGAGAATATCACATCCAGCACAGTGTACAGAGGGGGGGCAACCTGGAGAATATCACATCCAGCACAGTGTACTGAGGGGGGGCAACCTGGAGAATATCACATCCAGCACAGTGTACAGAGGGGGCAACCTGGAGAATATCACATCCAGCACAGTGTACAGAGGGGGCAACCTGGAGAATATCACATCCAGCACAGTGTACAGAGGGGGGCAACCTGGAGAATATCACACCCAGCACAGTGTACAGAGGAGGGGCAACCTGGAGAATATCACATCCAGCACAGTGTACAGAGGGGGGGCAACCTGGAGAATATCACATCCAGCACAGTGTACTGAGGGGGGGCAACCTGGAGAATATCACATCCAGCACAGTGTACAGAGGGGGCAACCTGGAGAATATCACATCCAGCACAGTGTACAGAGGGGGCAACCTGGAGAATATCACATCCAGCACAGTGTACAGAGGGGGCAACCTGGAGAATATCACATCCAGCACAGTGTACAGAGGGGGGCAACCTGGAGAATATCACACCCAGCACAGTGTACAGAGGGGGGGGCAACCTGGAGAATATCACACCCAGCACAGTGTACAGAGGAGGGGCAACCTGGAGAATATCACATCCAGCACAGTGTACAGAGGGGGCAACCTGGAGAATATCACACCCAGCAGAGTGTACAGAGGAGGGGCAACCTGGAGAATATCACACCCAGCACAGTGTACAGAGGAGGGGCAACCTGGAGAATATCACATCCAGCACAGTGTACAGAGGGGGCAACCTGGAGAATATCACACCCAGCACAGTGTACAGAGGAGGGGCAACCTGGAGAATATCACATCCAGCACAGTGTACAGAGGGGGCAACCTGGAGAATATCACACCCAGCACAGTGTACAGAGGAGGGGCAACCTGGAGAATATCACATCCAGCACAGTGTACAGAGGGGGCAACCTGGAGAATATCACATCCAGCACAGTGTACAGAGGGGGCAACCTGGAAAATATCACATCCAGCACAGTGTACAGAGGAGGCAACCTGGAGAATATCACATCCAGCACAGTGCACAGAGGAGGGGCAACCTGGAGAATATCACATCCAGCACAGTGTACAGAGGGGGCAACCTGGAGAATATCACATCCAGCACAGTGTACAGAGGGGGCAACCTGGAGAATATCACATCCAGCACAGTGTACAGAGGGGCACTACCTGGAGAATATCACATCCAGCACAGTGTACAGAGGGGCACTACCTGGAGAATATCACATCCAGCACAGTGTACAGGGGGGCAACCTGGAGAATATCACATCCAGCACAGTGTACAGAGGGGGCAACCTGGAGAATATCACATCCAGCACAGTGTACAGAGGGGCACTACCTGGAGAATATCACATCCAGCACAGTGTACAGAGGGGCACTACCTGGAGAATATCACATCCAGCACAGTGTACAGAGGGGGCAACCTGGAGAATATCACATCCAGCACAGTGTACAGAGGGGCGCAACCTGGAGAATATTACATCCAGCACAGTGTACAGAGGGGGCAACCTGGAGAATATCACATCCAGCACAGTGTACAGAGGGAGGCAACCTGGAGAATATCACATCCAGCACAGTGTACAGAGGAGGCAACCTGGAGAATATCACACCCAGCACAGTGTACAGAGGGGGGCAACCTGGAGAATATCACATCCAGCACAGTGTACAGGGGGGGGGGCAACCTGGAGAATATCACATCCAGCACAGTGTACAGAGGGGGCAACCTGGAGAATATCACATCCAGCACAGTGTACAGAGGGGGCAACCTGGAGAATATCACATCCAGCACAGTGTACAGGGGGGGCAACCTGGAGAATATCACATCCAGCACAGTGTACAGAGGGGGCAACCTGGAGAATATCACATCCAGCACAGTGTACAGGGGGGGCAACCTGGAGAATATCACATCCAGCACAGTGTACAGAGGGGGCAACCTGGAGAATATCACATCCAGCACAGTGTACAGGGGGGGGGCAACCTGGAGAATATCACATCCAGCACAGTGTACAGAGGGAGGCAACCTGGAGAATATCACATCCAGCACAGTGTACAGAGTGGGCAACCTGGAGAATATCACATCCAGCACAGTGTACAGGGGGGGGCAACCTGGAGAATATCACATCCAGCACAGTGTACAGAGGGGGCAACCTGGAGAATATCACATCCAGCACAGTGTACAGGGGGGCAACCTGGAGAATATCACATGCAGCACAGTGTACAGAGGGGGCAACCTGGAGAATATCACATCCAGCACAGTGTACTGAGGGGGGCAACCTGGAGAATATCACATCCAGCACAGTGTACAGAGGGGGGCAACCTGGAGAATATCACATCCAGCACAGTGTACAGGGGAGGCAACCTGGAGAATATCACATCCAGCACAGTGTACAGAGGAGGCAAACTGGAGAATATCACATCCAGCACAGTGCACGGGGGGGCAACCTGGAGAATATCACACCCAGCACAGTGTACAGAGGAGGGGCAACCTGGAGAATATCACATCCAGCACAGTGTACAGAGGGGGGGCAACCTGGAGAATATCACATCCAGCACAGTGTACAGAGGGGGCAACCTGGAGAATATCACATCCAGCACAGTGTACAGAGGGGGCAACCTGGAGAATATCACATCCAGCACAGTGTACAGAGGGGGCAACCTGGAGAATATCACATCCAGCACAGTGTACAGAGGGGGGCAACCTGGAGAATATCACACCCAGCACAGTGTACAGAGGAGGGGCAACCTGGAGAATATCACATCCAGCACAGTGTACAGAGGGGGCAACCTGGAGAATATCACACCCAGCACAGTGTACAGAGGAGGGGCAACCTGGAGAATATCACACCCAGCACAGTGTACAGAGGAGGGGCAACCTGGAGAATATCACATCCAGCACAGTGTACAGAGGGGGCAACCTGGAGAATATCACACCCAGCACAGTGTACAGAGGAGGGGCAACCTGGAGAATATCACATCCAGCACAGTGTACAGAGGGGGCAACCTGGAGAATATCACACCCAGCACAGTGTACAGAGGGGGCAACCTGGAGAATATCACATTCAGCACAGTGTACAGAGGAGGCAACCTGGAGAATATCACATCCAGCACAGTGTACAGGGGGGCAACCTGGAGAATATCACATCCAGCACAGTGTACAGAGGGGGCAACCTGGAGAATATCACATCCAGCACAGTGTACAGAGGGGCACTACCTGGAGAATATCACATCCAGCACAGTGTACAGAGGGGCACTACCTGGAGAATATCACATCCAGCACAGTGTACAGAGGGGGCAACCTGGAGAATATCACATCCAGCACAGTGTACAGAGGGGCGCAACCTGGAGAATATTACATCCAGCACAGTGTACAGAGGGGGCAACCTGGAGAATATCACATCCAGCACAGTGTACAGAGGGGGCAACCTGGAGAATATCACATCCAGCACAGTGTACAGAGGGGGCAACCTGGAAAATATCACATCCAGCACAGTGTACAGAGGAGGCAACCTGGAGAATATCACATCCAGCACAGTGTACAGGGGGGCAACCTGGAGAATATCACATCCAGCACAGTGTACAGAGGGGGCAACCTGGAGAATATCACATCCAGCACAGTGTACAGAGGGGCACTACCTGGAGAATATCACATCCAGCACAGTGTACAGAGGGGCACTACCTGGAGAATATCACATCCAGCACAGTGTACAGAGGGGGCAACCTGGAGAATATCACATCCAGCACAGTGTACAGAGGGGCGCAACCTGGAGAATATTACATCCAGCACAGTGTACAGAGGGGGCAACCTGGAGAATATCACATCCAGCACAGTGTACAGAGGGAGGCAACCTGGAGAATATCACATCCAGCACAGTGTACAGAGGAGGCAACCTGGAGAATATCACACCCAGCACAGTGTACAGAGGGGGGCAACCTGGAGAATATCACATCCAGCACAGTGTACAGGGGGGGGGCAACCTGGAGAATATCACATCCAGCACAGTGTACAGAGGGGGCAACCTGGAGAATATCACATCCAGCACAGTGTACAGAGGGGGCAACCTGGAGAATATCACATCCAGCACAGTGTACAGGGGGGGCAACCTGGAGAATATCACATCCAGCACAGTGTACAGGGGGGGGCAACCTGGAGAATATCACATCCAGCACAGTGTACAGAGGGGGCAACCTGGAGAATATCACATCCAGCACAGTGTACAGGGGGGGGGCAACCTGGAGAATATCACATCCAGCACAGTGTACAGAGGGGGCAACCTGGAGAATATCACATCCAGCACAGTGTACAGGGGGGGGCAACCTGGAGAATATCACATCCAGCACAGTGTACAGAGGGGGCAACCTGGAGAATATCACATCCAGCACAGTGTACAGGGGGGGGGCAACCTGGAGAATATCACATCCAGCACAGTGTACAGAGGGAGGCAACCTGGAGAATATCACATCCAGCACAGTGTACAGAGTGGGCAACCTGGAGAATATCACATCCAGCACAGTGTACAGGGGGGGGCAACCTGGAGAATATCACATCCAGCACAGTGTACAGAGAAGGCAACCTGGAGAATATCACATCCAGCACAGTGTACAGGGGGGCAACCTGGAGAATATCACATGCAGCACAGTGTACAGAGGGGGCAACCTGGAGAATATCACATCCAGCACAGTGTACTGAGGGGGGCAACCTGGAGAATATCACATCCAGCACAGTGTACAGAGGGGGGCAACCTGGAGAATATCACATCCAGCACAGTGTACAGGGGAGGCAACCTGGAGAATATCACATCCAGCACAGTGTACAGAGGAGGCAAACTGGAGAATATCACATCCAGCACAGTGCACGGGGGGGCAACCTGGAGAATATCACACCCAGCACAGTGTACAGAGGAGGGGCAACCTGGAGAATATCACATCCAGCACAGTGTACAGAGGGGGCAACCTGGAGAATATCACATCCAGCACAGTGTACAGAGGAGGCAACCTGGAGAATATCACACCCAGCACAGTGTATAGGGGGGGGCAACCTGGAGAATATCACATCCAGCACAGTGTACAGAGGGGGCAACCTGGAGAATATCACATCCAGCACAGTGTACAGAGGAGGGGCAACCTGGAGAATATCACATCCAGCACAGTGTACAGAGGGGGCAACCTGGAGAATATCACATCCAGCACAGTGTACAGAGGGGGGGCAACCTGGAGAATATCACATCCAGCACAGTGTACAGAGGAGGGGCAACCTGGAGAATATCACATCCAGCACAGTGTACAGAGGGGGCAACCTGGAGAATATCACACCCAGCACAGTGTACAGAGGGGGGGCAACCTGGAGAATATCACATCCAGCACAGTGTACAGAGGGGGGCAACCTGGAGAATATCACATCCAGCACAGTGTACAGAGGGGCACAACCTGGAGAATATCACATCCAGCACAGTGTACAGAGGAGGCATCCTGGAGAATATCACACCCAGCACAGTGTACAGAGGGGGCAACCTGGAGAATATCACATCCAGCACAGTGTACAGAGGGGGCAACCTGGAGAATATCACATCCAGCACAGTGTACAGAGGGGCACAACCTGGAGAATATCACATCCAGCACAGTGTACAGAGGGGGCAACCTGGAGAATATCACATCCAGCACAGTGTACAGAGGGGCGCAACCTGGAGAATATCACATCCAGCACAGTGTACAGAGGGGGCAACCTGGAGAATATCACATCCAGCACAGTGTACAGAGGGGGCAACCTGGAGAATATCACATCCAGCACAGTGTACAGAGGGGGCAACCTGGAGAATATCACATCCAGCACAGTGTACAGAGGGAGGCAACCTGGAGAATATCACATCCAGCACAGTGTACAGAGGAGGCAACCTGGAGAATATCACACCCAGCACAGTGTACAGAGGGGGCAACCTGGAGAATATCACATCCAGCACAGTGTACGGGGGGCAACCTGGAGAATATCACATCCAGCACAGTGTACAGAGGGGGCAACCTGGAGAATATCACATCCAGCACAGTGTACAGGGGGGGGCAACCTGGAGAATATCACATGCAGCACAGTGTACAGAGGGGGCAACCTGGAGAATATCACATCCAGCACAGTGTACTGAGGGGGGCAACCTGGAGAATATCACATCCAGCACAGTGTACAGAGGGGGGGCAACCTGGAGAATAGGGATGAGCTTCGTGTTCGAGTCGAACATACGTTCGACTCGAACATCGGCTGTTCGATCGTTCGACGAAGATCGAACGATTTGGGCCGTTCGCGCCAAATTCGAGTGACGCGAACGGCCCACAATGCACTACGCCATCGCAGTGTCATCCAGGCGCTGTGATTGGCCAAGCATGCACTGTGACCCCGCATGCTTGGCCAATCACAGCGCCGGCAGCGAGGAGAGCAATGATTGGCCACAGGCAGGATGCCTGTGGCCAATTATTGCTGAGGGTGTTTAGTACACGCCCCACACTATAAAAGGCCGCCAGCACGGCGGCCTAGTGTAGTGTGTTCCGGAGCAGGGAAAGAGAAGCATAGGCAGGGACAGTGACATTTATTTCTTTCTTGCTTAACCTGGATTCCTTTAGTTTAGGGACAGAAAACTCTAGGTAGGGAGAGTGTCAGTGTGTTTTACTGTGCGAGTCCTTGTTTCTACGGACAAAGAAGGAAAGTGAGGGGAATTCTCCTTGTGCTATAGTGTGCTTTAAAAAAACATTTTTTCTAGGGACAGAAAACTCTAGGCAGGGAGAGTGTCAGTTTCTTTCACTGTGCCAGTCCTTGTTTCTAGGGACAAAGAAGGAAAGTGAGGGGAATTCTCCTTGTGCTATAGTGTGCTTTAAAAAAACATTTTTTCTAGGGACAGAAAACTCTAGGTAGGGAGAGTGTCAGTTTCTTTCACTGTGCGAGTCCTTGTTTCTAGGGACAAAGAAGGAAAGTGAGGGGAATTCTCCTTGTGCTATAGTGTGCTTTAAAAAAACATTTTTTCTAGGGACAGAAAACTCTAGGCAGGGAGAGTGTCAGTTTCTTTCACTGTGCCAGTCCTTGTTTCTAGGGACAAAGAAGGAAAGTGAGGGGATTTCTCCTTGTG
This sequence comes from Rana muscosa, assembly GCA_029206835.1. Lineage (NCBI taxonomy): Eukaryota > Metazoa > Chordata > Amphibia > Anura > Ranidae > Rana > Rana muscosa. The sequence goes on along the minus strand of CM055119.1, from coordinate 201,433,735 downwards.
CTATAGTGTGCTTTAAAAAAACATTTTTTCTAGGGACAGAAAACTCTAGGTAGGGAGAGTGTCAGTTTCTTTCACTGTGCGAGTCCTTGTTTCTAGGGACAAAGAAGGAAAGTGAGGGGAATTCTCCTTGTGCTATAGTGTGCTTTAAAAAAACATTTTTTCTAGGGACAGAAAACTCTAGATAGGGAGAGTGTCAGTTTCTTTCACTGTGCGAGTCCTTGTTTCTAGGGACAAAGAAGGAAAGTGAGGGGAATTCTCCTTGTGCTATAGTGTGCTTTAAAAAAACATTTTTTCTAGGGACAGAAAACTCTAGGCAGGGAGAGTGTCAGTTTCTTTCACTGTGCCAGTCCTTGTTTCTAGGGACAAAGAAGGAAAGTGAGGGGAATTCTCCTTGTGCTATAGTGTGCTTTAAAAAAACATTTTTTCTAGGGACAGAAAACTCTAGGTAGGGAGAGTGTCAGTTTCTTTCACTGTGCCAGTCCTTGTTTCTAGGGACAAAGAAGGAAAGTGAGGGGAATTCTCCTTGTGCTATAGTGTGCTTTAAAAAAACATTTTTTCTAGGGACAGAAAACTCTAGGCAGGGAGAGTGTCAGTTTCTTTCACTGTGCCAGTCCTTGTTTCTAGGGACAAAGAAGGAAAGTGAGGGGAATTCTCCTTGTGCTATAGTGTGCTTTAAAAAAACATTTTTTCTAGGGACAGAAAACTCTAGGTAGGGAGAGTGTCAGTTTCTTTCACTGTGCGAGTCCTTGTTTCTAGGGACAAAGAAGGAAAGTGAGGGGAATTCTCCTTGTGCTATAGTGTGCTTTAAAAAAACATTTTTTCTAGGGACAGAAAACTCTAGATAGGGAGAGTGTCAGTTTCTTTCACTGTGCGAGTCCTTGTTTCTAGGGACAAAGAAGGAAAGTGAGGGGAATTCTCCTTGTGCTATAGTGTGCTTTAAAAAAACATTTTTTCTAGGGACAGAAAACTCTAGGTAGGGAGAGTGTCAGTTTCTTTCACTGTGTGAGTCCTTGTTTCTAGGGACAAAGAAGGAAAGTGAGGGGAATTCTCCTTGTGCTATAGTGTGCTTTAAAAAAACATTTTTCCTAGGGACAGAAAACTCTAGGTAGGGAGAGTGTCAGTTTCTTTCACTGTGCCAGTCCTTGTTTCTAGGGACAAAGAAGGAAAGTGAGGGGAATTCTCCTTGTGCTATAGTGTGCTTTAAAAAAACATTTTTTCTAGGGACAGAAAACTCTAGGTAGGGAGAGTGTCAGTTTCTTTCACTGTGCGAGTCCTTGTTTCTAGGGACAAAGAAGGAAAGTGAGGGGAATTCTCCTTGTGCTATAGTGTGCTTTAAAAAAACATTTTTTCTAGGGACAGAAAACTCTAGGTAGGGAGAGTGTCAGTTTCTTTCACTGTGCCAGTCCTTGTTTCTAGGGACAAAGAAGGAAAGTGAGGGGAATTCTCCTTGTGCTATAGTGTGCTTTAAAAAAAAAAAATTTCTAGGGACAGAAAACTCTAGGTAGGGAGAGTGTCAGTTTCTTTCACTGTGCGAGTCCTTGTTTCTAGGGACAAAGAAGGAAAGTGAGGGGAATTCTCCTTGTGCTATAGTGTGCTTTAAAAAAACATTTTTTCTAGGGACAGAAAACTCTAGGTAGGGAGAGTGTCAGTTTCTTTCACTGTGCGAGTCCTTGTTTCTAGGGACAAAGAAGGAAAGTGAGGGGAATTCTCCTTGTGCTATAGTGTGCTTTAAAAAAACATTTTTTCTAGGGACAGAAAACTCTAGGTAGGGAGAGTGTCAGTTTCTTTCACTGTGCGAGTCCTTGTTTCTAGGGACAAAGAAGGAAAGTGAGGGGAATTCTCCTTGTGCTATAGTGTGCTTTAAAAAAACATTTTTTCTAGGGACAGAAAACTCTAGGTAGGGAGAGTGTCAGTTTCTTTCACTGTGCGAGTCCTTGTTTCTAGGGACAAAGAAGGAAAGTGAGGGAAATTCTCCTTGTGCTATAGTGTGCTTTAAAAAAACATTTTTTCTAGGGACAGAAAACTCTAGGTAGGGAGAGTGTCAGTTTCTTTCACTGTGCGTGTCCTTGTTTCTAGGGACAAAGAAGGAAAGTGAGGGGAATTCTCCTTGTGCTATAGTGTGCTTTAAAAAAACATTTTTCCTAGGGACAGAAAACTCTAGGTAGGGAGAGTGTCAGTTTCTTTCACTGTGCCAGTCCTTGTTTCTAGGGACAAAGAAGGAAAGTGAGGGGAATTCTCCTTGTGCTATAGTGTGCTTTAAAAAAACATTTTTTCTAGGGACAGAAAACTCTAGGTAGGGAGAGTGTCAGTTTCTTTCACTGTGCGAGTCCTTGTTTCTAGGGACAAAGAAGGAAAGTGAGGGGAATTCTCCTTGTGCTATAGTGTGCTTTAAAAAAAAAAAATTTCTAGGGACAGAAAACTCTAGGTAGGGAGAGTGTCAGTTTCTTTCACTGTGCGAGTCCTTGTTTCTAGGGACAAAGAAGGAAAGTGAGGGGAATTCTCCTTGTGCTATAGTGTGCTTTAAAAAAACATTTTTTCTAGGGACAGAAAACTCTAGGTAGGGAGAGTGTCAGTTTCTTTCACTGTGCGAGTCCTTGTTTCTAGGGACAAAGAAGGAAAGTGAGGGGAATTCTACTTGTGCTATAGTGTGCTTTAAAAAAACATTTTTTCTAGGGACAGAAAACTCTAGGTAGGGAGAGTGTCAGTTTCTTTCACTGTGCGAATCCTTGTTTCTAGGGACAAAGAAGGAAAGTGAGGGGAATTCTCCTTGTGCTATAGTGTGCTTTAAAAAAACATTTTTTCTAGGGACAGAAAACTCTAGGTAGGGAGAGTGTCAGTTTCTTTCACTGTGCGAGTCCTTGTTTCTAGGGACAAAGAAGGAAAGTGAGGGGAATTCTCCTTGTGCTATAGTGTGCTTTAAAAAAAAAAAATTTCTAGGGACAGAAAACTCTAGGTAGGGAGAGTGTCAGTTTCTTTCACTGTGCGAGTCCTTGTTTCTAGGGACAAAGAAGGAAAGTGAGGGGAATTCTCCTTGTGCTATAGTGTGCTTTAAAAAAACATTTTTTCTAGGGACAGAAAACTCTAGGTAGGGAGAGTGTCAGTTTCTTTCACTGTGCGAGTCCTTGTTTCTAGGGACAAAGAAGGAAAGTGAGGGGAATTCTCCTTGTGCTATAGTGTGCTTTAAAAAAACATTTTTTCTAGGGACAGAAAACTCTAGGTAGGGAGAGTGTCAGTTTCTTTCACTGTGCGAGTCCTTGTTTCTAGGGACAAAGAAGGAAAGTGAGGGGAATTCTCCTTGTGCTATATTGTGCTTTAAAAAAACATTTTTCCTGGGGACAGAAAACTCTAGGTAGGGAGAGTGTCAGTTTCTTTCACTGTGCCAGTCCTTGTTTCTAGGGACAAAGAAGGAAAGTGAGGGGAATTCTCCTTGTGCTATAGTGTGCTTTAAAAAAACATTTTTTCTAGGGACAGAAAACTCTAGGTAGGGAGAGTGTCAGTTTCTTTCACTGTGCGAGTCCTTGTTTCTAGGGACAAAGAAGGAAAGTGAGGGGAATTCTCCTTGTGCTATAGTGTGCTTTAAAAAAAAATTTTTTCTAGGGACAGAAAACTCTAGGTAGGGAGAGTGTCAGTTTCTTTCACTGTGCGAGTCCTTGTTTCTAGGGACAAAGAAGGAAAGTGAGGGGAATTCTCCTTGTGCTATAGTGTGCTTTAAAAAAACATTTTTTCTAGGGACAGAAAACTCTAGGTAGGGAGAGTGTCAGTTTCTTTCACTGTGCGAGTCCTTGTTTCTAGGGACAAAGAAGGAAAGTGAGGGGAATTCTCCTTGTGCTATAGTGTGCTTTAAAAAAAAAAATTTTCTAGGGACAGAAAACTCTAGGTAGGGAGAGTGTCAGTTTCTTTCACTGTGCGAGTCCTTGTTTCTAGGGACAAAGAAGGAAAGTGAGGGGAATTATCCTTGTGCTATACTGTGCTTTAAAAAAACATTTTTTCTAGGGACAGAAAACTCTAGGTAGGGAGAGTGTCAGTTTCTTTCACTGTGCGAGTCCTTGTTTCTAGGGACAAAGAAGGAAAGTGAGGGGAATTCTCCTTGTGCTATAGTGTGCTTTAAAAAAACATTTTTTCTAGGGACAGAAAACTCTAGGTAGGGAGAGTGTCAGTTTCTTTCACTGTGCGAGTCCTTGTTTCTAGGGACAAAGAAGGAAAGTGAGGGGAATTCTCCTTGTGCTATAGTGTGCTTTAAAAAAACATTTTTTCTAGGGACAGAAAACTCTAGGTAGGGAGAGTGTCAGTTTCTTTCACTGTGCCAGTCCTTGTTTCTAGGGACAAAGAAGGAAAGTGAGGGGAATTCTCCTTGTGCTATAGTGTGCTTTAAAAAAAAAAAATTTCTAGGGACAGAAAACTCTAGGTAGGGAGAGTGTCAGTTTCTTTCACTGTGCGAGTCCTTGTTTCTAGGGACAAAGAAGGAAAGTGAGGGGAATTCTCCTTGTGCTATAGTGTGCTTTAAAAAAACATTTTTTCTAGGGACAGAAAACTCTAGGTAGGGAGAGTGTCAGTTTCTTTCACTGTGCGAGTCCTTGTTTCTAGGGACAAAGAAGGAAAGTGAGGGGAATTCTCCTTGTGCTATAGTGTGCTTTAAAAAAACATTTTTTCTAGGGACAGAAAACTCTAGGTAGGGAGAGTGTCAGTTTCTTTCACTGTGCGAGTCCTTGTTTCTAGGGACAAAGAAGGAAAGTGAGGGGAATTCTCCTTGTGCTATAGTGTGCTTTAAAAAAACATTTTTTCTAGGGACAGAAAACTCTAGGTAGGGAGAGTGTCAGTTTCTTTCACTGTGCGAGTCCTTGTTTCTAGGGACAAAGAAGGAAAGTGAGGGAAATTCTCCTTGTGCTATAGTGTGCTTTAAAAAAACATTTTTTCTAGGGACAGAAAACTCTAGGTAGGGAGAGTGTCAGTTTCTTTCACTGTGCGTGTCCTTGTTTCTAGGGACAAAGAAGGAAAGTGAGGGGAATTCTCCTTGTGCTATAGTGTGCTTTAAAAAAACATTTTTCCTAGGGACAGAAAACTCTAGGTAGGGAGAGTGTCAGTTTCTTTCACTGTGCCAGTCCTTGTTTCTAGGGACAAAGAAGGAAAGTGAGGGGAATTCTCCTTGTGCTATAGTGTGCTTTAAAAAAACATTTTTTCTAGGGACAGAAAACTCTAGGTAGGGAGAGTGTCAGTTTCTTTCACTGTGCGAGTCCTTGTTTCTAGGGACAAAGAAGGAAAGTGAGGGGAATTCTCCTTGTGCTATAGTGTGCTTTAAAAAAAAAAAATTTCTAGGGACAGAAAACTCTAGGTAGGGAGAGTGTCAGTTTCTTTCACTGTGCGAGTCCTTGTTTCTAGGGACAAAGAAGGAAAGTGAGGGGAATTCTCCTTGTGCTATAGTGTGCTTTAAAAAAACATTTTTTCTAGGGACAGAAAACTCTAGGTAGGGAGAGTGTCAGTTTCTTTCACTGTGCGAGTCCTTGTTTCTAGGGACAAAGAAGGAAAGTGAGGGGAATTCTACTTGTGCTATAGTGTGCTTTAAAAAAACATTTTTTCTAGGGACAGAAAACTCTAGGTAGGGAGAGTGTCAGTTTCTTTCACTGTGCGAATCCTTGTTTCTAGGGACAAAGAAGGAAAGTGAGGGGAATTCTCCTTGTGCTATAGTGTGCTTTAAAAAAACATTTTTTCTAGGGACAGAAAACTCTAGGTAGGGAGAGTGTCAGTTTCTTTCACTGTGCGAGTCCTTGTTTCTAGGGACAAAGAAGGAAAGTGAGGGGAATTCTCCTTGTGCTATAGTGTGCTTTAAAAAAAAAAAAATTCTAGGGACAGAAAACTCTAGGTAGGGAGAGTGTCAGTTTCTTTCACTGTGCGAGTCCTTGTTTCTAGGGACAAAGAAGGAAAGTGAGGGGAATTCTCCTTGTGCTATAGTGTGCTTTAAAAAAACATTTTTTCTAGGGACAGAAAACTCTAGGTAGGGAGAGTGTCAGTTTCTTTCACTGTGCGAGTCCTTGTTTCTAGGGACAAAGAAGGAAAGTGAGGGGAATTCTCCTTGTGCTATAGTGTGCTTTAAAAAAACATTTTTTCTAGGGACAGAAAACTCTAGGTAGGGAGAGTGTCAGTTTCTTTCACTGTGCGAGTCCTTGTTTCTAGGGACAAAGAAGGAAAGTGAGGGGAATTCTCCTTGTGCTATAGTGTGCTTTAAAAAAACATTTTTCCTGGGGACAGAAAACTCTAGGTAGGGAGAGTGTCAGTTTCTTTCACTGTGCCAGTCCTTGTTTCTAGGGACAAAGAAGGAAAGTGAGGGGAATTCTCCTTGTGCTATAGTGTGCTTTAAAAAAACATTTTTTCTAGGGACAGAAAACTCTAGGTAGGGAGAGTGTCAGTTTCTTTCACTGTGCGAGTCCTTGTTTCTAGGGACAAAGAAGGAAAGTGAGGGGAATTCTCCTTGTGCTATAGTGTGCTTTAAAAAAAATTTTTTTCTAGGGACAGAAAACTCTAGGTAGGGAGAGTGTCAGTTTCTTTCACTGTGCGAGTCCTTGTTTCTAGGGACAAAGAAGGAAAGTGAGGGGAATTCTCCTTGTGCTATAGTGTGCTTTAAAAAAACATTTTTTCTAGGGACAGAAAACTCTAGGTAGGGAGAGTGTCAGTTTCTTTCACTGTGCGAGTCCTTGTTTCTAGGGACAAAGAAGGAAAGTGAGGGGAATTCTCCTTGTGCTATAGTGTGCTTTAAAAAAACATTTTTTCTAGGGACAGAAAACTCTAGGTAGGGAGAGTGTCAGTTTCTTTCACTGTGCGAGTCCTTGTTTCTAGGGACAAAGAAGGAAAGTGAGGGGAATTCTCCTTGTGCTATAGTGTGCTTTAAAAAAAAAAATTTTCTAGGGACAGAAAACTCTAGGTAGGGAGAGTGTCAGTTTCTTTCACTGTGCGAGTCCTTGTTTCTAGGGACAAAGAAGGAAAGTGAGGGGAATTCTCCTTGTGCTATAGTGTGCTTTAAAAAAACATTTTTTCTAGGGACAGAAAACTCTAGGTAGGGAGAGTGTCAGTTTCTTTCACTGTGTGAGTCCTTGTTTCTAGGGACAAAGAAGGAAAGTGAGGGGAATTCTCCTTGTGCTATAGTGTGCTTTAAAAAAAAAAAATTTCTAGGGACAGAAAACTCTAAGTAGGGAGAGTGTCAGTTTCTTTCACTGTGCGAGTCCTTGTTTCTAGGGACAAAGAAGGAAAGTGAGGGGAATTCTCCTTGTGCTATAGTGTGCTTTAAAAAAACATTTTTTCTAGGGACAGAAAACTCTAGGTAGGGAGAGTGTCAGTTTCTTTCACTGTGCGAGTCCTTGTTTCTAGGGACAAAGAAGGAAAGTGAGGGGAATTCTCCTTGTGCTATAGTGTGCTTTAAAAAAACATTTTTTCTAGGGACAGAAAACTCTAGGTAGGGAGAGTGTCAGTTTCTTTCACTGTGCGAGTCCTTGTTTCTAGGGACAAAGAAGGAAAGTGAGGGGAATTCTCCTTGTGCTATAGTGTGCTTTAAAAAAACATTTTTTCTAGGGACAGAAAACTCTAGGTAGGGAGAGTGTCAGTTTCTTTCACTGTGCGAGTCCTTGTTTCTAGGGACAAAGAAGGAAAGTGAGGGGAATTCTCCTTGTGCTATAGTGTGCTTTAAAAAAAAAAATTTTCTAGGGACAGAAAACTCTAGGTAGGCAGAGTGTCAGTTTCTTTCACTGTGCGAGTCCTTGTTTCTAGGGACAAAGAAGGAAAGTGAGGGGAATTCTCCTTGTGCTATAGTGTGCTTTAAAAAAACATTTTTTCTAGGGACAGAAAACTCTAGGTAGGGAGAGTGTCAGTTTCTTTCACTGTGCGAGTCCTTGTTTCTAGGGACAAAGAAGGAAAGTGAGGGGAATTCTCCTTGTGCTATAGTGTGCTTTAAAAAAACATTTTTTCTAGGGACAGAAAACTCTAGGTAGGGAGAGTGTCAGTTTCTTTCACTGTGCGAGTCCTTGTTTCTAGGGACAAAGAAGGAAAGTGAGGGGAATTCTCCTTGTGCTATAGTGTGCTTTAAAAAAAGATTTTTTCTAGGGACAGAAAACTCTAGGTAGGGAGAGTGTCAGTTTCTTTCACTGTGCGAGTCCTTGTTTCTAGGGACAAAGAAGGAAAGTGAGGGGAATTCTCCTTGTGCTATAGTGTGCTTTACAAAAAAAAAAATTCTAGGGACAGAAAACTCTAGGTAGGGAGAGTGTCAGTTTCTTTCACTGTGCGAGTCCTTGTTTCTAGGGACAAAGAAGGAAAGTGAGGGGAATTCTCCTTGTGCTATAGTGTGCTTTAAAAAAACATTTTTTCTAGGGACAGAAAACTCTAGGTAGGGAGAGTGTCAGTTTCTTTCACTGTGCGAGTCCTTGTTTCTAGGGACAAAGAAGGAAAGTGAGGGGAATTCTCCTTGTGCTATAGTGTGCTTTAAAAAAACATTTTTTCTAGGGACAGAAAACTCTAGGTAGGTGTCAGGGTCACCTGTGGCCAGGTGACAGATGCACACCGTAGGGGGACAGGAGTGCACCGCGAGGTAGTGAACCCTATGGCTGGCTTCTGTGGATAGGAAACTGGGTGGTTGTGGAAAGCGGGACCAGAGGAGCACAACCGGGATCCCAACGGAAGCGAGAGCCAAGATTCCCCAGGGCGCGGAGTCTAAGACCCAGCTGGTCTTCTCCAGGGCCTCTAGTGGTGAGGATGTTACGCTGCAGGCTGGGACCAGGTCGCGGCCCCTGGAGTTTCCTAGCTCACGCCCCGTAGGATAAGGGGAAGCAGCAGCACACGATAGAGAGAACCGAATAACAAGCCGAAGGTCAGGGGCCACAAGCAGACAAGGATAACGAAGAACGAGCCGAAGGTCAAGGGTCACGAGCAGACAGGGATGGTCGGGGACAAGCCAATAACGTAACAGAGAGACAGACGTAGCACACGGCAGGCAGGAACCCAAACACACAATGCCTAACAAACACGTTGATCAGCAAAGCAGGCTTGCAGTGCACAGGTTAATATAGTGTTCAGTGATAGGGCCTGGGGTGGAGTCAGGCTGGGAGGAGATTATAAAGGAAGCCAGGTGAAGGAGGTCTGGTCTCTAGATGAACACATGAGGAGGAAGGTAAGATGGCAGACAGACATTAATGCATATCCATGACAGTACCCTCCCTCTTACGAGGCCTCCCCCTTCCCCGCCTGGGCCCAGGTTTAGAGGGAAACTTCAGATGAAACTCCTTTAACAGACGAGGTGCAAAGACCTCAGATGCAGTGATCCAAGACCTCTCCTCAGGACCAAACCCTTTCCAATGAACGAGGTACTGAAGAACGCCTTTACAGAGTCGGGAGTCCAGAATTTGACTGATCTCGTACTCCTGATTATCCTCAGAGACAGGCGCCACGGTAGGAAGAGGACGAGAGAATTTATTGAGGACTAAAGGCTTTAGAAGAGCAACATGAAAGGAGTTAGTGATTTTAAGGCTCTTAGGAATCTGGAGTTTGAAACAAACCGGATTCAGTTTAGCAGTTACCGTGTATGGACCGATGAATTGTGGAGCAAACTTCAGAGAAGGAACTCGGAGCTTGATGTTCCTGGTAGAGAGCCAGACTTTGTCCCCTGGCTGAAGAGAAGGCGGTTTACGCCTGCGGCGGTCGGCAAAGCCTTTGAATTTTTCAGCAGCTGCCCGGAGGGAATCATGAACGTGACCCCAAACGGAATTGAGAGACTCCTGAACCGAAGCCAAAGCTGGAATGTCTGGAGAACAGATCATAGGAAGAGGAAGTTGAGGGTGTTTTCCATAAACTGTGAAAAAGGGTGTCTTCTGCGAACTGGTATTCACATGATTGTTATGGGAGAATTCTGCCCACGGGAGTAGAGAGGACCAATCGTCATGGTGAGAAGACACAAAGGTGCGAAGAAAGACCTCTAACTCCTGATTAACCCTCTCAGTCTGTCCATTGGATTGGGGATGGTAAGAAGAAGAAAAATCCAAGACAATATTGAGGGATTTGCAAAAGGCTCTCCAAAAACGAGACGTGAATTGGACTCCCCTGTCGGAAACAATATGAGAAGGGACCCCATGTAGGCGGAGAATTTCTCGAATGAAAATGGGAACCAAGGCAGGGGCAGAAGGAAGACCAGGAAGAGGAACAAAATGAGCCATCTTGGAGAATCGATCGATTACCACCCAAATGACTGTATTATTCTCAGACAGTGGGAGATCGGTGATAAAATCCATGGCAATATGGGCCCAGGGTTCCTTAGGAATAGGCAAGGGCATGAGGAGACCAGCAGGAGCTTGTGTGGAGGATTTGGACTGAGCACAGACATGACAAGCTTTAACGTAGTCTTTGACGTCTGAGCGGAGATTAGGCCACCAGTAGTGACGACTGATGAGTAGGAAGGATCGGAGGAATCCAGAATGCCCTGCCACCTTGGAATCATGTCCCCAACGAAGGATCTTAGCTCTTAGCTCAGTGGGGACAAAGGTCTTACCAGGCGGAATTTTAGACTTCAGGGTGGTAGAGTGGGCAACAATGCATGAGGTTGGAATGATTGGCTCAGGTTCAGGGGCGGACTCCTCGTCCAAAGTGTCAAATGACCTAGAGAGCGCATCAGCCCGACCGTTGCAGGAACCAGGTTTGTAGGTAATCGTGAAATTAAAACGGGCAAAGAAGAGACTCCACCTGGCCTGTCTAGGATTCAGACGTTTAGCATTCTGTAGATACTGTAAATTCTTGTGATCGGTAAAGATCGTTATGGAGTGAGGGGAACCCTCCAAGAGATGACGCCACTCCTCTAACGCCAATTTAATTGCGAGAAGTTCCCGATCACCGATGGCATAATTCCTCTCTGCCTGAGAAAATTTTTTGGAGAAGAACGCACATGGTTGGCGTCTCTTCTCAAAGATTTGAAGAACCACAGCTCCCACCCCCATTGAGGAAGCGTCCACTTCAATAAAAAATGCATTCCCAGGATTTGGTCTCCTCAAGAGGGGGCCAGAAACAAAGGCCTGTTTCAGGTTGTGAAATGCAGAGACAGCTTCGGGAGGCCAGTCTCTGGCATTCACACCCTTCTTGGTCAAAGCGATAATAGGCGCGGTAATGGAAGAGTAATTCCTTATGAACTGCCTATAATAATTAGTGAAGCCAAGAAAGCGCTGTGTGGCCTTGAGGCTAGCAGGAAGAGGCCAGTTGGTGATAGCCAAGACCTTCCCAGGGTCCATACGAAGCCCCGAACATGAGACAAAGCACCCCAAAAACAGGACCTCAGAACATTCAAAGGAACATTTCTCCAGCTTGGCATAGAGATTGTTCTCTCTAAGACGTTGAAGTACAGTGCGGACATGGTTTCTGTGGACGAGCAGATTTTCAGAAAAGATCAGAATGTCATCCAGATAGATGACAACAAACTGGTACAGCAGATCTCTGAAGATTTCATTGACAAAGTTTTGAAACACGGCTGGAGCATTACACAGACCAAAAGGCATCACCAGATATTCGTAATGCCCGTCTCTAGTGTTAAATGCAGTCTTCCATTCGTCACCCTCCCGTATTCGAATGAGATTGTACGCGCCTCTGAGATCCAACTTGGTGAAAATGGAGGCACCCTTCAACCTATCGAATAGCTCAGATATTAAGGGTAAGGGGTATCGATTTTTAATAGTAACCGCATTTAAACCCCGATAATCGATGCAGGGTCTTAAGGTACCATCCTTTTTGGCAACAAAAAAGAACCCTGCCCCTGCAGGCGATGAGGATTTCCGGATGAACCCTCTCTCCAGATTCTCTGCTACATACTCCGACATGGCCTGGGTCTCTGGGATGGACAGAAGGTAGGTACGACCCCTGGGTAGAGTTGCTCCGGGGACAAGATCAATAGCACAGTCAAAAGACCTGTGGGGAGGAAGCACCTCAGCTGATTTTTTACAGAACACATCCCGGTAATCGCTGTATGCGGCGGGAAGATCAGAAGAAACAGAAGTGGCAGCAACCGGAAGACTCTCCTTGGGGGTCACCTTGAGAAGACACGACGAGAAACATGAGGAACCCCAGGCCAGGATCTGCCCAGAGACCCAGTCCACATGTGGAGAGTGGAGCTGTAGCCAAGGGAGGCCCAATACAACTGGGGTAGAGGCCTTGGGTAGAATAAGAAAGGATATCCACTCCTGGTGGAGAATCCCTACCGACATCCTAATGGGTAGCGTCTGGAAGCGAATAGGGCCCCCTGGGAGAACAGTGCCATCAATTGCCGAGACTACCAATGGGGTAGTGAGAGGTGAAAGGGTAAGCTTCATAGAAGAAGCAGTTCTCCAATCCATGAAATTGCCGGCAGCCCCGGAATCCAGGTATGCAAGGGTTGACTGAGGAGAAGTGCCTACATGAAGGGACACCGGCAAGAGCAGGCGAGAAGGTGATGTTTCTGGGTCCAATACTCCACCTTCCAAATGTATTAGACCCGAGCGTTTCCCGGACGAAGCGAGCAGGAGTCACGAAAATGACCCTTGCCCCCACAATAGAGGCACAAGCCCAGAGTTCTGCGCCTAGCACGTTCTTCGGGGGTTAGTCTGGTCCGGCCCAGCTGCATAGGTTCTTCAGCAGGTAGAGGATGCTCCACGGAATGAAGGGAGGGGAGCTCAGACTGGCTAGGACCCAGAGAGTGCTGGCGTCTTTTTTCTAAGGACCTCTCTTGAAAACGAATGTCGATCTGGTTGCATAATGAAATTACATCGTCCAGACCGACGGGAATGGCTCTTCCCGCTAATTCGTCTTTCACTCGGTCAGAGAGGCCATGTAAAAAGGTAGCGACCAGGGCCTCATTATTCCAGCTCAATTCAGCTGTGTGGATACGGAACTGAAGAGCATATTGCCCCACTGAACTAGATTCTTGGCGAAGACGTAAGACAGCACTAGCCGCTGAAGAAGCCCGAGCCGGCTCTTCGAAGATATTACGAAAGAGCTTCAAGAATTCGGACAGACTGGAAACCACCGGATCGTTCCTCTCCCACAGGGGGGCAGCCCAGGCCAAAGATTCACCGGAGAGGAGGGAAATGATATAGGCTACCTTAGCCCGGTCAGATAGGAAGCTTTGAGGCTGAAGCTCAAAATGAATAGTGCATTGGCTGAGAAACCCCCTGCAGGCCTTGGAGTCCCCAGAGAAACGGAACGGAGCTGGCAATCTTAGTGAGTGTGAGGCTGCGACTGGTGCGATAGGTACAGCCGCTGGTTGTACTTGGGGTTGCGGATTCGGGGTTCCCAAGGAGACCTGAAGCTGCTCGAATCGAGAAGCCAGATCCTGGAGGAATCGCATCACCTGGGTCTGATTTGATTCCTGGGTCTCAAGTCTGCGAACTATGCCCTGCAATGGATCATCCGCGGGAAGCGGGATGTCAGCCGGGTTCATGGCTGATCAAACTGTCAGGGTCACCTGTGGCCAGGTGACAGATGCACACCGTAGGGGGACAGGAGTGCACCGCGAGGTAGTGAACCCTATGGCTGGCTTCTGTGGATAGGAAACTGGGTGGTTGTGGAAAGCGGGACCAGAGGAGCACAACCGGGATCCCAACGGAAGCGAGAGCCAAGATTCCCCAGGGCGCGGAGTCTAAGACCCAGCTGGTCTTCTCCAGGGCCTCTAGTGGTGAGGATGTTATGCTGCAGGCTGGGACCAGGTCGCGGCCCCTGGAGTTTCCTAGCTCACGCCCCGTAGGATAAGGGGAAGCAGCAGCACACGATAGAGAGAACCGAATAACAAGCCGAAGGTCAGGGGCCACAAGCAGACAAGGATAACGAAGAACGAGCCGAAGGTCAAGGGTCACGAGCAGACAGGGATGGTCGGGGACAAGCCAATAACGTAACAGAGAGACAGACGTAGCACACGGCAGGCAGGAACCCAAACACACAATGCCTAACAAACACGTTGATCAGCAAAGCAGGCTTGCAGTGCACAGGTTAATATAGTGTTCAGTGATAGGGCCTGGGGTGGAGTCAGGCTGGGAGGAGATTATAAAGGAAGCCAGGTGAAGGAGGTCTGGTCTCTAGATGAACACATGAGGAGGAAGGTAAGATGGCAGACAGACATTAATGCATATCCATGACAGTAGGGAGAGTGTCAGTTTCTTTCACTGTGCGAGTCCTTGTTTCTAGGGACAAAGAAGGAAAGTGAGGGGAATTCTCCTTGTGCTATAGTGTGCTTTAAAAAAACATTTTTTCTAGGGACAGAAAACTCTAGGTAGGGAGAGTGTCAGTTTCTTTCACTGTGCGAGTCCTTGTTTCTAGGGACAAAGAAGGAAAGTGAGGGGAATTCTCCTTGTGCTATAGTGTGCTTTAAAAAAACATTTTTTCTAGGGACAGAAAACTCTAGGTAGGGAGAGTGTCAGTTTCTTTCACTGTGCGAGTCCTTGTTTCTAGGGACAAAGAAGGAAAGTGAGGGGAATTCTCCTTGTGCTATAGTGTGCTTTAAAAAAACATTTTTTCTAGGGACAGAAAACTCTAGGTAGGGAGAGTGTCAGTTTCTTTCACTGTGCGAGTCCTTGTTTCTAGGGACAAAGAAGGAAAGTGAGGGGAATTCTCCTTGTGCTATAGTGTGCTTTAAAAAAAAAAAAATTCTAGGGACAGAAAACTCTAGGTAGGGAGAGTGTCAGTTTCTTTCACTGTGCGAGTCCTTGTTTCTAGGGACAAAGAAGGAAAGTGAGGGGAATTCTCCTTGTGCTATAGTGTGCTTTAAAAAAACATTTTTTCTAGGGACAGAAAACTCTAGGTAGGGAGAGTGTCAGTTTCTTTCACTGTGCGAGTCCTTGTTTCTAGGGACAAAGAAGGAAAGTGAGGGGAATTCTCCTTGTGCTATAGTGTGCTTTAAAAAAACATTTTTTCTAGGGACAGAAAACTCTAGGTAGGGAGAGTGTCAGTTTCTTTCACTGTGCGAGTCCTTGTTTCTAGGGACAAAGAAGGAAAGTGAGGGGAATTCTCCTTGTGCTATAGTGTGCTTTAAAAAAACATTTTTTCTAGGGACAGAAAACTCTAGGTAGGGAGAGTGTCAGTTTCTTTCACTGTGCGAGTCCTTGTTTCTAGGGACAAAGAAGGAAAGTGAGGGGAATTCTCCTTGTGCTATAGTGTGCTTTAAAAAAAAAAAATTTCTAGGGACAGAAAACTCTAGGTAGGGAGAGTGTCAGTTTCTTTCACTGTGATAATCCTTGTTTCTAGGGACAGGGAAGGACAGTGAGGGAAATTCTCCTTGTGCTATAGTGTGCTTTAAAAAAACATTTTTTCTAGGGACAGAAAACTCTAGGTAGGGAGAGTGTCAGTTTCTTTCACTGTGCGAGTCCTTGTTTCTAGGGACAAAGAAGGAAAGTGAGGGGAATTCTCCTTGTGCTATAGTGTGCTTTAAAAAAACATTTTTTCTAGGTACAGAAAACTCTAGGTAGGGAGAGTGTCAGTTTCTTTCACTGTGCGAGTCCTTGTTTCTAGGGACAAAGAAGGAAAGTGAGGGGAATTCTCCTTGTGCTATAGTGTGCTTTAAAAAAACATTTTTTCTAGGGACAGAAAACTCTAGGTAGGGAGAGTGTCAGTTTCTTTCACTTTGCGAGTCCTTGTTTCTAGGGACAAAGAAGGAAAGTGAGGGGAATTCTCCTTGTGCTATAGTGTGCTTTAAAAAAACATTTTTTCTAGGGACAGAAAACTCTAGGTAGGGAGAGTGTCAGTTTCTTTCACTGTGCGAGTCCTTGTTTCTAGGGACAAAGAAGGAAAGTGAGGGGAATTCTCCTTGTGCTATAGTGTGCTTTAAAAAAACATTTTTTCTAGGGACAGAAAACTCTAGGTAGGGAGAGTGTCAGTTTTTTTCACTGTGCGAGTCCTTGTTTCTAGGGACAAAGAAGGAAAGTGAGGGGAATTCTCCTTGTGCTATAGTGTGCTTTAAAAAAAAAAATTTTCTAGGGACAGAAAACTCTAGGTAGGGAGAGTGTCAGTTTCTTTCACTGTGCGAGTCCTTGTTTCTAGGGACAAAGAAGGAAAGTGAGGGGAATTCTCCTTGTGCTATAGTGTGCTTTAAAAAAAAAAAATTCTAGGGACAGAAAACTCTAGGTAGGGAGAGTGTCAGTTTCTTTCACTGTGCGAGTCCTTGTTTCTAGGGACAAAGAAGGAAAGTGAGGGGAATTCTCCTTGTGCTATAGTGTGCTTTAAAAAAAAAAAAATTCTAGGGACAGAAAACTCTAGGTAGGGAGAGTGTCAGTTTCTTTCACTGTGTGAGTCCTTGTTTCTAGGGACAAAGAAGGAAAGTGAGGGGAATTCTCCTTGTGCTATAGTGTGCTTTAAAAAAACATTTTTTCTAGGGACAGAAAACTCTAGGTAGGGAGAGTGTCAGTTTCTTTCACTGTGCGAGTCCTTGTTTCTAGGGACAAAGAAGGAAAGTGAGGGGAATTCTCCTTGTGCTATAGTGTGCTTTAAAAAAACATTTTTTCTAGGGACAGAAAACTCTAGGTAGGGAGAGTGTCAGTTTCTTTCACTGTGCGAGTCCTTGTTTCTAGGGACAAAGAAGGAAAGTGAGGGGAATTCTCCTTGTGCTATAGTGTGCTTTAAAAAAAAATTTTTTCTAGGGACAGAAAACTCTAGGTAGGGAGAGTGTCAGTTTCTTTCACTGTGCGAGTCCTTGTTTCTAGGGACAAAGAAGGAAAGTGAGGGGAATTCTCCTTGTGCTATAGTGTGCTTTAAAAAAAAAAATTTCTAGGGACAGAAAACTCTAGGTAGGGAGAGTGTCAGTTTCTTTCACTGTGCGAGTCCTTGTTTCTAGGGACAAAGAAGGAAAGTGAGGGGAATTCTCCTTGTGCTATAGTGTGCTTTAAAAAAACATTTTTTCTAGGGACAGAAAACTCTAGGTAGGGAGAGTGTCAGTTTCTTTCACTGTACGAGTCCTTGTTTCTAGGGACAAAGAAGGAAAGTGAGGGGAATTCTCCTTGTGCTATAGTGTGCTTTAAAAAAACATTTTTTCTAGGGACAGAAAACTCTAGGTAGGGAGAGTGTCAGTTTCTTTCACTGTGCGAGTCCTTGTTTCTAGGGACAAAGAAGGAAAGTGAGGGGAATTCTCCTTGTGCTATAGTGTGCTTTAAAAAAAGATTTTTTCTAGGGACAGAAAACTCTAGGTAGGGAGAGTGTCAGTTTCTTTCACTGTGCGAGTCCTTGTTTCTAGGGACAAAGAAGGAAAGTGAGGGGAATTCTCCTTGTGCTATAGTGTGCTTTAAAAAAACATTTTTCCTAGGGACAGAAAACTCTAGGTAGGGAGAGTGTCAGTTTCTTTCACTGTGCCAGTCCTTGTTTCTAGGGACAAAGAAGGAAAGTGAGGGGAATTCTCCTTGTGCTATAGTGTGCTTTAAAAAAACATTTTTTCTAGGGACAGAAAACTCTAGGTAGGGAGAGTGTCAGTTTCTTTCACTGTGCGAGTCCTTGTTTCTAGGGACAAAGAAGGAAAGTGAGGGGAATTCTCCTTGTGCTATAGTGTGCTTTAAAAAAACATTTTTTCTAGGGACAGAAAACTCTAGGTAGGGAGAGTGTCAGTTTCTTTCACTGTGCGAGTCCTTGTTTCTAGGGACAAAAAGGAAAGTGAGGGGAATTCTCCTTGTGCTATAGTGTGCTTTAAAAAAACATTTTTTCTAGGGACAGAAAACTCTAGGTAGGGAGAGTGTCAGTTTCTTTCACTGTGCGAGTCCTTGTTTCTAGGGACAAAGAAGGAAAGTGAGGGGAATTCTCCTTGTGCTATAGTGTGCTTTAAAAAAAAAAAATTTCTAGGGACAGAAAACTCTAGGTAGGGAGAGTGTCAGTTTCTTTCACTGTGCGAGTCCTTGTTTCTAGGGACAAAGAAGGAAAGTGAGGGGAATTCTCCTTGTGCTATAGTGTGCTTTAAAAAAACATTTTTTCTAGGTACAGAAAACTCTAGGTAGGGAGAGTGTCAGTTTCTTTCACTGTGCGAGTCCTTGTTTCTAGGGACAAAGAAGGAAAGTGAGGGGAATTCTCCTTGTGCTATAGTGTGCTTTAAAAAAACATTTTTTCTAGGGACAGAAAACTCTAGGTAGGGAGAGTGTCAGTTTCTTTCACTTTGCGAGTCCTTGTTTCTAGGGACAAAGAAGGAAAGTGAGGGGAATTCTCCTTGTGCTATAGTGTGCTTTAAAAAAACATTTTTTCTAGGGACAGAAAACTCTAGGTAGGGAGAGTGTCAGTTTCTTTCACTGTGCGAGTCCTTGTTTCTAGGGACAAAGAAGGAAAGTGAGGGGAATTCTCCTTGTGCTATAGTGTGCTTTAAAAAAACATTTTTTCTAGGGACAGAAAACTCTAGGTAGGGAGAGTGTCAGTTTTTTTCACTGTGCGAGTCCTTGTTTCTAGGGACAAAGAAGGAAAGTGAGGGGAATTCTCCTTGTGCTATAGTGTGCTTTAAAAAAAAAAAATTTCTAGGGACAGAAAACTCTAGGTAGGGAGAGTGTCAGTTTCTTTCACTGTGCGAGTCCTTGTTTCTAGGGACAAAGAAGGAAAGTGAGGGGAATTCTCCTTGTGCTATAGTGTGCTTTAAAAAAAAAAAATTCTAGGGACAGAAAACTCTAGGTAGGGAGAGTGTCAGTTTCTTTCACTGTGCGAGTCCTTGTTTCTAGGGACAAAGAAGGAAAGTGAGGGGAATTCTCCTTGTGCTATAGTGTGCTTTAAAAAAAAAAAATTTCTAGGGACAGAAAACTCTAGGTAGGGAGAGTGTCAGTTTCTTTCACTGTGCGAGTCCTTGTTTCTAGGGACAAAGAAGGAAAGTGAGGGGAATTCTCCTTGTGCTATAGTGTGCTTTAAAAAAACATTTTTTCTAGGGACAGAAAACTCTAGGTAGGGAGAGTGTCAGTTTCTTTCACTGTGCGAGTCCTTGTTTCTAGGGACAAAGAAGGAAAGTGAGGGGAATTCTCCTTGTGCTATAGTGTGCTTTAAAAAAACATTTTTTCTAGGGACAGAAAACTCTAGGTAGGGAGAGTGTCAGTTTCTTTCACTGTGCGAGTCCTTGTTTCTAGGGACAAAGAAGGAAAGTGAGGGGAATTCTCCTTGTGCTATAGTGTGCTTTAAAAAAACATTTTTTCTAGGGACAGAAAACTCTAGGTAGGGAGAGTGTCAGTTTCTTTCACTGTGCGAGTCCTTGTTTCTAGGGACAAAGAAGGAAAGTGAGGGGAATTCTCCTTGTGCTATAGTGTGCTTTAAAAAAAAAAAATTTCTAGGGACAGAAAACTCTAGGTAGGGAGAGTGTCAGTTTCTTTCACTGTGCGAGTCCTTGTTTCTAGGGACAAAGAAGGAAAGTGAGGGGAATTCTCCTTGTGCTATAGTGTGCTTTAAAAAAACATTTTTTCTAGGGACAGAAAACTCTAGGTAGGGAGAGTGTCACTTTCTTTCACTGTACGAGTCCTTGTTTCTAGGGACAAAGAAGGAAAGTGAGGGGAATTCTCCTTGTGCTATAGTGTGCTTTAAAAAAACATTTTTTCTAGGGACAGAAAACTCTAGGTAGGGAGAGTGTCAGTTTCTTTCACTGTGCGAGTCCTTGTTTCTAGGGACAAAGAAGGAAAGTGAGGGGAATTCTCCTTGTGCTATAGTGTGCTTTAAAAAAAGATTTTTTCTAGGGACAGAAAACTCTAGGTAGGGAGAGTGTCAGTTTCTTTCACTGTGCGAGTCCTTGTTTCTAGGGACAAAGAAGGAAAGTGAGGGGAATTCTCCTTGTGCTATAGTGTGCTTTAAAAAAACATTTTTCCTAGGGACAGAAAACTCTAGGTAGGGAGAGTGTCAGTTTCTTTCACTGTGCCAGTCCTTGTTTCTAGGGACAAAGAAGGAAAGTGAGGGGAATTCTCCTTGTGCTATAGTGTGCTTTAAAAAAACATTTTTTCTAGGGACAGAAAACTCTAGGTAGGGAGAGTGTCAGTTTCTTTCACTGTGCGAGTCCTTGTTTCTAGGGACAAAGAAGGAAAGTGAGGGGAATTCTCCTTGTGCTATAGTGTGCTTTAAAAAAACATTTTTTCTAGGGACAGAAAACTCTAGGTAGGGAGAGTGTCAGTTTCTTTCACTGTGCGAGTCCTTGTTTCTAGGGACAAAGAAGGAAAGTGAGGGGAATTCTCCTTGTGCTATAGTGTGCTTTAAAAAAAAAAAATTTCTAGGGACAGAAAACTCTAGGTAGGGAGAGTGTCAGTTTCTTTCACTGTGCGAGTCCTTGTTTCTAGGGACAAAGAAGGAAAGTGAGGGGAATTCTCCTTGTGCTATAGTGTGCTTTAAAAAAACATTTTTTCTAGGGACAGAAAACTCTAGGTAGGGAGAGTGTCAGTTTCTTTCACTGTGCGAGTCCTTGTTTCTAGGGACAAAGAAGGAAAGTGAGGGGAATTCTCCTTGTGCTATAGTGTGCTTTAAAAAAACATTTTTTCTAGGGACAGAAAACTCTAGGTAGGGAGAGTGTCAGTTTCTTTCACTGTGCGAGTCCTTGTTTCTAGGGACAAAGAAGGAAAGTGAGGGGAATTCTCCTTGTGCTATAGTGTGCTTTAAAAAAACATTTTTTCTAGGGACAGAAAACTCTAGGTAGGGAGAGTGTCAGTTTCTTTCACTGTGCGAGTCCTTGTTTCTAGGGACAAAGAAGGAAAGTGAGGGGAATTCTCCTTGTGCTATAGTGTGCTTTAAAAAAAAAAATTTCTAGGGACAGAAAACTCTAGGTAGGGAGAGTGTCAGTTTCTTTCACTGTGCGAGTCCTTGTTTCTAGGGACAAAGAAGGAAAGTGAGGGGAATTCTCCTTGTGCTATAGTGTGCTTTAAAAAAAAAAAATTCTAGGGACAGAAAACTCTAGGTAGGGAGAGTGTCAGTTTCTTTCACTGTGCGAGTCCTTGTTTCTAGGGACAAAGAAGGAAAGTGAGGGGAATTCTCCTTGTGCTATAGTGTGCTTTAAAAAAAAAAAAATTCTAGGGACAGAAAACTCTAGGTAGGGAGAGTGTCAGTTTCTTTCACTGTGCGAGTCCTTGTTTCTAGGGACAAAGAAGGAAAGTGAGGGGAATTCTCCTTGTGCTATAGTGTGCTTTAAAAAAACATTTTTTCTAGGGACAGAAAACTCTAGGTAGGGAGAGTGTCAGTTTCTTTCACTGTGCGAGTCCTTGTTTCTAGGGACAAAGAAGGAAAGTGAGGGGAATTCTCCTTGTGCTATAGTGTGCTTTAAAAAAACATTTTTTCTAGGGACAGAAAACTCTAGGTAGGGAGAGTGTCAGTTTCTTTCACTGTGCGAGTCCTTGTTTCTAGGGACAAAGAAGGAAAGTGAGGGGAATTCTCCTTGTGCTATAGTGTGCTTTAAAAAAACATATTTTCTAGGGACAGAAAACTCTAGGTAGGGAGAGTGTCAGTTTCTTTCACTGTGCGAGTCCTTGTTTCTAGGGACAAAGAAGGAAAGTGAGGGGAATTCTCCTTGTGCTATAGTGTGCTTTAAAAAAAAAAAATTTCCAGGGACAGAAAACTCTAGGTAGGGAGAGTGTCAGTTTCTTTCACTGTGCGAGTCCTTGTTTCTAGGGACAAAGAAGGAAAGTGAGGGGAATTCTCCTTGTGCTATAGTGTGCTTTAAAAAAACATTTTTTCTAGGGACAGAAAACTCTAGGTAGGGAGAGTGTCAGTTTCTTTCACTGTACGAGTCCTTGTTTCTAGGGACAAAGAAGGAAAGTGAGGGGAATTCTCCTTGTGCTATAGTGTGCTTTAAAAAAACATTTTTTCTAGGGACAGAAAACTCTAGGTAGGGAGAGTGTCAGTTTCTTTCACTGTGCGAGTCCTTGTTTCTAGGGACAAAGAAGGAAAGTGAGGGGAATTCTCCTTGTGCTATAGTGTGCTTTAAAAAAAGATTTTTTCTAGGGACAGAAAACTCTAGGTAGGGAGAGTGTCAGTTTCTTTCACTGTGCGAGTCCTTGTTTCTAGGGACAAAGAAGGAAAGTGAGGGGAATTCTCCTTGTGCTATAGTGTGCTTTAAAAAAAAAAATTTCTAGGGACAGAAAACTCTAGGTAGGGAGAGTGTCAGTTTCTTTCACTGTGCGAGTCCTTGTTTCTAGGGACAAAGAAGGAAAGTGAGGGGAATTCTCCTTGTGCTATAGTGTGCTTTAAAAAAACATTTTTTCTAGGGACAGAAAACTCTAGGTAGGGAGAGTGTCAGTTTCTTTCACTGTGCGAGTCCTTGTTTCTAGGGACAAAGAAGGAAAGTGAGGGGAATTCTCCTTGTGCTATAGTGTGCTTTAAAAAAACATTTTTTCTAGGGACAGAAAACTCTAGGTAGGGAGAGTGTCAGTTTCTTTCACTGTGCGAGTCCTTGTTTCTAGGGACAAAGAAGGAAAGTGAGGGGAATTCTCCTTGTGCTATAGTGTGCTTTAAAAAAACATTTTTCCTAGGGACAGAAAACTCTAGGTAGGGAGAGTGTCAGTTTCTTTCACTGTGCCAGTCCTTGTTTCTAGGGACAAAGAAGGAAAGTGAGGGGAATTCTCCTTGTGCTATAGTGTGCTTTAAAAAAACATTTTTTCTAGGGACAGAAAACTCTAGGTAGGGAGAGTGTCAGTTTCTTTCACTGTGCGAGTCCTTGTTTCTAGGGACAAAGAAGGAAAGTGAGGGGAATTCTCCTTGTGCTATAGTGTGCTTTAAAAAAAAAAAAATTCTAGGGACAGAAAACTCTAGGTAGGGAGAGTGTCAGTTTCTTTCACTGTGCGAGTCCTTGTTTCTAGGGACAAAGAAGGAAAGTGAGGGGAATTCTCCTTGTGCTATAGTGTGCTTTAAAAAAACATTTTTTCTAGGGACAGAAAACTCTAGGTAGGGAGAGTGTCAGTTTCTTTCACTGTGCGAGTCCTTGTTTCTAGGGACAAAGAAGGAAAGTGAGGGGAATTCTCCTTGTGCTATAGTGTGCTTTAAAAAAACATTTTTTCTAGGGACAGAAAACTCTAGGTAGGGAGAGTGTCAGTTTCTTTCACTGTGCGAGTCCTTGTTTCTAGGGACAAAGAAGGAAAGTGAGGGGAATTCTCCTTGTGCTATAGTGTGCTTTAAAAAAACATTTTTTCTAGGGACAGAAAACTCTAGGTAGGGAGAGTGTCAGTGTGTTTTACTGTGCGAGTCCTTGTTTCTAGGGACAAAGAAGGAAAGTGAGGGGAATTCTCCTTGTGCTATAGTGTGCTTTAAAAAAACATTTTTTCTAGGGACAGAAAACTCTAGGTAGGGAGAGTGTCAGTTTCTTTCACTGTGCGAGTCCTTGTTTCTAGGGACAAAGAAGGAAAGTGAGGGGAATTCTCCTTGTGCTATAGTGTGCTTTTAAAAAAAAAAAATTTCTAGGGACAGAAAACTGTAGGTAGGGAGAGTGTCAGTTTCTTTCACTGTGCGAGTCCTTGTTTCTAGGGACAAAGAAGGAAAGTGAGGGGAATTCTCCTTGTGCTATAGTGTGCTTTAAAAAAACATTTTTTCTAGGGACAGAAAACTCTAGGTAGGGAGAGTGTCAGTTTCTTTCACTGTGCGAGTCCTTGTTTCTAGGGACAAAGAAGGAAAGTGAGGGGAATTCTCCTTGTGCTATAGTGTGCTTTAAAAAAACATTTTTTCTAGGGACAGAAAACTCTAGGTAGGGAGAGTGTCAGTTTCTTTCACTGTGCGAGTCCTTGTTTCTAGGGACAAAGAAGGAAAGTGAGGGGAATTCTCCTTGTGCTATAGTGTGCTTTAAAAAAACATTTTTCCTAGGGACAGAAAACTCTAGGTAGGGAGAGTGTCAGTTTCTTTCACTGTGCCAGTCCTTGTTTCTAGGGACAAAGAAGGAAAGTGAGGGGAATTCTCCTTGTGCTATAGTGTGCTTTAAAAAAACATTTTCTCTAGGGACAGAAAACTCTAGGTAGGGAGAGTGTCAGTTTCTTTCACTGTGCGAGTCCTTGTTTCTAGGGACAAAGAAGGAAAGTGAGGGGAATTCTCCTTGTGCTATAGTGTGCTTTTAAAAAAAAAAAATTTCTAGGGACAGAAAACTGTAGGTAGGGAGAGTGTCAGTTTCTTTCACTGTGCGAGTCCTTGTTTCTAGGGACAAAGAAGGAAAGTGAGGGGAATTCTCCTTGTGCTATAGTGTGCTTTAAAAAAACATTTTTTCTAGGGACAGAAAACTCTAGGTAGGGAGAGTGTCAGTTTCTTTCACTGTGCGAGTCCTTGTTTCTAGGGACAAAGAAGGAAAGTGAGGGGAATTCTCCTTGTGCTATAGTGTGCTTTAAAAAAACATTTTTTCTAGGGACAGAAAACTCTAGGTAGGGAGAGTGTCAGTTTCTTTCACTGTGCGAATCCTTGTTTCTAGGGACAAAGAAGGAAAGTGAGGGGAATTCTCCTTGTGCTATAGTGTGCTTTAAAAAAACATTTTTTCTAGGGACAGAAAACTCTAGGTAGGGAGAGTGTCAGTTTCTCTCACTGTGCGAGTCCTTGTTTCTAGGGACAAAGAAGGAAAGTGAGGGGAATTCTCCTTGTGCTATAGTGTGCTTTAAAAAAAAAAAAATTCTAGGGACAGAAAACTCTAGGTAGGGAGAGTGTCAGTTTCTTTCACTGTGCGAGTCCTTGTTTCTAGGGACAAAGAAGGAAAGTGAGGGGAATTCTCCTTGTGCTATAGTGTGCTTTAAAAAAACATTTTTTCTAGGGACAGAAAACTCTAGGTAGGGAGAGTGTCAGTTTCTTTCACTGTGCGAGTCCTTGTTTCTAGGGACAAAGAAGGAAAGTGAGGGGAATTCTCCTTGTGCTATAGTGTGCTTTAAAAAAACATTTTTTCTAGGGACAGAAAACTCTAGGTAGGGAGAGTGTCAGTTTTTTTCACTGTGCGAGTCCTTGTTTCTAGGGACAAAGAAGGAAAGTGAGGGGAATTCTCCTTGTGCTATAGTGTGCTTTAAAAAAAAAAAAAATTCTAGGGACAGAAAACTCTAGGTAGGGAGAGTGTCAGTTTCTTTCACTGTGATAATCCTTGTTTCTAGGGACAGGGAAGGACAGTGAGGGAAATTCTCCTTGTGCTATAGTGTGCTTTAAAAAAACATTTTTTCTAGGGACAGAAAACTCTAGGTAGGGAGAGTGTCAGTTTCTTTCACTGTGCGAGTCCTTGTTTCTAGGGACAAAGAAGGAAAGTGAGGGGAATTCTCCTTGTGCTATAGTGTGCTTTAAAAAAACATTTTTTCTAGGGACAGAAAACTCTAGGTAGGGAGAGTGTCAGTTTCTTTCACTGTGCGAGTCCTTGTTTCTAGGGACAAAGAAGGAAAGTGAGGGGAATTCTCCTTGTGCTATAGTGTGCTTTAAAAAAACATTTTTTCTAGGGACAGAAAACTCTAGGTAGGGAGAGTGTCAGTTTCTTTCACTGTGCGAGTCCTTGTTTCTAGGGACAAAGAAGGAAAGTGAGGGGAATTCTCCTTGTGCTATAGTGTGCTTTAAAAAAACATTTTTTCTAGGGACAGAAAACTCTAGGTAGGGAGAGTGTCAGTGTGTTTTACTGTGCGAGTCCTTGTTTCTAGGGACAAAGAAGGAAAGTGAGGGGAATTCTCCTTGTGCTATAGTGTGCTTTAAAAAAACATTTTTTCTAGGGACAGAAAACTCTAGGTAGGGAGAGTGTCAGTTTCTTTCACTGTGCGAGTCCTTGTTTCTAGGGACAAAGAAGGAAAGTGAGGGGAATTCTCCTTGTGCTATAGTGTGCTTTAAAAAAAAAAATTTCTAGGGACAGAAAACTCTAGGTAGGGAGAGTGTCAGTTTCTTTCACTGTGCGAGTCCTTGTTTCTAGGGACAAAGAAGGAAAGTGAGGGGAATTCTCCTTGTGCTATAGTGTGCTTTAAAAAAACATTTTTTCTAGGGACAGAAAACTCTAGGTAGGGAGAGTGTCAGTTTCTTTCACTGTGCGAGTCCTTGTTTCTAGGGACAAAGAAGGAAAGTGAGGGGAATTCTCCTTGTGCTATAGTGTGCTTTAAAAAAACATTTTTTCTAGGGACAGAAAACTCTAGGTAGGGAGAGTGTCAGTTTCTTTCACTGTGCGAGTCCTTGTTTCTAGGGACAAAGAAGGAAAGTGAGGGGAATTCTCCTTGTGCTATAGTGTGCTTTAAAAAAACATTTTTCCTAGGGACAGAAAACTCTAGGTAGGGAGAGTGTCAGTTTCTTTCACTGTGCCAGTCCTTGTTTCTAGGGACAAAGAAGGAAAGTGAGGGGAATTCTCCTTGTGCTATAGTGTGCTTTAAAAAAACATTTTCTCTAGGGACAGAAAACTCTAGGTAGGGAGAGTGTCAGTTTCTTTCACTGTGCGAGTCCTTGTTTCTAGGGACAAAGAAGGAAAGTGAGGGGAATTCTCCTTGTGCTATAGTGTGCTTTTAAAAAAAAAAAATTTCTAGGGACAGAAAACTGTAGGTAGGGAGAGTGTCAGTTTCTTTCACTGTGCGAGTCCTTGTTTCTAGGGACAAAGAAGGAAAGTGAGGGGAATTCTCCTTGTGCTATAGTGTGCTTTAAAAAAACATTTTTTCTAGGGACAGAAAACTCTAGGTAGGGAGAGTGTCAGTTTCTTTCACTGTGCGAGTCCTTGTTTCTAGGGACAAAGAAGGAAAGTGAGGGGAATTCTCCTTGTGCTATAGTGTGCTTTAAAAAAACATTTTTTCTAGGGACAGAAAACTCTAGGTAGGGAGAGTGTCAGTTTCTTTCACTGTGCGAGTCCTTGTTTCTAGGGACAAAGAAGGAAAGTGAGGGGAATTCTCCTTGTGCTATAGTGTGCTTTAAAAAAACATTTTTCCTAGGGACAGAAAACTCTAGGTAGGGAGAGTGTCAGTTTCTTTCACTGTGCCAGTCCTTGTTTCTAGGGACAAAGAAGGAAAGTGAGGGGAATTCTCCTTGTGCTATAGTGTGCTTTAAAAAAACATTTTCTCTAGGGACAGAAAACTCTAGGTAGGGAGAGTGTCAGTTTCTTTCACTGTGCGAGTCCTTGTTTCTAGGGACAAAGAAGGAAAGTGAGGGGAATTCTCCTTGTGCTATAGTGTGCTTTTAAAAAAAAAAAATTTCTAGGGACAGAAAACTGTAGGTAGGGAGAGTGTCAGTTTCTTTCACTGTGCGAGTCCTTGTTTCTAGGGACAAAGAAGGAAAGTGAGGGGAATTCTCCTTGTGCTATAGTGTGCTTTAAAAAAACATTTTTTCTAGGGACAGAAAACTCTAGGTAGGGAGAGTGTCAGTTTCTTTCACTGTGCGAGTCCTTGTTTCTAGGGACAAAGAAGGAAAGTGAGGGGAATTCTCCTTGTGCTATAGTGTGCTTTAAAAAAACATTTTTTCTAGGGACAGAAAACTCTAGGTAGGGAGAGTGTCAGTTTCTTTCACTGTGCGAATCCTTGTTTCTAGGGACAAAGAAGGAAAGTGAGGGGAATTCTCCTAGTGCTATAGTGTGCTTTAAAAAAACATTTTTTCTAGGGACAGAAAACTCTAGGTAGGGAGAGTGTCAGTTTCTCTCACTGTGCGAGTCCTTGTTTCTAGGGACAAAGAAGGAAAGTGAGGGGAATTCTCCTTGTGCTATAGTGTGCTTTAAAAAAAAAAAAATTCTAGGGACAGAAAACTCTAGGTAGGGAGAGTGTCAGTTTCTTTCACTGTGCGAGTCCTTGTTTCTAGGGACAAAGAAGGAAAGTGAGGGGAATTCTCCTTGTGCTATAGTGTGCTTTAAAAAAACATTTTTTCTAGGGACAGAAAACTCTAGGTAGGGAGAGTGTCAGTTTCTTTCACTGTGCGAGTCCTTGTTTCTAGGGACAAAGAAGGAAAGTGAGGGGAATTCTCCTTGTGCTATAGTGTGCTTTAAAAAAACATTTTTTCTAGGGACAGAAAACTCTAGGTAGGGAGAGTGTCAGTTTTTTTCACTGTGCGAGTCCTTGTTTCTAGGGACAAAGAAGGAAAGTGAGGGGAATTCTCCTTGTGCTATAGTGTGCTTTAAAAAAAAAAAAAATTCTAGGGACAGAAAACTCTAGGTAGGGAGAGTGTCAGTTTCTTTCACTGTGATAATCCTTGTTTCTAGGGACAGGGAAGGACAGTGAGGGAAATTCTCCTTGTGCTATAGTGTGCTTTAAAAAAACATTTTTTCTAGGGACAGAAAACTCTAGGTAGGGAGAGTGTCAGTTTCTTTCACTGTGCGAGTCCTTGTTTCTAGGGACAAAGAAGGAAAGTGAGGGGAATTTTCCTTGTGCTATAGTGTGCTTTAAAAAAACATTTTTTCTAGGGACAGAAAACTCTAGGTAGGGAGAGTGTCAGTTTATTTCACTGTGCGAGTCCTTGTTTCTAGGGACAAAGAAGGAAAGTGAGGGGAATTCTCCTTGTGCTATAGTGTGCTTTAAAAAAACATTTTTTCTAGGGACAGAAAACTCTAGGTAGGGAGAGTGTCAGTTTCTTTCACTGTGCGAGTCCTTGTTTCTAGGGACAAAGAAGGAAAGTGAGGGGAATTCTCCTTGTGCTATAGTGTGCTTTAAAAAAACATTTTTTCTAGGGACAGAAAACTCTAGGTAGGGAGAGTGTCAGTTTCTTTCACTGTGCGAGTCCTTGTTTCTAGGGACAAAGAAGGAAAGTGAGGGGAATTCTCCTTGTGCTATAGTGTGCTTTAAAAAAAATTTTTTTCTAGGGACAGAAAACTCTAGGTAGGGAGAGTGTCAGTTTTTTTCACTGTGCGAGTCCTTGTTTCTAGGGACAAAGAAGGAAAGTGAGGGGAATTCTCCTTGTGCTATAGTGTGCTTTAAAAAAACATTTTTTCTAGGGACAGAAAACTCTAGGTAGGGAGAGTGTCAGTTTCTTTCACTGTGCGAGTCCTTGTTTCTAGGGACAAAGAAGGAAAGTGAGGGGAATTCTCCTTGTGCTATAGTGTGCTTTAAAAAAAAAAAATTTCTAGGGACAGAAAACTCTAGGTAGGGAGAGTGTCAGTTTTTTTCACTGTGCGAGTCCTTGTTTCTAGGGACAAAGAAGGAAAGTGAGGGGAATTCTCCTTGTGCTATAGTGTGCTTTAAAAAAAAAAATTTCTAGGGACAGAAAACTCTAGGTAGGGAGAGTGTCAGTTTCTTTCACTGTGATAATCCTTGTTTCTAGGGACAGGGAAGGACAGTGAGGGAAATTCTCCTTGTGCTATAGTGTGCTTTAAAAAAACATTTTTTCTAGGGACAGAAAACTCTAGGTAGGGAGAGTGTCAGTTTCTTTCACTGTGCGAGTCCTTGTTTCTAGGGACAAAGAAGGAAAGTGAGGGGAATTCTCCTTGTGCTATAGTGTGCTTTAAAAAAACATTTTTTCTAGGTACAGAAAACTCTAGGTAGGGAGAGTGTCAGTTTATTTCACTGTGCGAGTCCTTGTTTCTAGGGACAAAGAAGGAAAGTGAGGGGAATTCTCCTTGTGCTATAGTGTGCTTTAAAAAAACATTTTTTCTAGGGACAGAAAACTCTAGGTAGGGAGAATGTCAGTTTCTTTCACTGTGCGAGTCCTTGTTTCTAGGGACAAAGAAGGAAAGTGAGGGGAATTCTCCTTGTGCTATAGTGTGCTTTAAAAAAAAAAAATTTCTAGGGACAGAAAACTCTAGGTAGGGAGAGTGTCAGTTTCTTTCACTGTGCGAGTCCTTGTTTCTAGGGACAAAGAAGGAAAGTGAGGGGAATTCTCCTTGTGCTATAGTGTGCTTTAAAAAAAAAAAATTTCTAGGGACAGAAAACTCTAGGTAGGGAGAGTGTCAGTTTCTTTCACTGTGCGAGTCCTTGTTTCTAGGGACAAAGAAGGAAAGTGAGGGGAATTCTCCTTGTGCTATAGTGTGCTTTAAAAAAAAAAAATTCTAGGGACAGAAAACTCTAGGTAGGGAGAGTGTCAGTTTCTTTCACTGTGCGAGTCCTTGTTTCTAGGGACAAAGAAGGAAAGTGAGGGGAATTCTCCTTGTGCTATAGTGTGCTTTAAAAAAAAAAAATTTCTAGGGACAGAAAACTCTAGGTAGGGAGAGTGTCAGTTTCTTTCACTGTGCGAGTCCTTGTTTCTAGGGACAAAGAAGGAAAGTGAGGGGAATTCTCCTTGTGCTATAGTGTGCTTTAAAAAAACATTTTTTCTAGGGACAGAAAACTCTAGGTAGGGAGAGTGTCAGTTTCTTTCACTGTGCGAGTCCTTGTTTCTAGGGACAAAGAAGGAAAGTGAGGGGAATTCTCCTTGTGCTATAGTGTGCTTTAAAAAAACATTTTTTCTAGGGACAGAAAACTCTAGGTAGGGAGAGTGTCAGTTTCTTTCACTGTGCGAGTCCTTGTTTCTAGGGACAAAGAAGGAAAGTGAGGGGAATTCTCCTTGTGCTATAGTGTGCTTTAAAAAAAAAAAATTTCTAGGGACAGAAAACTCTAGGTAGGGAGAGTGTCAGTTTCTTTCACTGTGCGAGTCCTTGTTTCTAGGGACAAAGAAGGAAAGTGAGGGGAATTCTCCTTGTGCTATAGTGTGCTTTAAAAAAACATTTTTTCTAGGGACAGAAAACTCTAGGTAGGGAGAGTGTCAGTTTCTTTCACTGTACGAGTCCTTGTTTCTAGGGACAAAGAAGGAAAGTGAGGGGAATTCTCCTTGTGCTATAGTGTGCTTTAAAAAAACATTTTTTCTAGGGACAGAAAACTCTAGGTAGGGAGAGTGTCAGTTTCTTTCACTGTGCGAGTCCTTGTTTCTAGGGACAAAGAAGGAAAGTGAGGGGAATTCTCCTTGTGCTATAGTGTGCTTTAAAAAAAGATTTTTTCTAGGGACAGAAAACTCTAGGTAGGGAGAGTGTCAGTTTCTTTCACTGTGCGAGTCCTTGTTTCTAGGGACAAAGAAGGAAAGTGAGGGGAATTCTCCTTGTGCTATAGTGTGCTTTAAAAAAAAAAAATTCTAGGGACAGAAAACTCTAGGTAGGGAGAGTGTCAGTTTCTTTCACTGTGCGAGTCCTTGTTTCTAGGGACAAAGAAGGAAAGTGAGGGGAATTCTCCTTGTGCTATAGTGTGCTTTAAAAAAACATTTTTTCTAGGGACAGAAAACTCTAGGTAGGGAGAGTGTCAGTTTCTTTCACTGTGCGAGTCCTTGTTTCTAGGGACAAAGAAGGAAAGTGAGGGGAATTCTCCTTGTGCTATAGTGTGCTTTAAAAAAAAAAATTTTCTAGGGACAGAAAACTCTAGGTAGGGAGAGTGTCAGTTTCTTTCACTGTGCGAGTCCTTGTTTCTAGGGACAAAGAAGGAAAGTGAGGGGAATTCTCCTTGTGCTATAGTGTGCTTTAAAAAAACATTTTTTCTAGGGACAGAAAACTCTAGGTAGGGAGAGTGTCAGTGTCTTTCACTGTGCGAGTCCTTGTTTCTAGGGACAAAGAAGGAAAGTGAGGGGAATTCTCCTTGTGCTATAGTGTGCTTTAAAAAAACATTTTTTCTAGGGACAGAAAACTCTAGGTAGGGAGAGTGTCAGTTTCTTTCACTGTGCGAGTCCTTGTTTCTAGGGACAAAGAAGGAAAGTGAGGGGAATTCTCCTTGTGCTATAGTGTGCTTTAAAAAACATTTTTTCTAGGGACAGAAAACTCTAGGTAGGGAGAGTGTCAGTGTGTTTTACTGTGCGAGTCCTTGTTTCTAGGGACAAAGAAGGAAAGTGAGGGGAATTCTCCTTGTGCTATAGTGTGCTTTAAAAAAACATTTTTTCTAGGGACAGAAAACTCTAGGTAGGGAGAGTGTCAGTTTCTTTCACTGTGCGAGTCCTTGTTTCTAGGGACAAAGAAGGAAAGTGAGGGGAATTCTCCTTGTGCTATAGTGTGCTTTAAAAAAAAAAATTTCTAGGGACAGAAAACTCTAGGTAGGGAGAGTGTCAGTTTCTTTCACTGTGCGAGTCCTTGTTTCTAGGGACAAAGAAGGAAAGTGAGGGGAATTCTCCTTGTGCTATAGTGTGCTTTAAAAAAACATTTTTTCTAGGGACAGAAAACTCTAGGTAGGGAGAGTGTCAGTTTCTTTCACTGTGCGAGTCCTTGTTTCTAGGGACAAAGAAGGAAAGTGAGGGGAATTCTCCTTGTGCTATAGTGTGCTTTAAAAAAACATTTTTTCTAGGGACAGAAAACTCTAGGTAGGGAGAGTGTCAGTTTCTTTCACTGTGCGAGTCCTTGTTTCTAGGGACAAAGAAGGAAAGTGAGGGGAATTCTCCTTGTGCTATAGTGTGCTTTAAAAAAACATTTTTTCTAGGGACAGAAAACTCTAGGTAGGGAGAGTGTCAGTTTCTTTCACTGTGCGAGTCCTTGTTTCTAGGGACAAAGAAGGAAAGTGAGGGGAATTCTCCTTGTGCTATAGTGTGCTTTAAAAAAAAAAAATTCCTAGGGACAGAAAACTCTAGGTAGGGAGAGTGTCAGTTTCTTTCACTGTGCCAGTCCTTGTTTCTAGGGACAAAGAAGGAAAGTGAGGGGAATTCTCCTTGTGCTATAGTGTGCTTTAAAAAAACATTTTTTCTAGGGACAGAAAACTCTAGGTAGGGAGATTGTCAGTTTCTTTCACTGTGCGAGTCCTTGTTTCTAGGGACAAAGAAGGAAAGTGAGGGGAATTCTCCTTGTGCTATAGTGTGCTTTAAAAAAAAAAAATTCTAGGGACAGAAAACTCTAGGTAGGGAGAGTGTCAGTTTCTTTCACTGTGCGAGTCCTTGTTTCTAGGGACAAAGAAGGAAAGTGAGGGGAATTCTCCTTGTGCTATAGTGTGCTTTAAAAAAACATTTTTTCTAGGGACAGAAAACTCTAGGTAGGGAGAGTGTCAGTTTCTTTCACTGTGCGAGTCCTTGTTTCTAGGGACAAAGAAGGAAAGTGAGGGGAATTCTCCTTGTGCTATAGTGTGCTTTAAAAAACATTTTTTCTAGGGACAGAAAACTCTAGGTAGGGAGAGTGTCAGTGTGTTTTACTGTGCGAGTCCTTGTTTCTAGGGACAAAGAAGGAAAGTGAGGGGAATTCTCCTTGTGCTATAGTGTGCTTTAAAAAAACATTTTTTCTAGGGACAGAAAACTCTAGGTAGGGAGAGTGTCAGTTTCTTTCACTGTGCGAGTCCTTGTTTCTAGGGACAAAGAAGGAAAGTGAGGGGAATTCTCCTTGTGCTATAGTGTGCTTTAAAAAAAAAAAATTCTAGGGACAGAAAACTCTAGGTAGGGAGAGTGTCAGTTTCTTTCACTGTGCGAGTCCTTGTTTCTAGGGACAAAGAAGGAAAGTGAGGGGAATTCTCCTTGTGCTATAGTGTGCTTTAAAAAAACATTTTTTCTAGGGACAGAAAACTCTAGGTAGGGAGAGTGTCAGTTTCTTTCACTGTGCGAGTCCTTGTTTCTAGGGACAAAGAAGGAAAGTGAGGGGAATTCTCCTTGTGCTATAGTGTGCTTTAAAAAAACATTTTTTCTAGGGACAGAAAACTCTAGGTAGGGAGAGTGTCAGTTTCTTTCACTGTGCGAGTCCTTGTTTCTAGGGACAAAGAAGGAAAGTGAGGGGAATTCTCCTTGTGCTATAGTGTGCTTTAAAAAAACATTTTTTCTAGGGACAGAAAACTCTAGGTAGGGAGAGTGTCAGTTTCTTTCACTGTGCGAGTCCT
The DNA here is from genome assembly GCA_029206835.1 of Rana muscosa. Classification (NCBI taxonomy): domain Eukaryota; kingdom Metazoa; phylum Chordata; class Amphibia; order Anura; family Ranidae; genus Rana; species Rana muscosa. The sequence goes on along the minus strand of CM055119.1, from coordinate 201,400,187 downwards.
TGTTTCTAGGGACAAAGAAGGAAAGTGAGGGGAATTCTCCTTGTGCTATAGTGTGCTTTAAAAAAAAAAATTTCCTAGGGACAGAAAACTCTAGGTAGGGAGAGTGTCAGTTTCTTTCACTGTGCCAGTCCTTGTTTCTAGGGACAAAGAAGGAAAGTGAGGGGAATTCTCCTTGTGCTATAGTGTGCTTTAAAAAAACATTTTTTCTAGGGACAGAAAACTCTAGGTAGGGAGATTGTCAGTTTCTTTCACTGTGCGAGTCCTTGTTTCTAGGGACAAAGAAGGAAAGTGAGGGGAATTCTCCTTGTGCTATAGTGTGCTTTAAAAAAAAAAAATTCTAGGGACAGAAAACTCTAGGTAGGGAGAGTGTCAGTTTCTTTCACTGTGCGAGTCCTTGTTTCTAGGGACAAAGAAGGAAAGTGAGGGGAATTCTCCTTGTGCTATAGTGTGCTTTAAAAAAACATTTTTTCTAGGGACAGAAAACTCTAGGTAGGGAGAGTGTCAGTTTCTTTCACTGTGCGAGTCCTTGTTTCTAGGGACAAAGAAGGAAAGTGAGGGGAATTCTCCTTGTGCTATAGTGTGCTTTAAAAAAACATTTTTTCTAGGGACAGAAAACTCTAGGTAGGGAGAGTGTCAGTTTCTTTCACTGTGCGAATCCTTGTTTCTAGGGACAAAGAAGGAAAGTGAGGGGAATTCTCCTTGTGCTATAGTGTGCTTTAAAAAAACATTTTTTCTAGGGACAGAAAACTCTAGGTAGGGAGAGTGTCAGTTTCTTTCACTGTGCGAGTCCTTGTTTCTAGGGACAAAGAAGGAAAGTGAGGGGATTTCTCCTTGTGCTATAGTGTGCTTTAAAAAAAAAAAATTTCTAGGGACAGAAAACTCTAGGTAGGGAGAGTGTCAGTTTCTTTCACTGTGCGAGTCCTTGTTTCTAGGGACAAAGAAGGAAAGTAAGGGGAATTCTCCTTGTGCTATAGTGTGCTTTAAAAAAACATTTTTCCTAGGGACAGAAAACTCTAGGTAGGGAGAGTGTCAGTTTCTTTCACTGTGCCAGTCCTTGTTTCTAGGGACAAAGAAGGAAAGTGAGGGGAATTCTCCTTGTGCTATAGTGTGCTTTAAAAAAACATTTTTTCTAGGGACAGAAAACTCTAGGTAGGGAGAGTGTCAGTTTCTTTCACTGTGCGAGTCCTTGTTTCTAGGGACAAAGAAGGAAAGTGAGGGGAATTCTCCTTGTGCTATAGTGTGCTTTAAAAAAAAAAAAATTCTAGGGACAGAAAACTCTAGGTAGGGAGAGTGTCAGTTTCTTTCACTGTGCGAGTCCTTGTTTCTAGGGACAAAGAAGGAAAGTGAGGGGAATTCTCCTTGTGCTATAGTGTGCTTTAAAAAAACATTTTTTCTAGGGACAGAAAACTCTAGGTAGGGAGAGTGTCAGTTTCTTTCACTGTGCGAGTCCTTGTTTCTAGGGACAAAGAAGGAAAGTGAGGGGAATTCTCCTTGTGCTATAGTGTGCTTTAAAAAAACATTTTTTCTAGGGACAGAAAACTCTAGGTAGGGAGAGTGTCAGTTTCTTTCACTGTGCGAGTCCTTGTTTCTAGGGACAAAGAAGGAAAGTGAGGGGAATTCTCCTTGTGCTATAGTGTGCTTTAAAAAAAAAAATTCTAGGGACAGAAAACTCTAGGTAGGGAGAGTGTCAGTTTCTTTCACTGTGCGAGTCCTTGTTTCTAGGGACAAAGAAGGAAAGTGAGGGGAATTCTCCTTGTGCTATAGTGTGCTTTAAAAAAAAAATTTTCTAGGGACAGAAAACTCTAGGTAGGGAGAGTGTCAGTTTCTTTCACTGTGCGAGTCCTTGTTTCTAGGGACAAAGAAGGAAAGTGAGGGGAATTCTCCTTGTGCTATAGTGTGCTTTAAAAAAACATTTTTTCTAGGGACAGAAAACTCTAGGTAGGGAGAGTGTCAGTTTCTTTCACTGTGCGAGTCCTTGTTTCTAGGGACAAAGAAGGAAAGTGAGGGGAATTCTCCTTGTGCTATAGTGTGCTTTAAAAAAACATTTTTTCTAGGGACAGAAAACTCTAGGTAGGGAGAGTGTCAGTTTCTTTCACTGTGCGAGTCCTTGTTTCTAGGGACAAAGAAGGAAAGTGAGGGGAATTCTCCTTGTGCTATAGTGTGCTTTAAAAAAAAATTTTTTCTAGGGACAGAAAACTCTAGGTAGGGAGAGTGTCAGTTTATTTCACTGTGCGAGTCCTTGTTTCTAGGGACAAAGAAGGAAAGTGAGGGGAATTCTCCTTGTGCTATAGTGTGCTTTAAAAAAACATTTTTTCTAGGGACAGAAAACTCTAGGTAGGGAGAGTGTCAGTTTCTTTCACTGTGCGAGTCCTTGTTTCTAGGGACAAAGAAGGAAAGTGAGGGGAATTCTCCTTGTGCTATAGTGTGCTTTAAAAAAACATTTTTTCTAGGGACAGAAAATTCTAGGTAGGGAGAGTGTCAGTTTCTTTCACTGTGCGAGTCCTTGTTTCTAGGGACAAAGAAGGAAAGTGAGGGGAATTCTCCTTGTGCTATAGTGTGCTTTAAAAAATCATTTTTTCTAGGGACAGAAAACTCTAGGTAGGGAGAGTGTCAGTTTCTTTCACTGTGCGAGTCCTTGTTTCTAGGGACAAAGAAGGAAAGTGAGGGGAATTCTCCTTGTGCTATAGTGTGCTTTAAAAAAAAAAAATTTCTAGGGACAGAAAACTCTAGGTAGGGAGAGTGTCAGTTTCTTTCACTGTGCGAGTCCTTGTTTCTAGGGACAAAGAAGGAAAGTGAGGGGAATTCTCCTTGTGCTATAGTGTGCTTTAAAAAAACATTTTTTCTAGGGACAGAAAACTCTAGGTAGGGAGAGTGTCAGTTTCTTTCACTGTGCGAGTCCTTGTTTCTAGGGACAAAGAAGGAAAGTGAGGGGAATTCTCCTTGTGCTATAGTGTGCTTTAAAAAAACATTTTTTCTAGGGACAGAAAACTCTAGGTAGGGAGAGTGTCAGTTTCTTTCACCGTGCGAGTCCTTGTTTCTAGGGACAAAGAAGGAAAGTGAGGGGAATTCTCCTTGTGCTATAGTGTGCTTTAAAAAAACATTTTTTCTAGGGACAGAAAACTCTAGGTAGGGAGAGTGTCAGTTTCTTTCACTGTGCGAGTCCTTGTTTCTAGGGACAAAGAAGGAAAGTGAGGGGAATTCTCCTTGTGCTATAGTGTGCTTTAAAAAAACATTTTTTCTAGGGACAGAAAACTCTAGGTAGGGAGAGTGTCAGTTTCTTTCACTGTGCGAGTCCTTGTTTCTAGGGACAAAGAAGGAAAGTGAGGGGAATTCTCCTTGTGCTATAGTGTGCTTTAAAAAAACATTTTTTCTAGGGACAGAAAACTCTAGGTAGGGAGAGTGTCAGTTTCTTTCACTGTGCGAGTCCTTGTTTCTAGGGACAAAGAAGGAAAGTGAGGGGAATTCTCCTTGTGCTATAGTGTGCTTTAAAAAAACATTTTTTCTAGGGACAGAAAACTCTAGGTAGGGAGAGTGTCAGTTTCTTTCACTGTGCGAGTCCTTGTTTCTAGGGACAAAGAAGGAAAGTGAGGGGAATTCTCCTTGTGCTATAGTGTGCTTTAAAAAAACATTTTTTCTAGGGACAGAAAACTCTAGGTAGGGAGAGTGTCAGTTTCTTTCACTGTGCGAGTCCTTGTTTCTAGGGACAAAGAAGGAAAGTGAGGGGAATTCTCCTTGTGCTATAGTGTGTGTGACAGCAGGAAGGTAAAGTCACCTGGTTGCATCCAGGGGGGTAGATATATTTCTCCCAGATTCAGGCTTTATGCCGACTTATACAACTAGGGAGTTGATGAAGCCCAGCTGAGGCTAGTGGGCTCATGAATGACTCATACCTCTAGGGAGAGTGCTGGGCGTCGTGAGACAGGGAGTTGATGAGACCAGCTGAAGCTTGTCAGCTTATTTAGGCCTCTATAAGAACTCCCAGCTTCATTAGATGTTAGCTCATGCCTGGAACCAGACCTGTGTGGACTGTCTAGGGAGAGTGAACCCCTGTGCGGTGAGGCAAAGCCTGTGTGGCTATTTGTTTGGACTTTTACTAAACCAGGGACTTAGGGACTAGGACAGCACCAGGCTGATCCCAGTTGTTAGTTTAGGAAACCTGCATGTTTAGTCAGAGGTCAAACTGACCAGGATTTATTTTGTTTGTTTCTTTTTGGCTTTGCTGTGTTTTTGTCACTGTACATAGAGAAATAAACCGCACCTTTTGATTTTGAAAACCACAACCTCCGTCTGCTGGCCCTGTTTTTGTGTGGGGAGCCCAACCAGGGGGTCACACACACCCGCTACCGAGTTAACCCCCCACAGTTGGTGGAGAATGCGGGCAGTTTTTTTTAAGCCAGCATGGAGGAGATACTGAAACAGCTGGCTCTAGCAAATGCCAATCAACAGCAGACAAATGCAGGTTTGCAAAGGAGCCTTGCAGCCCAGCAGCAAGCTCATCAACAAGCCCAGCAGCAATCTGAGGCCCGCTTCATAGACCTGTTACAGAAGCAAGAGCAGAGACTACAACAAATGGAAGCAGTAATGCAGCAACGTCCGCAGACCAGTGAGGAAAGCCGTCCCACTAATACCGCGTCCTTTGGGGTGAGTCGTTTATTGACAAAAATGACTGGAGAGGATGATCCAGAGGTATTTTTGACCACATTTGAAAGGACTGCTGAAAGAGAAAAGTGGCCTGAGGAGCAGTGGGCTGGACTGGTGGCTCCTCTGTTAACTGGTGAATCGCAGAAGGCTTACTATGACCTAGAGCCTGACCAAGCAAAAGACTATGTGATGCTAAAAGCTGAAATATTGGCAAGGCTGGGTGTCACCCTGGCTGTCCGGGCTCAGCGTGTGCATAACTGGACTTTCCAGCTTGGAAAACCCCCCAGGTCTCAAATGTATGATCTCATTCACCTGAGCAGGAAGTGGCTACAGCCAGAGACTTTGTCCGCACCAGAGATTGTGGAACGTGTTGTAATGGATCGGTTTTTGAGAGCTCTTCCTACTGCCATCCAAAAGTGGGTAAGCCATGGAGACCCAGAGACGGCCGGTGGTCTTGTGGATCGTGTAGAGAAATACTTGGCTACAGAGAACCTGACGGCCTCTTCCAGAGACACTCGGACTTTCCACCCTAAGACCAGACCATCCCCAGGGGCGGATAAGAGGATTCCAAGGGGTGAGGGTGGAGAGAGTGAGAGGGTGGGAGCTCTACCCCAAGTTTGGCGAGAACAGCCTGGGAAATCAGCGGCTCAAGAGGCCGCAAGAAGGATCGTTTGCTACCGCTGCCGGCAAGCGGGACATATTGCAGCCAATTGCCCGGTTGTGGAGGAACCCATGCAGTGTGACTTTCTGACGGGCAGACGTCAGTCGCTGTGTGCGACAGTCGCATGCACTGCCATTCGAGGAACTGAGAAACATTTATGCAAAATGTGTATTAATGGTAGAAATGTTGTGGTATTACTGGATTCAGGTAGCCTTGTGACCCTGATAAAGGCTGAATTAGTTAAAACAGAGGTCTCTGGGAATAGCAAGGTAGCTGTTATTTGTGTGCATGGGGACACCCGAGAGTATCCAGTGACTACAGTGTGTTTCGAGACCCCCAAAGGTACCCTCTCTCATCCAGTGGGCTTAGTATCTCAGTTACCGCATGACGCCATTGTGGGAAGGGATTTTCCGAAGTTCTGGGAACTGTGGGATGATCCTGAGCCCCCCACTGGTGCCCCTATGTACCAGGAATGTGATAGCCAGAACTCCTCTGAGAGTGGTGAGGACTCTCCAGAATTTCCCTTGTCAGTATTTGCAGGGGAGACTCAAGAAACTGGAGAGGAGCCCACCTCCTCAGACGAAAACCTACCGTCTGTGGAGTTTTCTGATCTGGAGGTTCACAGGGAAAATTTTGCCACAGAACAGTTAAAAGACCCCGCCCTAATAAAGGCACGGGAAAACGTAGTGGAAATAGATGGCGAGTTAGTGAACCCAGATAATACCTGCACTTACCCATACTTCAGCGTAGAGAAGGACCTACTGTATCGGGTGGCAAAAAGGGCAGAAGAAACCGTTGAGCAGCTGGTGGTGCCCAAACCTTACAGGAAGTTGGTGTTGGAGTTGGCCCATGGGCACATTCTTGGAGGTCATCTGGGGACAGAGAAAACCCGAGAGAGGGTATTACAGAGATTCTATTGGCCTGGGGTGATGAAGGACATAGAAAATTATTGTTCCTCCTGCCCTGTGTGTCAGAGGTCGGCCCCGATGCCACATTTCCGTAGCCCGCTGGTCCCTCTACCCATCATTGAGGTCCCGTTTGAGAGAATCGCAATGGATTTGGTAGGTCCTATAATCAAGTCCGCTAGGGGGCACCAGTACATATTGGTTATAATGGACTATGCCACCCGTTATCCAGAAGCGATCCCTCTCAGAAATACCTCGGCCAAAACCATAGCCAAAGAGCTATCTCTTGTTTTTAGCCGGGTGGGTATTTGTAAAGAACTGCTTACGGACCAAGGTACACCCTTTATGTCCCGGGTTATGAAAGAGCTGTGTAAATTGCTCAAAGTGACGCAATTGCGTACATCTGTGTATCACCCCCAAACCGATGGGCTGGTTGAAAGATTCAACAAAACCCTAAAACAAATGTTGAAGAAAGTGGTGGATAGAGATGGAAAGGATTGGGACTGTCTACTTCCTTATTTGATGTTTGCTATTAGGGAGGTGCCCCAATCCTCTACGGGATTCTCCCCCTTTGAGTTACTGTATGGGAGACACCCAAGAGGGCTGTTGGATATTGCCAAGGAAACTTGGGAAAGTGAGAGTTCTCCCCACAGGAGTGTGATTGAGCATGTCGCCCTGATGCAAGATCGAATTGCACAGGTAATGCCCATCGTGAAGGAACATTTGGCCCAAGCGCAGTTGGCACAGCAGAGAGTGTACAACCGTGGAGCAAAGACCCGTACCTTTTCCCCGGGGGATAGGATATTGGTACTTGTCCCTACGGTTGAAAGTAAATTCCTTGCCAAATGGCAAGGCCCCTACGAGATAATGGAAAAAGTGAGCGAAGTGAATTACAAGGTCAGACAACCAGGAAGGCGAAAGCCCGAACAGATATATCACGTTAATCTGTTGAAAGCCTGGAGGGATAGAGAGTCCCTAGTCGCAGAAACTTGGTCACCAGCTCAAACTGGTTGCGTGATTCCGGAGGTTGGAATAGCAGCCACCTTGTCACAACCCCAACAACAGGAGGTTAAGGAGTTTGTGCTTCGCAACAAGGAGGTGTTCTCTGAGCTGCCGGGACAAACATCTGGGGTAGAGCATGATATTATTACCCCGCCCGGTGAAAGGGTGAAGTTAAAACCCTATCGGATCCCAGAGGCCCGACGGGAGGCAATACGGGAGGAAGTACAGAAAATGCTGAACTTAGGGGTGATAGAGGAGTCCCAAAGTGATTGGTCTAGTCCCATTGTGTTGGTGCCTAAACCGGATGGGAGCTGGCGATTTTGTAACGATTTTCGTCAGTTGAACAAAGTTACAAAATTTGACACCTACCCCATGCCACGTATAGATGAGTTGATCGACCGGCTGGGAACAGCCCGATACATGACGACTCTTGACCTCACAAAAGGGTATTGGCAAATTCCCCTGGCCAAGTCGGCCAAAGAGAAAACCGCATTTGTAACCCCAGACGGGGCGTTCCAATATAAGAGAATGCCGTTCGGGTTACAGAATGCGCCGGCCACATTCCAGCGGAAAATGGACCAGATACTGAGGCCCCATCGGAAGTATGCTGCGGCTTACCTGGATGACGTAATTGTCCATAGCACAGATTGGGCCTCACATCTGCCAAAAGTGCAAGCAGTCCTAGACTCTATCCGGGAAGCGGGGTTTACGGCTAACCCCAAGAAGTGTACCATTGGGCAGGAGGAGGCCAAATATCTTGGGTACACCATTGGCAGGGGAGTAATAAAACCCCAACTCAACAAAGTCGAGGCCATCCAGAGTTGGCCACGTCCCAACAGCAAGAAGCAGGTACGAGCCTTTCTGGGAATCGCGGGTTATTATCGGCGCTTCATTCCCCACTTTGCTTCTAAGGCTGTGCCCCTAACCAACCTGACGAAAGGGAAAGGGTCGGTCATGATTAAATGGACCCCCGAGGCTGAGGCAGCATTCCAATTCTTGAAACAAGCCTTATGTAGCCAGCCAGTGTTGTACTCACCCGACTTCTCTAAAGACTTTGTCGTACAAAGTGATGCGTCAGATGTGGGGTTAGGAGCAGTATTGTCCCAGGTCTGGAACGGGGAAGAGCACCCAGTCATTTACCTCAGCAGGAAGTTGAAGTCCCATGAGGTAAATTACGCCACGGTTGAAAAGGAGTGTTTAGCGGTGAAGTGGGCTCTAGATTCCCTTCGGTACTATCTGCTAGGTAGGCACTTTGACATGGTTACGGATCACGCTCCGTTAAAGTGGATGGCTCAAAACAAGGAGACAAATAGAAGAGTGAATAGGTGGTTCCTGGCCCTACAGGAATTCAACTTCACAGTAAAGCATCGCCCTGGCGTTCAAATGGGGAATGTGGATGCTTTGTCTCGAGTACATGAATGCCTGATTGCTGGTGTTCCAACCCCGAGGTTAAAACAAGAGGGGGGGGTATGTGACAGCAGGAAGGTAAAGTCACCTGGTTGCATCCAGGGGGGTAGATATATTTCTCCCAGATTCAGGCTTTATGCCGACTTATACAACTAGGGAGTTGATGAAGCCCAGCTGAGGCTAGTGGGCTCATGAATGACTCATACCTCTAGGGAGAGTGCTGGGCGTCGTGAGACAGGGAGTTGATGAGACCAGCTGAAGCTTGTCAGCTCATTTAGGCCTCTATAAGAACTCCCAGCTTCATTAGATGTTAGCTCATGCCTGGAACCAGACCTGTGTGGACTGTCTAGGGAGAGTGAACCCCTGTGCGGTGAGGCAAAGCCTGTGTGGCTATTTGTTTGGACTTTTACTAAACCAGGGACTTAGGGACTAGGACAGCACCAGGCTGATCCCAGTTGTTAGTTTAGGAAACCTGCATGTTTAGTCAGAGGTCAAACTGACCAGGATTTATTTTGTTTGTTTCTTTTTGGCTTTGCTGTGTTTTTGTCACTGTACATAGAGAAATAAACCGCACCTTTTGATTTTGAAAACCACAACCTCCGTCTGCTGGCCCTGTTTTTGTGTGGGGAGCCCAACCAGGGGGTCACACACACCCGCTACCGAGTTAACCCCCCCACATGTGCTTTAAAAAAAAAAAAATTCTAGGGACAGAAAACTCTAGGTAGGGAGAGTGTCAGTTTCTTTCACTGTGCGAGTCCTTGTTTCTAGGGACAAAGAAGGAAAGTGAGGGGAATTCTCCTTGTGCTATAGTGTGCTTTAAAAAAACATTTTTTCTAGGGACAGAAAACTCTAGGTAGGGAGAGTGTCAGTTTCTTTCACTGTGCGAGTCCTTGTTTCTAGGGACAAAGAAGGAAAGTGAGGGGAATTCTCCTTGTGCTATAGTGTGCTTTAAAAAAACATTTTTTCTAGGGACAGAAAACTCTAGGTAGGGAGAGTGTCAGTTTCTTTCACTGTGCGAGTCCTTGTTTCTAGGGACAAAGAAGGAAAGTGAGGGGAATTCTCCTTGTGCTATAGTGTGCTTTAAAAAAACATTTTTTCTAGGGACAGAAAACTCTAGGTAGGGAGAGTGTCAGTTTCTTTCACTGTGCGAGTCCTTGTTTCTAGGGACAAAGAAGGAAAGTGAGGGGAATTCTCCTTGTGCTATAGTGTGCTTTAAAAAAAAAAAATTTCTAGGGACAGAAAACTCTAGGTAGGCAGAGTGTCAGTTTCTTTCACTGTGCGAGTCCTTGTTTCTAGGGACAAAGAAGGAAAGTGAGGGGAATTCTCCTTGTGCTATAGTGTGCTTTAAAAAAACATTTTTTCTAGGGACAGAAAACTCTAGGTAGGGAGAGTGTCAGTTTCTTTCACTGTGCGAGTCCTTGTTTCTAGGGACAAAGAAGGAAAGTGAGGGGAATTCTCCTTGTGCTATAGTGTGCTTTAAAAAAACATTTTTTCTAGGGACAGAAAACTCTAGGTAGGGAGAGTGTCAGTTTCTTTCACTGTGCGAGTCCTTGTTTCTAGGGACAAAGAAGGAAAGTGAGGGGAATTCTCCTTGTGCTATAGTGTGCTTTAAAAAAAGATTTTTTCTAGGGACAGAAAACTCTAGGTAGGGAGAGTGTCAGTTTCTTTCACTGTGCGAGTCCTTGTTTCTAGGGACAAAGAAGGAAAGTGAGGGGAATTCTCCTTGTGCTATAGTGTGCTTTAAAAAAAAAAAAATTCTAGGGACAGAAAACTCTAGGTAGGGAGAGTGTCAGTTTCTTTCACTGTGCGAGTCCTTGTTTCTAGGGACAAAGAAGGAAAGTGAGGGGAATTCTCCTTGTGCTATAGTGTGCTTTAAAAAAACATTTTTTCTAGGGACAGAAAACTCTAGGTAGGGAGAGTGTCAGTTTCTTTCACTGTGCGAGTCCTTGTTTCTAGGGACAAAGAAGGAAAGTGAGGGGAATTCTCCTTGTGCTATAGTGTGCTTTAAAAAAACATTTTTTCTAGGGACAGAAAACTCTAGGTAGGGAGAGTGTCAGTTTCTTTCACTGTGCGAGTCCTTGTTTCTAGGGACAAAGAAGGAAAGTGAGGGGAATTCTCCTAGTGCTATAGTGTGCTTTAAAAAAACATTTTTTCTAGGGACAGAAAACTCTAGGTAGGGAGAGTGTCAGTTTCTTTCACTGTGCGAGTCCTTGTTTCTAGGGACAAAGAAGGAAAGTGAGGGGAATTCTCCTTGTGCTATAGTGTGCTTTAAAAAAACATTTTTTCTAGGGACAGAAAACTCTAGGTAGGGAGAGTGTCAGTTTCTTTCACTGTGCGAGTCCTTGTTTCTAGGGACAAAGAAGGAAAGTGAGGGGAATTCTCCTTGTGCTATAGTGTGCTTTAAAAAAACATTTTTTCTAGGGACAGAAAACTCTAGGTAGGGAGAGTGTCAGTTTCTTTCACTGTGCGAGTCCTTGTTTCTAGGGACAAAGAAGGAAAGTGAGGGGAATTCTCCTTGTGCTATAGTGTGCTTTAAAAAAAAAAAAATTCTAGGGACAGAAAACTCTAGGTAGGGAGAGTGTCAGTTTCTTTCACTGTGCGAGTCCTTGTTTCTAGGGACAAAGAAGGAAAGTGAGGGGAATTCTCCTTGTGCTATAGTGTGCTTTAAAAAAACATTTTTTCTAGGGACAGAAAACTCTAGGTAGGGAGAGTGTCAGTTTCTTTCACTGTGCGAGTCCTTGTTTCTAGGGACAAAGAAGGAAAGTGAGGGGAATTCTCCTTGTGCTATAGTGTGCTTTAAAAAAACATTTTTTCTAGGGACAGAAAACTCTAGGTAGGGAGAGTGTCAGTTTATTTCACCGTGCGAGTCCTTGTTTCTAGGGACAAAGAAGGAAAGTGAGGGGAATTCTCCTTGTGCTATAGTGTGCTTTAAAAAAACATTTTTTCTAGGGACAGAAAACTCTAGGTAGGGAGAGTGTCAGTTTCTTTCACTGTGCGAGTCCTTGTTTCTAGGGACAAAGAAGGAAAGTGAGGGGAATTCTCCTTGTGCTATAGTGTGCTTTAAAAAAACATTTTTTTCTAGGGACAGAAAACTCTAGGTAGGGAGAGTGTCAGTTTCCTTCACTGTGATAATCCTTGTTTCTAGGGACAGGGAAGGACAGTGAGGGAAATTCTCCTTGTGCTATAGTGTGCTTTAAAAAAACATTTTTTCTAGGGACAGAAAACTCTAGGTAGGGAGAGTGTCAGTTTCTTTCACTGTGCGAGTCCTTGTTTCTAGGGACAAAGAAGGAAAGTGAGGGGAATTCTCCTTGTGCTATAGTGTGCTTTAAAAAAACATTTTTTCTAGGGACAGAAAACTCTAGGTAGGGAGAGTGTCAGTTTATTTCACTGTGCGAGTCCTTGTTTCTAGGGACAAAGAAGGAAAGTGAGGGGAATTCTCCTTGTGCTATAGTGTGCTTTAAAAAAACATTTTTTCTAGGGACAGAAAACTCTAGGTAGGGAGAGTGTCAGTTTCTTCCACTGTGCGAGTCCTTGTTTCTAGGGACAAAGAAGGAAAGTGAGGGGAATTCTCCTTGTGCTATAGTGTGCTTTAAAAAAACATTTTTTCTAGGGACAGAAAACTCTAGGTAGGGAGAGTGTCAGTTTATTTCACTGTGCGAGTCCTTGTTTCTAGGGACAAAGAAGGAAAGTGAGGGGAATTCTCCTTGTGCTATAGTGTGCTTTAAAAAAACATTTTTTCTAGGGACAGAAAACTCTAGGTAGGGAGAGTGTCAGTTTCTTTCACTGTGCGAGTCCTTGTTTCTAGGGACAAAGAAGGAAAGTGAGGGGAATTCTCCTTGTGCTATAGTGTGCTTTAAAAAAACATTTTTTCTAGGGACAGAAAACTCTAGGTAGGGAGAGTGTCAGTTTCTTTCACTGTGCGAGTCCTTGTTTCTAGGGACAAAGAAGGAAAGTGAGGGGAATTCTCCTTGTGCTATAGTGTGCTTTAAAAAAAAAAATTTCTAGGGACAGAAAACTCTAGGTAGGGAGAGTGTCAGTTTCTTTCACTGTGATAATCCTTGTTTCTAGGGACAGGGAAGGACAGTGAGGGAAATTCTCCTTGTGCTATAGTGTGCTTTAAAAAAACATTTTTTCTAGGGACAGAAAACTCTAGGTAGGGAGAGTGTCAGTTTCTTTCACTGTGCGAGTCCTTGTTTCTAGGGACAAAGAAGGAAAGTGAGGGGAATTCTCCTTGTGCTATAGTGTGCTTTAAAAAAACATTTTTTCTAGGGACAGAAAACTCTAGGTAGGGAGAGTGTCAGTTTCTTTCACTGTGCGAGTCCTTGTTTCTAGGGACAAAGAAGGAAAGTGAGGGGAATTCTCCTTGTGCTATAGTGTGCTTTAAAAAAACATTTTTTCTAGGGACAGAAAACTCTAGGTAGGGAGAGTGTCAGTTTCTTTCACTGTGCGAGTCCTTGTTTCTAGGGACAAAGAAGGAAAGTGAGGGGAATTCTCCTTGTGCTATAGTGTGCTTTAAAAAAACATTTTTTTCTAGGGACAGAAAACTCTAGGTAGGGAGAGTGTCAGTTTCCTTCACTGTGATAATCCTTGTTTCTAGGGACAGGGAAGGACAGTGAGGGAAATTCTCCTTGTGCTATAGTGTGCTTTAAAAAAACATTTTTTCTAGGGACAGAAAACTCTAGGTAGGGAGAGTGTCAGTTTCTTTCACTGTGCGAGTCCTTGTTTCTAGGGACAAAGAAGGAAAGTGAGGGGAATTCTCCTTGTGCTATAGTGTGCTTTAAAAAAACATTTTTTCTAGGGACAGAAAACTCTAGGTAGGGAGAGTGTCAGTTTATTTCACTGTGCGAGTCCTTGTTTCTAGGGACAAAGAAGGAAAGTGAGGGGAATTCTCCTTGTGCTATAGTGTGCTTTAAAAAAACATTTTTTCTAGGGACAGAAAACTCTAGGTAGGGAGAGTGTCAGTTTCTTTCACTGTGCGAGTCCTTGTTTCTAGGGACAAAGAAGGAAAGTGAGGGGAATTCTCCTTGTGCTATAGTGTGCTTTAAAAAAACATTTTTTCTAGGGACAGAAAACTCTAGGTAGGGAGAGTGTCAGTTTATTTCACTGTGCGAGTCCTTGTTTCTAGGGACAAAGAAGGAAAGTGAGGGGAATTCTCCTTGTGCTATAGTGTGCTTTAAAAAAACATTTTTTCTAGGGACAGAAAACTCTAGGTAGGGAGAGTGTCAGTTTCTTTCACTGTGCGAGTCCTTGTTTCTAGGGACAAAGAAGGAAAGTGAGGGGAATTCTCCTTGTGCTATAGTGTGCTTTAAAAAAACATTTTTTCTAGGGACAGAAAACTCTAGGTAGGGAGAGTGTCAGTTTATTTCACTGTGCGAGTCCTTGTTTCTAGGGACAAAGAAGGAAAGTGAGGGGAATTCTCCTTGTGCTATAGTGTGCTTTAAAAAAACATTTTTTCTAGGGACAGAAAACTCTAGGTAGGGAGAGTGTCAGTTTCTTTCACTGTGCGAGTCCTTGTTTCTAGGGACAAAGAAGGAAAGTGAGGGGAATTCTCCTTGTGCTATAGTGTGCTTTAAAAAAACATTTTTTCTAGGGACAGAAAACTCTAGGTAGGGAGAGTGTCAGTTTCTTTCACTGTGCGAGTCCTTGTTTCTAGGGACAAAGAAGGAAAGTGAGGGGAATTCTCCTTGTGCTATAGTGTGCTTTAAAAAAAAAAAATTCTAGGGACAGAAAACTCTAGGTAGGGAGAGTGTCAGTTTCTTTCACTGTGATAATCCTTGTTTCTAGGGACAGGGAAGGACAGTGAGGGAAATTCTCCTTGTGCTATAGTGTGCTTTAAAAAAACATTTTTTCTAGGGACAGAAAACTCTAGGTAGGGAGAGTGTCAGTTTCTTTCACTGTGCGAGTCCTTGTTTCTAGGGACAAAGAAGGAAAGTGAGGGGAATTCTCCTTGTGCTATAGTGTGCTTTAAAAAAACATTTTTTCTAGGGACAGAAAACTCTAGGTAGGGAGAGTGTCAGTTTCTTTCACTGTGCGAGTCCTTGTTTCTAGGGACAAAGAAGGAAAGTGAGGGGAATTCTCCTTGTGCTATAGTGTGCTTTAAAAAAACATTTTTTCTAGGGACAGAAAACTCTAGGTAGGGAGAGTGTCAGTTTCTTTCACTGTGCGAGTCCTTGTTTCTAGGGACAAAGAAGGAAAGTGAGGGGAATTCTCCTTGTGCTATAGTGTGCTTTAAAAAAACATTTTTTTCTAGGGACAGAAAACTCTAGGTAGGGAGAGTGTCAGTTTCCTTCACTGTGATAATCCTTGTTTCTAGGGACAGGGAAGGACAGTGAGGGAAATTCTCCTTGTGCTATAGTGTGCTTTAAAAAAACATTTTTTCTAGGGACAGAAAACTCTAGGTAGGGAGAGTGTCAGTTTCTTTCACTGTGCGAGTCCTTGTTTCTAGGGACAAAGAAGGAAAGTGAGGGGAATTCTCCTTGTGCTATAGTGTGCTTTAAAAAAACATTTTTTCTAGGGACAGAAAACTCTAGGTAGGGAGAGTGTCAGTTTATTTCACTGTGCGAGTCCTTGTTTCTAGGGACAAAGAAGGAAAGTGAGGGGAATTCTCCTTGTGCTATAGTGTGCTTTAAAAAAACTTTTTTTCTAGGGACAGAAAACTCTAGGTAGGGAGAGTGTCAGTTTCTTTCACTGTGCGAGTCCTTGTTTCTAGGGACAAAGAAGGAAAGTGAGGGGAATTCTCCTTGTGCTATAGTGTGCTTTAAAAAAACATTTTTTCTAGGGACAGAAAACTCTAGGTAGGGAGAGTGTCAGTTTATTTCACTGTGCGAGTCCTTGTTTCTAGGGACAAAGAAGGAAAGTGAGGGGAATTCTCCTTGTGCTATAGTGTGCTTTAAAAAAACATTTTTTCTAGGGACAGAAAACTCTAGGTAGGGAGAGTGTCAGTTTCTTTCACTGTGCGAGTCCTTGTTTCTAGGGACAAAGAAGGAAAGTGAGGGGAATTCTCCTTGTGCTATAGTGTGCTAAAGCATTCCTCATCAACCATCTTTGAAATCCTTGTTTTTTGGACAGTCAGGGAAATTGTCGTTGTGCTATTCTGTGCAAAAGCAATCATCCTCAACCATATTTAGAAATCCTTAAGTAAAGGGACAGAGAAGGACACCTGAAGGTAGCCCTTATTGCTTTTTTCCCATCTCCCTGCAGGCCATTAGTGATGAGCCGAACACCCCCGGGTTCGGTTCGCACCAGAACCCGCGAACGGACCGAAAGTTCGTACGAACATTAGAACCCTATTAAATACAATGGATGCGAACGTTCGAATTCTAAAGTGCTAATTATAACAACTATTATGCATGTTATTGTCCTAAAAAGGGTTTGGGAACCCGGGTTCTGCACCAGGGGACATGTATCAATGCAAAAAGAAGTTTTAAAAACGGTCGTTTTTCGGGAGCAGTCATTTTAATGATGCATAAAGTAAAAAAAAAAAAAGTCAAATATTCCTTTAAATATCGTACCTGGGGGGTGTCTAAAGTATGCCTGTGAAGTGCCACGTGTTTCCCGTGTTTAGAACTGTCCCTGCACAAAATGACACTTCTAAAGGAAAAAAAAGCCATTTAAAACTGCTTGCGGCTTTAATGTAATGTCTGGTCCCGGTAATATGGATGAAAATCTTTAAGAAAAATGGCATAGCTACCCCATGACCCCCCCCCCCCCCTACCCCAGCCCATTACCAGCCCCTTTGGGTCTTGTATGGATATTAAGGGGAACCCCGCACATAAAATAAAAAAGGCCCTATATACTCTGAACAGCCGTATACAGGCGGTGCATACAAGACAGGGACTGTAGGTTTGTTCTTATGTAGAATGTGTTTGTAATTTTGAACAGGTACATTGTTGAACTGTAGTTCCAGCCCAAAAATCTATTTTTAAACTTTTTGGAAAACATAGGTAAGGGTTATCACCCCTGTAACATTTGTTTTGCTGTCTGTGCCCCTGTTCAGAACATTTCACCTCACTTTCCGTCCCAATGACAACTGTTTTTGAAATGTGGTGTTTTTCTTGAAACAAGGATTGCTGATAAAGCATCAGTACAGAGGAGACACCTTTCTCCCATATTTATTCTTACAGGAGAGAATTTTCCTTCCTAGGGGTAGATTTCCTCTCACTTCCTGTTGTCTTCTTTCGTTTGCAAGTAGGAGTCGTTTGTAAGTTGGATGTTTGAAAGTAGGGACCTGCCGTATATACTCTGCAGAAATAGGCCCCTTAGTTGTTGGTGTTGGCACAACACTGTAAGCACTCACAGTTACTTTTGGTTGGTGCTGGAACGCCCTGCTGTCAACTATTATATCAGGAATTGTAATTACATATAATTGTTGAACAGTGGTAGTAAAAATTGGGGCTTTGATGGTGGTGCTGGTGCCACAACACTGTAAGCCCTGACAGTTACTCTTGGTGGGTGCAGCAATGGGCCCTGCTGTGAATTATTAGATCAAGAATTGTAATTGCATGCCCCTGTTGAACAGGGGCTGAAAAATTGGGCTTTTCGTGGTGGTGGTGGTGGTGGTGGTGTTGCCACAACACTGTAAGCCCTCAGAGTTACTCTTGGTGGGTGCAGGAATGGGCCCTGCTGTGAATTATTAGATCAAGAATTGTAATTACATGCCCCTTTTGAACAGTGGCTCAAAAATTGGGCCTTTCGTGGTGGTGGTGGTGGTGGCGTTGCCACAACACTGTAAGCCCTCAGAGTTACTCTTGGTGGGTGCAGGAATGGGCCCTGCTGTGAATTATTACATCAAGAATTGTAATTGCATGCCCCTGTTGAACAGGGGCTGAAAAATTGGGCCTTAGGCACTGGTGGCACAACACTACAACCCCTCACAGATACTGTACTTGGAGCACAGCAATGAGCCCTGTTGCAAAGTATTGCTTCAAAAATTGTAATGACACGCCCCTGTTAAACAGGGGCTGAAAAATTGGGCCTTAGGCACTGGTGGCACAACACTACAACCCCTCACAGATACTGTACTTGGAGCACAGCAATGAGCCCTATGGCAAATTATTGCTAAAAAAATTGTAAGTACACGCCCCTGTAAAACAGGGGCTGAAAAATTGGGCCTTAGCCACTGGTGGCGGCACCCATAAACAAAAATGATCTTCCAAGCTATCATCATCAATCGTATCATTGAGGACTCGGAGGAGGAGGATAGCCAGTCAACATAACAGCACAGGCACTCAGCATCAGCATCAGTCTTGAAGGGACGTGACATGTTAAAATCAATTAGTCTGTTATATCAGCATCAGGTGTGTGGTAGCTGGTGGTGATCCAAGACTGGTTCATCTTGATGAAAGTCAGTCGATCAACCGAGTCGGTGGACAGGCGCACCCTGTGATCCGTGACAAATCCTCCAGCAGCACTGAATGTGCGTTCCGAAAGAACGCTGGATGCAGGACAGGCCAGTAGCTCAATTGCATACTGTGCAAGCTCTGGCCAGTGATCCATCCTCAAGACCCAGTAAGCCAGAGGATTTTCGGTGGGGAAGGTGTCCAAGTCTGACCTTGCCCCTAGATATTCCTGCACCATGTTTATCAGACGCTGGCGATGGTTGCTGAAACCGATCATACTTTGGGGCTGCGGACTAAAGAATTGTCTGAACGCATCGGTCAGACGGCCACCTTCCCCACCGCTCCTTCTTTGACTGGCCGAAGCCTCAGCAACTCGTTGTCCAGGACCAGGAGTTTGTAACCTCCCAGTCTCTGGGAACGCGATGCACAGACCTTTCTGCAAGGCCTCCCGGAGTTGTCTCATCCTCTGCTCCCTCTGCGACGGTAACATAAGGTCCGCAACCTTACCCTTGTACCGTGGATCAAGGAGAGTGGCCAGCCAGTAATGTTCCCTCTCCTTGATCCGAAGAATACGAGGATCCTTCCGCAGACTTTGCAGGATCAGGGAGGCCATGCAGCGTAGGTTTGCTGAGGCATTCGGTCCGGAGTCCTCTGGGTCACTAAGGACGACATGATCCGCAGCCACCTCCTCCCAGCCACGTACAAGTCCACTGGTTTCTTGGGACTGTAAATCATCCCTAAAAGACTGCTGCTGATGATGCTGAGTGCCAGCCTCCACCTCCATGCTGACACAATCCTCCTCCTCCTCCTCCTCTTCCTGTGCGATGGGTGGGACAGAAGGAACACTGTCTGGGTAAAGGGGGCCTTGAGAGGCAAGGAAGTCCTCCTCTTCCTGCCTCTGTTCTGCCTCAAGTGCCCTGTCCATTATTCCACGCAGCGTGTGCTCCAACAGGTGGACAAGAGGTACAGTGTCACTGATGCATGCACTGTCACTGCTCACCATCCTCGTGGCCTCCTCAAATGGTGCCAGGACAGTGCATGCATCCCTGATCATGCCCCACTGGCGTGGAGAAAAAAAAACAAGCTCCCCTGACCCTGTCCTGGTGCCGTAGTCGCACAGGTACTCATTGATGGCCCTCTGCTGCGTGTGCAGCCGCTACAGCATGGCCAACGTTGAGTTCCACCTGGTGGGCATGTCACATATAAGGCGGTTCTTGGGCAGGTTCAACTCCTTTTGCAGCTCAGCCAGGCGAGCACTGGCATTATAAGATCTGCGGAAATGCACACAGACTTTCCTGGCCTGCCTCAGGACATCCTGTAAGCCCGGGTACCTGCCCAAGAACCGCTGCACCACCAGGTTAAGGACGTGAGCCACACAGGGCACATGGGTCAGTTGTCCCTGTCGGAGGGCAGAGAGGAGGTTGGTGCCATTGTCGCAAACCACCATTCCTGGCTTAAGCTGGCGTGGCGTCAACCACCTCTCGGCCTGGCCCTGCAGAGCAGACAGGACCTCTGCCCCAGTGTGGCTTCTGTCCCCCAAACACACCAGCGCAAGCACGGCATGGCATCTTTTTGCCTGCGTACTTGCGTAGCCCCTTGAACGGCTACGGAGCACCGCTGGTTCAGAGGACAAAGCACAGGAAGAGGCCATGGAGGAAGAAGAAGAGGAGGGGGTGGAGGAGAGAGGTGTGTCACAACCAGTAGTAGCATTTTGGAGGCGTGGCGGTGGAACAACCTCCAACACTACTGCACCTTGTCCTGCATCCTTCCCAGCTGCCAAAAGAGTGACCCAATGGGCCGTGAAAGAAAGGTAACGTCCCTGTCCATGCCTGCTGGACCATGAGTCAGCGGTAATATGCACCTTACCGCTGACCGCCCTGTCCAGCGAGGCCAAGACATTGCCTTCCACATGCCGGTAGAGAGCCGGAATAGCCTTCCGTGAGAAAAAGTGGCGTTTGGGAACCTGCCACTGAGGAACCGCACATTGCACAAACTCACGGAAGGGGGCCGAGTCTACCAACTGAAAAGGCAGCAGTTGAAGCGCTAGCAATTTAGCCAAGCTAGCATTCAACCGCTGGGCATGTGGATGGCTGGGAGTGAACTTCTTTCGACGGTCCAGCAGCTGGGGCAGGGAAATTTGCCTGCTAGAATCGGACGTCGGTGTACTGCTAGCAGAGTGGCCGCAAGTACTTGGCTGTGACACACCTAATTCTACACCTTCATTCCTCTCAGTGCATGTTTCAGAGAGGACTGAAGTTATAGTGGGGTTGGAGATCCCAGCTGATGCGGTGCAAGGAGAGGTCCGCTTTGTTCTTTGGTGTGGGTCTTTGAGGTAGGCTTGCCAACGAGCTGCATGGCAGGTCAACATATGTCTGGTCAGGCATGTGGTACCCAAGCGGCTGATGTTTTGGCCACGCGATATACGCTTGAGACATATGTTGCAAACAGCAGCTGTGCGATCTGATGCACTAGCTTCAAAAAAGGCCCACACCAAAGAACTTTTTGAATGATGGGCAGAGGCAGCGCCCTGCACAGGCGGAGCTCTGCGGTGTGATTCCGTCGGTGTACTGCCCTTACGCTGGCCACCAAAGGGCATCCTGCCTCGTTGGAGATGTGCCTCCTTCTCATCCTCCTCCTCCTCCTCTCTCCTATTAGGCACCCACGTGGAGTCAGTGACCTCATCATCCCCTCCCTCCTCATCACTGGAGCCAATCTGGCAGTATGCTGCAGCTGCTGGAACATGACTGCCAGATTGGTGTCCTTCTTGAGCATCCCCTCTGTCTGCTCTCACGCTACTGCCTTCCTCTAGCTGGGTATCATCATCAGATCCTTCCAAACGCTGGGCATCCTCCTGGAGCATGTACCCAACACTGTGCTCAAACAGTTCGGGGGACTCCTCAGGAGGAGGACATGGTGGGTCTAGGGAAGGAGTGACTGATGATGAGTCTGACATTGATACCAGGGAACAGGATGCTTTGGCAGCTGCTTTGCCAGTACCCTGAGCCTGGGTGAGAGAGGATGAGGAGGAGGAGGAGGGCTTGGTCATCCACTCTACCAAGTCTTCGGCATGATGTGGCTCAACATGTCCAGCTGCGGAAAAGAAGGACAAGCGTGTCCCATGGCCATGTGCTGATGACAATGCACCGCGTCCACGACCAGCACTGTTGCCCCCAGACACAGAGCCTGCTTGCCCTCTTTTATTGCCTCCTGACTGTCTGCCTCTCCTTGTTTGCCTTCCATACATTCTAATAGATGGCCTGCAGGGAGATGGGAAAAAAGCAATAAGGGCTACCTTCAGGTGTCCTTCTCTGTCCCTTGAAACAAGGACTTGCACAGTGAAAGAAACTGACACTCTCCCTACCTACAGTTTTCTGTCCCTAGAAAAAATGTTTTTTTTAAGCACAATATAGCACAAGGAGAATTCACTCACTGTCCTTCCAGGTCCCTAGAAACAAGGACTTGCACAGTGAAAGAAACTGACACTCTCCCTACCTACAGTTTTCTGTCCCTAGAAAAAATGTTTTTTTTAAGCACAATATAGCACAAGGAGAATTCACTCACTGTCCTTCCAGGTCCCTAGAAACAAGGACTTGCACAGTGAAAGAAACTGACACTCTCCCTACCTACAGTTTTCTGTCCCTAGAAAAAATGTTTTTTTTAAGCACAATATAGCACAAGGAGAATTCACTCACTGTCCTTCCAGGTCCCTAGAAACAAGGACTTGCACAGTGAAAGAAACTGACACTCTCCCTACCTACAGTTTTCTGTCCCTAGAAAAAATGTTTTTTTTAAGCACAATATAGCACAAGGAGAATTCACTCACTGTCCTTCCAGGTCCCTAGAAACAAGGACTTGCACAGTGAAAGAAACTGACACTCTCCCTACCTACAGTTTTCTGTCCCTAGAAAAAATGTTTTTTTTAAGCACAATATAGCACAAGGAGAATTCACTCACTGTCCTTCCAGGTCCCTAGAAACAAGGACTTGCACAGTGAAAGAAACTGACACTCTCCCTACCTACAGTTTTCTGTCCCTAGAAAAAATGTTTTTTTTAAGCACAATATAGCACAAGGAGAATTCACTCACTGTCCTTCCAGGTCCCTAGAAACAAGGACTTGCACAGTGAAAGAAACTGACACTCTCCCTACCTACAGTTTTCTGTCCCTAGAAAAAATGTTTTTTTTAAGCACAATATAGCACAAGGAGAATTCACTCACTGTCCTTCCAGGTCCCTGGAAACAAGGACTTGCACAGTGAAAGAAACTGACACTCTCCCTACCTACAGTTTTCTGTCCCTAGAAAAAATGTTTTTTTTAAGCACACTATAGCACAAGGAGAATTCACTCACTGTCCTTCCAGGTCCCTGGAAACAAGGACTTGCACAGTGAAAGAAGCTGAGGCCTCGTACACACGACCGATTTTCTCGTCGTAAACAGTCAAGAAAAGTGCCGCGAGAGTTTTTTTGTCTAGAAAAACGTTCGTGTGTATGGTTTTACGACGAGAAACTTGACGAGAATCTCGACGAGAAAATAGAGAACCTGCTCTCTATTTTCTCGTCAGGATTCCAGATTTCCTCGTCGTGTTTCTCGTCGGCCTGTTTTGTGACGAGAAAATGGTTCGTGTGTATGCTTTTACGACTCTTCCAAAAGCGCGCATGCTCACAAGCAACTATGAGACGGGAGCGCATCTTCTGGTAAAACAAGCCTTCATAATGGAGAGAGCACATTCGTCACGCTCATAAATATTTCATCGTTTAAATGTTCTGCATTGAATTCTTCGTTAGAATGTTACATTAATCAAAACGAGAGACCTTCTTTTGCTGCTGATATTCACACAGAGTTCTGCCTTATTTTTAACCTTTTTCATGCTGCTCTTTATAAGATTTATGTGTATTATATCGTGCAAGTTTTTAGGAATAATTTAAATGGTTAGATTTTTCAAAATGATGTTAATTATAATTTCTCAATGTTTTGATAGCGATCTCACATTTAATTTTCTAATCTATATTTTTAAAATTTCACACCATGTTTTTGAGCTAATCAGATTTAGTTATTCTTTTGGGGGGGTGATATCTGTGCCTTTTATTGTCAGTCAAATGTATCTGCTTACTCCAAAGCTTTTTTTTTTTTATTTAAAAATACACATAGTCAAGTATGAACTTAAACAAAAAACACATTTATTCATGTTTATAAATTAAATAAAGAGAAGGCAGCGCTGGAGAAGCTGCTGCCATTTGTGCATCCCAGGGACCCCAGAGCACACACCAACCCTGTGTGGACACTAAAATTGGGAGCTTGAGAAGGCCCACATTTCAGAACACAATCTGATGCTGGCCTCCCAGAGGTCAGGAACAGCAGCAGGTGAGATATATGTCCCAAGTGTGTGGTACTACAACAGGCTGCCTTCTGTCCGACCAGTGCGACCACAATGAAGCAAGGCCATCACTTCCTCTTCTTCCTGGCAACCTTCCCTGCAGCCTTTCCTGAAGCCTTTCCTGAAGCCTTTCCTGCAGCCTTTCCTGCAGCCTTCCTTCTTCGTTTAGCTGGAGGCTGGCCCACTGGAGGGGTACTCCTGTCAGGAGGAGGAGGTGGAGGTGTAGCAGAAGGGGGTGGGGCAGAAGAAGAAGGTGGAGGTGTAGCAAAAGGGGGTGGGGCAGAAGGTGGAGGTGTAGCAGAAGGGGGTGGGGCAGAAGGTGGAGGTGTAGCAGAAGGGGGTGGGGCAGAAGGTGGAGGTGTAGCAGAAGGGGGTGGGGCAGAAGGTGGAGGTGTAGCAGAAGGGGGTGGGGCAGAAGGTGGAGGTGTAGCAGAAGGGAGTGGGGCAGAAGGTGGAGGGGTAGCAGAAGGGGGTGGGGCAGAAGAGGAAGGTGGAGGTGGAGGTTGAGGTTGGGTCAGTTGGGCCACCTCACATATGGCGGTATTGGGGGTAATTTGCTCCATCACCCCCTTGTTGAGCAAGGTGATGAGCAGGGGTTCGCATAGGAGGCGTTGCTCCATGCTCATCACCTTGAACTTAGCCTCCACTAGGCCGGCAATGGCCTCTTCAGGGGATGTGGGCTCCTTGAGGGTGGCATGGGCCTCTTTAATAAGGGCCATTGCTGCGTCACTGGTGGTCCTGCCCCTCCTGCCTCTTTTGTGAAGCCTGATGGGAGGCACCTGGGATCTGGTGCTTCTCCTTTGCCCTGCCACCTCCTGTCTGCCACTGGGCCCTGCCACCTCCTGGCTGCCACTGGGCCCTGCCACCTCCTGGCTGGTACTGGGCCCTGCCACCTCCTGGCTGCCACTGGGCCCTGCCACCTCCTGGCTGGTACTGGGCCCTGCCACCTCCTGGCTGCCACTGGGCCCTTCCTCCTCCTGCCTGACAGTTTCCAGACCCTCCTCCTGGCTGATTTCATCCTGTGTATGAAAAAGAAACATAGTTTAATATGTTGGTTTAATCTTTGCATCAAACTTTGTAATCCTGATGGAAGCAATTAGAATGTAAATGCATAAATCCTTGCTTTAAATTTACCACTACATCAGCTTGACTATTTACCACACAATTAAGTGCAGAATAATGTCTACAGATCATGATTTCACTTGTGGAATACAAAATAATGTATGTTTCTCATCCTGACATATTTGGGAAACATTAATTTTATCCCACTACATTTTCAGTTAATACTATACCTGGCTCCAGATGGCCAAATCAGGATCATCCAGGATGGCTGCCTCCTCTTGCTCCAGAGAAGGCTCAGGTTGGCTGCAGGGAAGTCTGGGGGGAAGAGTGGAGAGTGATGGCCTTGGCTCAATGTGGTCATCCAGGAAGGACATCCTGCTGTAGTACCACAAAACCGGGACATAAACATCATCTGCTGCTGCTCCTGACCTCTGAGAAGCCAGCACCTTAGAGCGTTCAGTCCTGTAGGTACCTCTCAAGCTCCCAATTTTAGTGTCCACTTGTTTTGCTGTGGCTGTGGGCACCTTGGTATGCACAAATGGGAGCAGCTTCTCCAGCGCTGCTTTTCTCACCCCTTTTTTTTTATGGATGGGGTTTTTGGTCTCCCACAGAGCCGGCAGCTCCCTTACCCGGTCAATAAATTCCGCCAGGAACTCTTTGTCGCTAATAAAGACATTCATATTGTATCTGCAAGTAAAATAATTTATATTTAAATAATGTGAGGCAAACAGTCTAACCTCCTTCACATCCTAGTCACCATATATATCCTCCACCAATCTCAAGACAGTATAGGCCAACAATTTTTACAAGTCTCACAAAATCACATACCTTCGTTCGCACGTCCGTCACTTGAACTCCTCTCTCCGCACACCGAACGTACTATAGTCACATGTGTGTTTGCTATATACACACCACGCATGCGTCCAAATTCGAACACGTCGCTCCGCACACGTCGCCCGCCCATGACGTTCTAACTAACATCTTTTCCCCGCCCCTTCTCTTTCGGCGCGCAGACAGATATGGCGGAGTTACAGCAGGTGTCTGATAATTCCGCAACTAGCGAGGAGACAAGCCCGGAGACCAAGGACACGTCACGATCAAGGAGGAGATTCAAGGCATCGAATATGTCTTTGGCGGAGATGGCGGAGATGGTGGACATCTTGGTCAAGGCTGATTATGATGCCAAGCATGGGCCGTATAGCAAACCAAATAGAAGGAAGGCCAAAATCCTCACTAAAGTTGTGAAGAGTCTGAGGGCGAAGTTCGGGGTGAAACGCTCAAATGAGCAGCTCAGAAAGAGGTGGTCAGACCTCAAACTGAGGGAGCCAGACCAGTTGAGGAGCATAAAGAGGATGCTCGCTAAAAGTAAGTAAAATGACGACCTTTCTGCTATTAATCTTTTTAGAAACTGACCTTTTTTTTTTTTTTTTTCATATTGGACTCCCTTCCAAAATGTAATATTTTGAACTAGGTTGGGCACAGTAATCGTTCGTTACGTTACCGACACTTCGTTCGGCCACTATCCGCGGTTTTGGCTTATTTAAGACCCCCAAAAGTAATTAGACATCTGCCATTTTTGATCAAGTATTGTGGCTAATTTTTAAGTCTAGATGATGTGTTTGTAAGGAGAATGAAATGCAAACTTTAATCAGTGTAAAGGAGAGGACACTCAGCAGCTGCTTCCACATCTGTACTTTGGAGCACTATAGTGTGGGCCACCAGACCCGCCTTTTTTGGGTGTCCCACACAGGTGCATCAGAGTTTATTTGTGGTGCCTCCATGTCCAAAAAATTACATCCAAATGTGAATACTAAACATATTTGGGGTCATAAATAATGCATTTTTCTTTAAATTCCGCACAAACACACACTTGTACCCCACTTCCAAACAATTTAGCCTGTTTTAAGTTTAAAAATGAGATTTTTACAGTGTGATAAATAGACCTTTGGTTTTATTCTCATAGGGGAGAGAAGACTGGGAGGAGGACACTCCAGGGAGCACATGCACCCCACAACTTCCAAGCAACCCCAAACTCCCAAAGATCCACAACCGAAAGATGTGCAGGAAGTTGAGGTGGAGGAAGGAGAAGTGCAGGAAGGAGAGGTGGATGACGTTGTGGATCTGGTCACCACAACAGGTCAGTATCTGACACCACAGCTTAAGGTAAGCGAGGTAGGCCTGCAGAGTTTTATTAATTTTTTTTTATGGTTTTTAGGGGATGGAAATGTTGTGAAGGATAGCACACCGTTCTCTGCTGACAGTGCCCTCCGCCTCATCCAGCAAGTGATGGAATGTAGCACGGAACTGGACCTAATTAAACAAAGAATCCATGTGATGGAACAAACATTTAAAGACATTCTCGATGTTTTGGGGAGAATTCAATAAGCCATCCAAACACATTTGTTTTTACATGTTTGTTTTTATATTTTTACTAATTTTTTGAGTAACAAAGCAGCCAAAAATTGAATATGCACACAGTGTGTGAACATGTGCTATCTGCCATCAGGGGATATCCATGTACGTCTTTTGTGGGTGCAACCCCTTCCTCGTATCAAAAGTCGGTGAACTGAGGAAGGGGATGCACCCCCAAAACACGTCCATTGATCACCCCTGATGGCAGATAGCACATGTTGACAATAGGGATCAGGATTGTAAACTTCCTATTTGCAAAAAATTAAAAATGTGTGCATATTGAATTTTTGGCTGGGCAAGGGGTGGCAGGACCCCATATTAGGACGGGCACATAGAGACATAGTTTGTGTAACTGAATGTCTCAGATTGCTCAGAGGTATCCAATGTTGTCATTTTAGAAATGCAAGTGGTATTTTTGTATTTTCATAAGCCAAAATTTGCCGGGTTGTGGCCAGGCCAACCCCAAAGTAAAAAAAAAAAAAAAAGTGCAGAGAGTAAAATATTTGACCACAAACAACGTGTAGCTTCTTTTTATAATACTCTCTAAGCTTATTTGGTTCTTTTGTAAGGTAACATAGTGAAATTGGTTGTTATTTACTAAAGTAAAATACACTTGCCACTACAAATGCACAAAGACAAACTAGGAGTCAGGAAAGAACAAATAATTAAAGGTTTAAACAAGATTTTTATTGGGATACTTAGACATAGGCTGGCATAGGAATTGCCCCCCTACCCGTGAAATACTCCATGTATTTGTCCCGAACCACACGGGCATTTTGGGGGGGCAAGCCAAGACGGGCAGATTCCAGGCCCGGAAGGGGATTTGCAGGGGAAAGTCCAGCCTCTGGCAAAACTGAGGCCATATACGAATTAGATTTTTGGCTCAGAAAGTTGTGTAGCACACAGCAGCATAACACTACATAGTTTATTTTGTAGTCCGCCAAGTGGATGGAAGTCATAAAAAGGCGGAACCGGCTGGCCATTATGCCGAAGGCATTTTCAACGACTCTTCGGGCCCTGGCCAGCCGGTAATTGAACACACTCTTCTCTGGGGTCAGGGTCCTCTGTGGAAATGGCCTCATAAGATGCCGTCCGAGTCCGAAGGCTTCATCAGCCAAGAAAACAAAGGGGAGTCCTTCAATATTCCCTGCATCCGGTGGCAATGCAAGGTCGTCACTCTGGAGACGGAGGGCAAACTCCGTCTGGATGAAGGATTCCCCCATCGGACTTCCGGCCATTCTTCCCTACATCAACATAGAGGAATTCATACCGTACTGACACCACCGCCATCAGCACAATGCTATGAAACCCCTTGTAGTTGTAGTAGTAGGACCCAGAACGGGGTGGCGGCACGATGCGGACGTGCTTCCCGTCTATGGCACCACCGCAGTTGGGGAAGTCCCACCGCGTGGCAAACTCCGATGCCACAGTCTGCCATTCCTGTGGCGTGGAAGGAAGCTGTGGAGTGAAACAAGATGAAATAATATTAGAAAAACAAAGGCATACATTACAAGCAAATTCTAAACCAAAAAATTAGAGACCAACATCAATCTAATTATACGTTTATTAAGGTGTGTAAAAAAAGGATAATGGAAGGCTCATTTATCATATTCATCACCACCTCTGATGGGCCATTACTAAATTATTTTGGGGGGGGGGAGATGTGTTTGGCCACAGGATAGCATTGCAGTGGCGGTGCGTCCAGAGTGGGCGCTGGAGCACTGTCCCCTCTCTCCTGTGCCCATCACTCAGAACAATACATAGGTTCATGCGTTGCATGAACCTATGTATTGTCTATGCCGCACACTATTCAGGTGGATGGCCTCTTGTAAAGCGACCGACATATGAATAATTGCGTCATTTAGGGGGTTAAAATTGCAGAGCAGAAACAGGTATTAAAAAAGTCTTGCAAATTACAACCTGAGGGATGTAATTGGCTTCCTCAAAGAAAAATCGGGGACGCAAGGAGGGGGCATTCCTTGTGTAAACACTGACAGGCTGCTCTGGCAATCATGTTCACCAAGTCTGTTTAATGGTAACATGATTGGCTGATGCAACATGAAGGGAAGGAGA
Source organism: Rana muscosa (assembly GCA_029206835.1). Classification (NCBI taxonomy): domain Eukaryota; kingdom Metazoa; phylum Chordata; class Amphibia; order Anura; family Ranidae; genus Rana; species Rana muscosa. The sequence continues at coordinate 201,371,314 of CM055119.1, read as the reverse complement.
AGACATCAAGGACAGAAGAAGGATGGCGCTGACCACAAGAAGGTAAGTGCAGGGCTGGGGGGAAACTGGCTGCATTAGAGGGGACTAAATGGCTGCATTGGAGGGGACAACTGGGGGCGTTTATTAGGCAACAGAGCAAAAAAGGAGGAAGTTTATTTCCGAAATTGGGGTTGGAACCCCCCAACATTTGGAGCAACAGGCGCCCCTGCTGGAAAAGTTAGTGAGGGGAAATATTTAGGGAGGATAAAAAAGGGGCAATCTAAAGCTTCCAACATGCATGGGGACAAAGGGGACATTCTCAGCATATTACAATCATGGTAATTAGGGAAGGATGAAAGAAATACAATACATTAGCATACATGTAATACATAAAATGTGATGTTAATGGAGAAAACTTACCCTAATATAGTCCTCCTGCAGGACTTGTATAATAGCAGAACAGGTGTCTGGGATTATGAGGCCCAGAGCCTGGGGGGAGATGCCTGTGGTGAACTTCAAGTCCTGAAGACTTCTCCCTGTCGCCAGATAACGTAACGTGGCGATGAGCCTCTGCTCAGCACTGATGGCTTCCCGCATAACGGTGTCCTTCCTGGTAATATAGGGGGACACCAAAGCCAACAGTTCCTGAAAAACGGGGTCAGACATCCTCAGAAAATTCCTGTAGTCCTCAGGATTATTCTCGACGATCTCCCGCAGCAGAGGCATGTGGCAGAATTGGTCCCGCTGGAGCAACCAATTCTTGGTCCATGAACTCCTCCTCACACCATTCATGGACTGGTCTTGGTCCAAAACAAGCAGACCAACACCAAGCGCACGCACAGCACGAACTCGACGACGAGAACGTCCAGGCGACATGGCTAGGAAACGGTCGTCTAATCAGAACGTACAGAACAGAACGCACTTTAGAACAGCAAGGCCTATGAATAACGAACTGAAATTCAGAAACGAACAGGCAAGAACGCACTGTAAAACAGATACGACCTGCCTAGACGCCCTGAAAGTCAAGATACGAACCCACAAGCACAAACTGAACCGCAGAAAACGATCTGAAAAGTACGAATCGTCTCTTCCCAAACTTTTACTTCACACGCGGTAACACGAGATCAGCAAAAGCAGCCCAAGGGGTGGCGCCAAGAAAAAAGATCTTCCCCTTTATAGTGCCGTCGTACGTGCTGGACGTGACCGTGGAGAACAACGAGGAAATTGGGAAATGTCAGTGTGTACGCATGGAAAGCTTGACGAGAAAATCGACAAGCTTAACAAGAATCTTGTCGAAAAAAACGACGTGTTTTTTACGACGAGAAAATCGGTCGTGTGTACGAGGCCTTACACTCTCCCTACCTGCAGTTTTCTGTCCCTAGAAAAAATGTTTTTTTAAGCACAATATAGCACAAGGAGAATTCACTCACTGTCCTTCCAGGTCCCTAGAAACAAGGACTTGCACAGTGAAAGAAACTGACACTCTCCCTACCTACAGTTTTCTGTCCCTAGAAAAAATGTTTTTTTTAAGCACAATATAGCACAAGGAGAATTCACTCACTGTCCTTCCAGGTCCCTGGAAACAAGGACTTGCACAGTGAAAGAAACTGACACTCTCCCTACCTACAGTTTTCTGTCCCTAGAAAAAATGTTTTTTTTAAGCACAATATAGCACAAGGAGAATTCACTCACTGTCCTTCCAGGTCCCTAGAAACAAGGACTTGCACAGTGAAAGAAACTGACACTCTCCCTACCTACAGTTTTCTGTCCCTAGAAAAAATGTTTTTTTTAAGCACAATATAGCACAAGGAGAATTCACTCACTGTCCTTCCAGGTCCCTGGAAACAAGGACTTGCACAGTGAAAGAAACTGACACTCTCCCTACCTACAGTTTTCTGTCCCTAGAAAAAATGTTTTTTTTAAGCACAATATAGCACAAGGAGAATTCACTCACTGTCCTTCCCAGTCCCTAGAAACAAGGACTTGCACAGTGAAAGAAACTGACACTCTCCCTACCTACAGTTTTCTGTCCCTAGAAAAAATGTTTTTTTTAAGCACACTATAGCACAAGGAGAATTCACTCACTGTCCTTCCCAGTCCCTAGAAACAAGGACTTGCACAGTGAAAGAAACTGACACTCTCCCTACCTACAGTTTTCTGTCCCTAGAAAAAATGTTTTTTTTAAGCACAATATAGCACAAGGAGAATTCACTCACTGTCCTTCCAGGTCCCTGGAAACAAGGACTTGCACAGTGAAAGAAACTGACACTCTCCCTACCTACAGTTTTCTGTCCCTAGAAAAAATGTTTTTTTTAAGCACACTATAGCACAAGGAGAATTCACTCACTGTCCTTCCAGGTCCCTGGAAACAAGGACTTGCACAGTGAAAGAAACTGACACTCTCCCTACCTACAGTTTTCTGTCCCTAGAAAAAATGTTTTTTTTAAGCACAATATAGCACAAGGAGAATTCACTCACTGTCCTTCCAGGTCCCTAGAAACAAGGACTTGCACAGTGAAAGAAACTGACACTCTCCCTACCTACAGTTTTCTGTCCCTAGAAAAAATGTTTTTTTTAAGCACAATATAGCACAAGGAGAATTCACTCACTGTCCTTCCAGGTCCCTAGAAACAAGGACTTACACAGTGAAAGAAACTGACACTCTCCCTACCTACAGTTTTCTGTCCCTAGAAAAAATGTTTTTTTTAAGCACACTATAGCACAAGGAGAATTACACACTGACACTCTCCCTACCTATCCTTCTCTTTCCCTAAACTAAAGGAATCCAGGTTAAGCAAGAAAGAAATAAAAGTCACTGTCCCTGCCTATGCTGCTCTATCCCTGCTCCGGAACACACTACACTAGGCCGCCGTGCTGGCGGCCTTTTATAGTGTGGGGCGTGTACTAAACACCCTCAGCAATAATTGGCCACAGGCATCCTGCCTGTGGCCAATCATTGCTCTCCTCGCTGCCGGCGCTGTGATTGGCCAAGCATGCGGGGTCACAGTGCATGCTTGGCCAATCACAGCGCCTGGATGACACTGCGATGGCGTAGTGCATTGTGGGCCGTTCGCGTCACTCGAATTTGGCGCGAACGGCCCAAATCGTTCAATCTTCGTCGAACGATCGAACAGCCGATGTTCGAGTCGAACGTATGTTCGACTCGAACACGAAGCTCATCCCTACAGGCCATCTATTAGAATGTCTGGAAGGCAAACAAGGAGAGGCAGACAGTCAGGAGGCAATAAAAGAGGGCAAGCAGGCTCTGTGTCTGGGGGCAACAGTGCTAGTCGTGGACGCGGTGCATTGTCATCAGCACATGGCCATGGGACACGCTTGTCCTTCTTTTCGGCAGCTGGACATGTTGAGCCACATCATGCCGAAGACTTGGTAGAGTGGATGACCAAGCCCTCCTCCTCCTCCTCATCCTCTCTCACCCAGGCTCAGGGTACTGGCAAAGCAGCTGCCAAAGCGTCCTCTTCCCTGGTATCAATTTCAGACTCATCATCAGTCACTCCTTCCCTAGACCCACCATGTCCTCCTCCTGAGGAGTCCCCCGAACTGTTTGAGCACAGTGTTGGGTACATGCTCCAGGAGGATGCCCAGCGTTTCGAAGGGTCTGATGATGAAACCCAGCTACAGGAAGGCAGTAGCGTGAGAGCAGACAGAGGGGATGCTCAAGAAGGACACCAATCTGGCAGTCATGTTCCAGCAGCTGCAGCATACTGCCAGATTGGCTCCAGTGATGAGGAGGGAGGGGATGATGAGGTCACTGACTCCACGTGGGTGCCTAATAGGAGAGAGGAGGAGGAGGAGGATGAGGAGGAGGCACATCTCCAACGAGGCAGGATGCCCTTTGGTGGCCAGCGTAAGGGCAGTACACCGACGGAATCACACCGCAGAGCTCCGCCTGTGCAGGGCGCTGCCTCTGCCCGTCATTCAAAAAGTTCTTTGGTGTGGGCCTTTTTTGAGGCTAGTGCATCAGATCGCACAGCTGCTGTTTGCAACATATGTCTCAAGCGTATATCGCGTGGCCAAAACATCAGCCGCTTGGGCACCACATGCCTGACCAGACATATGTTGACCTGCCATGCAGCTCGTTGGCAAGCCTACCTCAAAGGCCCACACCAAAGAACAAAGCGGACCTCTCCTTGCACCGCATCAGCTGGGATCTCCAACCCCACTATAACTTCAGTCCTCTCTGAAACATGCACTGAGAGGAATGAAGGTGTAGAATTAGGTGTGTCACAGCCAAGTACTTGCGGCCACTCTGCTAGCAGTACACCGACGTCCGATTCTAGCAGGCAAATTTCCCTACCCCAGCTGCTGGACCGTCGAAAGAAGTTCACTCCCAGCCATCCACATGCCCAGCGGTTGAATGCTAGCTTGGCTAAATTGCTAGCGCTTCAACTGCTGCCTTTTCAGTTGGTAGACTCGGCCCCCTTCCGTGAGTTTGTGCAATGTGCGGTTCCTCAGTGGCAGGTTCCCAAACGCCACTTTTTCTCACGGAAGGCTATTCCGGCTCTCTACCGGCATGTGGAAGGCAATGTCTTGGCCTCGCTGGACAGGGCGGTCAGCGGTAAGGTGCATATTACCGCTGACTCATGGTCCAGCAGGCATGGACAGGGACGTTACCTTTCTTTCACGGCCCATTGGGTCACTCTTTTGGCAGCTGGGAAGGATGCAGGACAAGGTGCAGTAGTGCTGGAGGTTGTTCCACCGCCACGCCTCCAAAATGCTACTACTGGTTGTGACACACCTCTCTCCTCCACCCCCTCCTCTTCTTCTTCCTCCATGGCCTCTTCCTGTGGTTTGTCCTATGAACCAGCGGTGCTCCGTAGCCGTTCACGGGGCTACGCAAGTACGCAGGCAAAAAGATGCCATGCCGTGCTTGCGCTGGTGTGTTTGGGGGACAGAAGCCACACTGGGGCAGAGGTCCTGTCTGCTCTGCAGGCCAGGCCGAGAGGTGGTTGACGCCACGCCAGCTTAAGCCAGGAATGGTGGTTTGCGACAATGGCACCAACCTCCTCTCCGCCCTCCGACAGGGACAACTGACCCATGTGCCCTGTGTGGCTCACGTCCTTAACCTGGTGGTGCAGCGGTTCTTGGGCAGGTACCCGGGCTTACAGGATGTCCTGAGGCAGGCCAGGAAAGTCTGTGTGCATTTCCGCAGATCTTATAATGCCAGTGCTCGCCTGGCTGAGCTGCAAAAGGAGTTGAACCTGCCCAAGAACCGCCTTATATGTGACATGCCCACCAGGTGGAACTCAACGTTGGCCATGCTGCAGCGGCTGCACACGCAGCAGAGGGCCATCAATGAGTACCTGTGCGACTACGGCACCAGGACAGGGTCAGGGGAGCTTGGTTTTTTTTCTCCACGCCAGTGGGGCATGATCAGGGATGCATGCACTGTCCTGGCACCATTTGAGGAGGCCACGAGGATGGTGAGCAGTGACAGTGCATGCATCAGTGACACTGTACCTCTTGTCCACCTGTTGGAGCACACGCTGCGTGGAATAATGGACAGGGCACTTGAGGCAGAACAGAGGCAGGAAGAGGAGGACTTCCTTGCCTCTCAAGGCCCCCTTTACCCAGACAGTGTTCCTTCTGTCCCACCCATTGCACAGGAAGAGGAGGAGGAGGAGGAGGAGGAGGATTGTGTCAGCATGGAGGTGGAGGCTGGCACTCAGCATCATCAGCAGCAGTCTTTTAGGGATGATTTACAGTCCCAAGAAACCAGTGGACTTGTACGTGGCTGGGAGGAGGTGGCTGCGGATCATGTCGTCCTTAGTGACCCAGAGGACTCCGGAGCGAATGCCTCAGCAAACCTATGCTGCATGGCCTCCCTGATCCTGCAAAGTCTGCGGAAGGATCCTCGTATTCTTCGGATCAAGGAGAGGGACCATTACTGGCTGGCCACTCTCCTTGATCCACGGTACAAGGGTAAGGTTGCGGACCTTATGTTACCGTCGCAGAGGGAGCAGAGGATGAGACAACTCCGGGAGGCCTTGCAGAAAGGTCTGTGCAACGCGTTCCCAGAGACTGGGAGGTTACAAACTCCTGGTCCTGGACAACGAGTTGCTGAGGCTTCGGCCAGTCAAAGAAGGAGCGGTGGGGAAGGTGGCCGTCTGACCGATGCGTTCAGACAATTCTTTAGTCCGCAGCCCCAAAGTATGATCGGTTCCAGCAACCATCGCCAGCGTCTGATAAACATGGTGCAGGAATATCTAGGGGCAAGGTCAGACTTGGACACCTTCCCCACCGAAAATCCTCTGGCTTACTGGGTCTTGAGGATGGATCACTGGCCAGAGCTTGCACAGTATGCAATTGAGCTACTGGCCTGTCCTGCATCCAGCGTTCTTTCAGAACGCACATTCAGTGCTGCTGGAGGATTTGTCACGGATCACAGGGTGCGCCTGTCCACCGACTCGGTTGATCGACTGACTTTCATCAAGATGAACCAGTCTTGGATCACCACCAGCTACCACACACCTGATGCTGATATAACAGACTAATTGATTTTAACATGTCACATCCCTTCAAGACTGATGCTGATGCTGAGTGCCTGTGCTGTTATGTTGACTGGCTATCCTCCTCCTCCGAGTCCTCAATGATACGATTGATGATGATAGCTTGGAAGATCATTTTTGTTTATGGGTGCCGCCACCAGTGCCTAACGCCCAATTTTTCAGCCCCTGTTTTACAGGGGCGTGTAATTACAATTTTTTTTAGCAATAATTTGCCATAGGGCTCATTGCTGTGCTCCAAGTACAGTATCTGTGAGGGGTTGGAGTGTTGTGGCACCAGTGCCTAAGGCCCAATTTTTCAGCCCCTGTTCAACAGGGGCATGCAATTACAATTCTTGATCTAATAGTTCACAGCAGGGCCCATTGCTGCACCCACCAAGAGTAACTGTCAGGGCTTACAGTGTTGTGGCACCAGCACCACCATCAAAGGCCCAATTTTTACTACCACTGTTCAACAATTATATGTAATTACAATTCCTGATATAATAGTTGACAGCAGGGCGTTCCAGCACCAACCAAGAGTAACTGTGAGTGCTTACAGTGTTGTGCCAACACCAACAACTAAGGGGCCTATTTCTGCAGAGTATATACGGCAGGTCCCTACTTTCAAACATCCAACTTACAAACGACTCCTACTTGCAAACGCAAGAAGACAACAGGAAGTGAGAGGAAATCTACCCCTAGAAAGGAAAATTCTCTCCTGTAAGAATAAATATGGGAGAAAGGTGTCTCCTCTGTACTGATGCTTTATCACCAATCCTTGTTTCAAGAAAAACACCACATTTCAAAAACAGTTGTCATTGGGACGGAAAGTGAGGTGAAATGTTCTGAACAGGGGCACAGACAGCAAAACAAATGTTACAGGGGTGATAACCCTTACCTATGTTTCCCAAAAAGTTTAAAAATAGATTTTTGGGCTGGAGCTACACTTCAACAATGTACCTGTTCAAAATTACAAACACATTCTACATAAGAACAAACCTACAGTCCCTGTCTTGTATGCACCGCCTGTATACGGCTGTTCAGAGTATATAGGGCCTTTTTTATTTTATGTGCGGGGTTCCCCTTAATATCCATACAAGACCCAAAGGGGCTGGTAATGGGCTGGGGTAGGGGGGGGGGGGGGTGATGGGGTAGCTATGCCATTTTTCTTAAAGAATTTCATCCATATTACCGGGACCAGACATTACATTAAAGCCGCAAGCAGTTTTAAATGGCTTTTTTTTCCTTTAGAAGTGTCATTTTGTGCAGGGACAGTTCTAAACACGGGAAACACGTGGCACTTCACAGGCATACTTTAGACACCCCCCAGGTACGATATTTAAAGGAATATTTGACTTTTTTTTTTTCACTTTATGCATCATTAAAATGACTGCTCCCGAAAAACGACCGTTTTTAAAACTTCTTTTTGCATTGATACATGTCCCCTGGTGCAGAACCCGGGTTCCCAAACCCTTTTTAGGACAATAACATGCATAATAGTTGTTATAATTAGCACTTTAGAATTCGAACGTTCGCATCCATTGTATTTAATAGGGTTCTAATGTTCGTTCGAACTTTCGGTCCGTTCGCGGGTTCTGGTGCGAACCGAACCCGGGGGTGTTCGGCTCATCACTACTGGAGAATATCACATCCAGCACAGTGTACAGAGAAGGCAAACTGGAGAATATCACATCCAGCACAGTGTACAGAGAAGGCAAACTGGAGAATATCACATCCAGCACAGTGCACAGGGGGGGGCAACCTGGAGAATATCACATCCAGCACAGTGTACAGGGGGGGGGCAACCTGGAGAATATCACATCCAGCACAGTGTACAGAGGGGGCAACCTGGAGAATATCACATCCAGCACAGTGTACAGAGGGGGGCAAACTGGAGAATACCACATCCAGCACAGTGTACAGAGGGGGCAACCTGGAGAATATCACATCCAGCACAGTGTACAGAGGGGGCAACCAGGAGAATATCACATCCAGCACAGTGTACAGGGGGGGCAACCTGGAGAATATCACATCCACCACAGTGTACAGAGGGGGCAACATGGAGAATATCACATCCAGCACAGTGTACAGGGGGGGGCAACCTGGAGAATATCACATCCAGCACAGTGTACAGAGGGGGCAACCTGGAGAATATCACATCCAGCACAGTGTACAGAGGGGGCAACCTGGAGAATATCACATCCACCACAGTGTACAGGGGGGGGCAACCTGGAGAATATCACATCCAGCACAGTGTACAGAGGTGGCAACCTGGAGAATATCACATCCACCACAGTGTACAGAGGGGGCAACCTGGAGAATATCACATCCAGCACAGTGTACAGAGGTGGCAACCTGGAGAATATCACATCCACCACAGTGTACAGAGGAGGCAAACTGGAGAATATCACATCCAGCACAGTGCACAGAGGGGGCAACCTGGAGAATATCACATCCAGCACAGTGTACAGGGGGGGCAACCTGGAGAATATCACATCCAGCACAGTGTACAGGGGAGGCAACCTGGAGAATATCACATCCAGCACAGTGTACAGAGGGGGCAACCTGGAGAATATCACATCCAGCACAGTGTACAGGGGGGGCAACCTGGAGAATATCACATCCAGCACAGTGTACAGGGGAGGCAACCTGGAGAATATCACATCCAGCACAGTGTACAGAGGGGGGGACCTGGAGAATATCACATCCAGCACAGTGTACAGAGGGGGGCAACCTGGAGAATATCACATCCAGCACAGTGTACAGGGGACGCAACCTGGAGAATATCACATCCAGCACAGTGTACAGGGGGGGGCAACCTGGAGAATATCACATCCAGCACAGTGTACAGAGGGGGGCAAACTGGAGAATACCACATCCAGCACAGTGTACAGAGAGGGGGAGCAACCTGGAGAATATCACATCCAGCACAGTGTACAGAGGGGAGCAAACTGGAGAATATCACATCCAGCACAGTGTACAGAGGGGGGGCAACCTGGAGAATATCACATCCAGCACAGTATACAGAGGAGGCAACCTGGAGAATATCACATCCAGCACAGTGTACAGAGGGGGGACCTGGAGAATATCACATCCAGCACAGTGTACAGAGGGGGGGCAACCTGGAGAATATCACATCCAGCACAGTGTACAGAGGGGGCAACCTGGAGAATATCACATCCAGCACAGTGTACAGAGGGGGCAACCTGGAGAATATCACATCCAGCACAGTGTACAGAGGGGGGCAACCTAGAGAATATCACATCCAGCACAGTGTACAGGGGGGGGCAACCTGGAGAATATCACATCCAGCACAGTGTACAGAGGAGGCATCCTGGAGAATATCACATCCAGCACAGTGTACAGAGGGGGCAACCTGGAGAATATCACATCCAGCACAGTGTACAGAGGGGGCAACCTGGAGAATATCACATCCAGCACAGTGTACAGAGGGGCACAACCTGGAGAATATCACATCCAGCACAGTGTACAGAGGGGGCAACCTGGAGAATATCACATCCAGCACAGTGTACAGAGGGGGCAACCTGGAGAATATCACATCCAGCACAGTGCACAGAGGAGGCAACCTGGAGAATATCACATCCAGCACAGTGTACAGAGGGGGCAACCTGGAGAATATCACATCCAGCACAGTGTACAGAGGGGGCAACCTGGAGAATATCACATCCAGCACAGTGTACAGAGAGGGGCAACCTGGAGAATATCACATCCAGCACAGTGTACAGAGGAGGCAACCTGGAGAATATCACACCCAGCACAGTGTACAGAGGGGGCAACCTGGAGAATATCACACCCAGCACAGTGTACAGAGGGGGCAACCTGGAGAATATCACATCCAGCACAGTGTACAGAGGGGGCAACCTGGAGAATATCACATCCAGCACAGTGTACAGAGAGGGGCAACCTGGAGAATATCACATCCAGCACAGTGTACAGAGGAGGCAACCTGGAGAATATCACACCCAGCACAGTGTACAGAGGGGGCAACCTGGAGAATATCACACCCAGCACAGTATACAGAGGGGGCAACCTGGAGAATATCACATCCAGCACAGTGTACAGAGGGGGCAACCTGGAGAATATCACATCCAGCACAGTGTACAGAGGGGGCAACCTGGAGAATATCACACCCAGCACAGTGTACAGAGGGGGCAACCTGGAGAATATCACACCCAGCACAGTGTACAGAGGGGCAACCTGGAGAATATCACATCCAGCACAGTGTACAGAGGGGGCAACCTGGAGAATATCACATCCAGCACAGTGTACAGAGGGGGCAACCTGGAGAATATCACACCCAGCACAGTGTACAGAGGAGGCAACCTGGAGAATATCACACCCAGCACAGTGTACAGAGGGGGCAACCTGGAGAATATCACATCCAGCACAGTGTACAGAGGGGGGCAACCTGGAAAATATCACATCCAGCACAGTGTACAGAGGAGGCAACCTGGAGAATATCACACCCAGCACAGTGTACAGAGGGGGCAACCTGGAGAATATCACATCCAGCACAGTGTACAGAGGGGGCAACCTGGAGAATATCACATCCAGCACAGTGTACAGAGGGGGCAACCTGGAGAATATCACATCCAGCACAGTGTACAGAGGGGGCAACCTGGAGAATATCACACCCAGCACAGTGTACAGAGGGGGCAACCTGGAGAATATCACATCCAGCACAGTGTACAGAGGGGGCAACCTGGAGAATATCACATCCAGCACAGTGTACAGAGAGGGGCAACCTGGAGAATATCACATCCAGCACAGTGTACAGAGGAGGCAACCTGGAGAATATCACACCCAGCACAGTGTACAGAGGGGGCAACCTGGAGAATATCACACCCAGCACAGTATACAGAGGGGGCAACCTGGAGAATATCACATCCAGCACAGTGTACAGAGGGGGCAACCTGGAGAATATCACATCCAGCACAGTGTACAGAGGGGGCAACCTGGAGAATATCACACCCAGCACAGTGTATAGAGGGGGCAACCTGGAGAATATCACACCCAGCACAGTGTACAGAGGGGCAACCTGGAGAATATCACATCCAGCACAGTGTACAGAGGGGGCAACCTGGAGAATATCACATCCAGCACAGTGTACAGAGGGGGCAACCTGGAGAATATCAAAACCCAGCACAGTGTACAGAGGAGGCAACCTGGAGAATATCACATCCAGCACAGTGTACAGAGGGGGGCAACCTGGAGAATATCACATCCAGCACAGTGTACAGAGGAGGCAACCTGGAGAATATCACACCCAGCACAGTGTACAGAGGGGGCAACCTGGAGAATATCACATCCAGCACAGTGTACAGAGGGGGCAACCTGGAGAATATCACATCCAGCACAGTGTACAGAGGGGCGCAACCTGGAGAATATCACATCCAGCACAGTGTACAGGGGGGGCAACCTGGAGAATATCACATCCAGCACAGTGTACAGAGGGGGCAACCTGGAGAATATCACATCCAGCACAGTGTACAGAGGGGGCAACCTGGAGAATATCACATCCAGCACAGTGTACAGAGGGGGCAACCTGGAGAATATCACATCCAGCACAGTGTACAGAGAGGGGCAACCTGGAGAATATCACATCCAGCACAGTGTACAGAGGGGGCAACCTGGAGAATATCACACCCAGCACAGTGTACAGAGGGGGCAACCTGGAGAATATCACATCCAGCACAGTGTACAGAGGGGGCAACCTGAAGAATATCACATCCAGCACAGTGTACAGAGGGGGGGACATGGAGAATATCACATCCAGCACAGTGTACAGAGGGGGGGCAACCTGGAGAATATCACATCCAGCACAGTGTACAGAGGGGGGGGCAACCTGGAGAATATCACATCCAGCACAGTGTACAGAGGGGGCAACCTGGAGAATATCACATCCAGCACAGTGTACAAAGGGGGCAACCTGGAGAGTATCACATCCAGCACAGTGTACAGAGGGGCAACCTGGAGAATAAAAGATTTAGCACAGTGTACAGAGGGGGGCAACCTGGAGAATATCACATCCAGCACAGTGTACAGAGGAGGCAACCTGGAGAATATCACATCCAGCACAGTGTACAGAGGGGGGTACCTGGAGAATATCACATCCAGCACAGTGTACAGAGGGGGCAACCTGGAGAATATCACATCCAGCACAGTGTACAGAGAGGGGCAACCTGGAGAATATCACATCCAGCACAGTGTACAGAAGGGGGGGACCTGGAGAATATCACATCCAGCACAGTGTACAGAGGGGGCAACCTGGAGAATATCACATCCAGCACAGTGTACAGAGGGGGGCAACCTGGAGAATATCACATACAGCACAGTGTACAGAGGGGAGGGGGCAACCTGGAGAATATCACATCCAGCACAGTGTAAAGAGGGGGGGCAACCTGGAGAATATCACATCCACCACAGTGTACAGAGGAGGCAACCTGGAGAATATCACATCCAGCACAGTGTACAGAGGGGGGCAACCTGGAGAATATCACATCCAGCACAGTGTACAGAGGGGGCAACCTGGAGAATATCACATCCAGCACAGTGTACAGGGGGGGCAACCTGGAGAATATCACATCCAGCACAGTGTACAGAGGAGGCAACCTGGAGAATATCACATCCAGCACAGTGTACAGAGGAGGCAACCTGGAGAATATCACATCCAGCACAGTGTACACAGGGGGGCAACCTGGAGAATATCACATCCAGCACACTGTACAGGGGGGGGAAACTGGAGAATATCACATCCAGCACAGTGTACAGAGGGGGGGGCAACCTGGAGAATATCACATCCAGCACAGTGTACAGAGGGGGGGGCAACCTGGAGAATATCACATCCAGCACAGTGTACAGAGGGGGCAACCTGGAGAATATCACATCCAGCACAGTGTACAGAGGGGGCAACCTGGAGAATATCACATCCAGCACAGTGTACAGAGGAGGGGCAACCTGGAGAATATCACACCCAGCACAGTGTACAGAGGGGGGCAACCTGGAGAATATCACATCCAGCTCAGTGTACAGGGAGAAGGGGGGCAACCTGGAGAATATCACATCCAGCACAGTGTACAGAGAGGGGCAACCTGGAGAATATCACATCCAGCACAGTGTACAGAAGGGGGGGACCTGGAGAATATCACATCCAGCACAGTGTACAGAAGGGGCAACCTGGAGAATATCACATCCAGCACAGTGTACAGAGGGGGGCAACCTGGAGAATATCACATACAGCACAGTGTACAGAGGGGAGGGGGCAACCTGGAGAATATCACATCCAGCACAGTGTAAAGAGGGGGGGCAACCTGGAGAATATCACATCCACCACAGTGTACAGAGGAGGCAACCTGGAGAATATCACATCCAGCACAGTGTACAGAGGGGGGCAACCTGGAGAATATCACATCCAGCACAGTGTACAGAGGGGGCAACCTGGAGAATATCACATCCAGCACAGTGTACAGGGGGGGCAACCTGGAGAATATCACATCCAGCACAGTGTACAGAGGAGGCAACCTGGAGAATATCACATCCAGCACAGTGTACAGAGGAGGCAACCTGGAGAATATCACATCCAGCACAGTGTACAGAGGAGGGGCAACCTGGAGAATATCACATCCAGCACAGTGTACAGAGGGGGCAACCTGGAGAATATCACATCCACCACAGTGTACAGAGGGGGCAACATGGAGAATATCACATCCAGCACAGTGTACACAGGGGGGCAACCTGGAGAATATCACATCCAGCACACTGTACAGGGGGGGGAAACTGGAGAATATCACATCCAGCACAGTATACAGAGGGGGGCAACCTGGAGAATATCACATCCAGCACAGTGTACAGAGGGGGGGGCAACCTGGAGAATATCACATCCAGCACAGTGTACAGAGGGGGCAACCTGGAGAATATCACATCCAGCACAGTGTACAGAGGGGGCAACCTGGAGAATATCACATCCAGCACAGTGTACAGAGGAGGGGCAACCTGGAGAATATCACACCCAGCACAGTGTACAGAGGGGGGCAACCTGGAGAATATCACATCCAGCTCAGTGTACAGGGAGAAGGGGGGCAACCTGGAGAATATCACATCCAGCACAGTGTACAGAGGGGGGGCAAACTGGAGACTATCACATCCAGCACAGTGTACAGAGGGGGGCCACCTGGAGAATATCACATCCAGCACAGTGTACAGAGGGGGGCAACCTGGAGAATATCACATCCAGCACAGTGTACAGAGGGGGGCAACCTGGAGAATATCACATCCAGCACAGTGTACAGAGGGGGGCAACCTGGAGAATATCACATCCAGCACAGTGTACTGAGGGGGGGCAACCTGGAGAATATCACATCCAGCACAGTGTACAGAGGGGGGGACACCTGGAGAATATCACATCCAGCACAGTGTACAGAGGGGGGGGCAACCTGGAGAATATCACACCCAGCACAGTGTACAGAGGGGGCAACCTGGAGAATATCACATCCAGCACAGTGTACAGAGGGGGCAACCTGGAGAATATCACATCCAGCACAGTGTACAGAGGGGGGCAACCTGGAGAATATCACATCCAGCACAGTGTACAGAGGAGGCAACCTGGAGAATATCACATCCAGCACAGTGTACAGAGGGGGGCAACCTGGAGAATATCACATCCAGCACAGTGTACAGAGGGGGGTACCTGGAGAATATCACATCCAGCACAGTGTACAGAGGGGGCAACCTGGAGAATATCACATCCAGCACAGTGTACAGAGAGGGGCAACCTGGAGAATATCACATCCAGCACAGTGTACAGAAGGGGGGGACCTGGAGAATATCACATCCACCACAGTGTACAGAGGAGGCAACCTGGAGAATATCACATCCAGCACAGTGTACAGAGGGGGGCAACCTGGAGAATATCACATCCAGCACAGTGTACAGAGGGGAGGGGGCAACCTGGAGAATATCACATCCAGCACAGTGTAAAGAGGGGGGGCAACCTGGAGAATATCACATCCAGCACAGTGTACAGCGGGGGCAACCTGGAGAATATCACATCCAGCACAGTGTACAGAGGGGGGCAACCTGGAGAATATCACATCCAGCACAGTGTACAGAGGAGACAACCTGGAGAATATCACATCCACCACAGTGTACAGAGGAGGCAACCTGGAGAATATCACATCCAGCACAGTGTACAGAGGGGGGCAACCTGGAGAATATCACATCCAGCACAGTGTACAGAGGGGGGTCAACCTGGAGAATATCACATCCAGCACAGTGTACAGGGGGGGCAACCTGGAGAATATCACATCCAGCACAGTGTACAGAGGAGGCAACCTGGAGAATATCACATCCAGCACAGTGTACAGAGGAGGCAACCTGGAGAATATCACATCCAGCACAATGTACAGAGGGGGGCAACCTGGAGAATATCACATCCAGCACACTGTACAGGGGGGGAAAACTGGAGAATATCACATCCAGCACAGTATACAGAGGGGGCAACCTGGAGAATATCACATCCAGCACAGTGTACAGAGGGGGGGCGACCTGGAGAATATCACATCCAGCACAGTGTACAGAGGGGGCAACCTGGAGAATATCACATCCAGCACAGTGTACAGAGGGGGGCAACCTGGAGAATATCACATCCAGCTCAGTGTACAGGGAGAAGGGGGGCAACCTGGAGAATATCACATCCAGCACAGTGTACAGAGGGGGGGCAAACTGGAGACTATCACATCCAGCACAGTGTACAGAGGGGGGCCACCTGGAGAATATCACATCCAGCACAGTGTACAGAGGGGGCAACCTGGAGAATATCACATCCAGCACAGTGTACAGAGGGGGGCAACCTGGAGAATATCACATCCAGCACAGTGTACAGAGGGGGGCAACCTGGAGAATATCACATTCAGCACAGTGTACTGAGGGGGGGCAACCTGGAGAATATCACATCCAGCACAGTGTACAGAGGGGGGACACCTGGAGAATATCACATCCAGCACAGTGTACAGAGGGGGGGACACCTGGAGAATATCACATCCAGCACAGTGTACAGAGGGAGGCACCTGGAGAATATCACATCCAGCACAGTGTACAGAGGGGGGGACACCTGGAGAATATCACATCCAGCACAGTGTACAGAGGGGGGGACACCTGGAGAATATCACATCCAGCACAGTGTACAGAGGGGGGGACACCTGGAGAATATCACATCCAGCACAGTGTACAGAGGGGGGGGGACACCTGGAGAATATCACATCCAGCACTGTGTACAGAGGGGGGGGACACCTGGAGAATATCACATCCAGCACAGTGTACAGAGGGGGGCAACCTGGAGAATATCACATCCAGCACAGTGTACAAAGGGGGGGACACCTGGAGAATATCACATCCAGCACAGTGTACAGAGGGGGGGACACCTGGAGAATATCACATCCAGCACTGTGTACAGAGGGGGGGACACCTGGAGAATATCACATCCAGCACAGTGTACAGAGGGGCGCAACCTGGAGAATATCACATCCAGCACAGTGTACAGAGGGGGCAACCTGGAGAATATCACATCCAGCACAGTGTACAGAGGGGGGCAACCTGGAGAATATCACATCCAGCACAGTGTACAGAGGGGGGCAACCTGGAGATTATCACATCCAGCACAGTGTACAGAGAGGGGGCAACCTGCAGAATATCACATCCAGCACAGTGTACTGAGGGGGGGCAACCTGGAGAATATCACATCCAGCACAGTGTACAGAGGGGGGACACCTGGAGAATATCACATCCAGCACAGTGTACAGAGGGGGGACACCTGGAGAATATCACATCCAGCACAGTGTACAGAGGGGGGGACACCTGGAGAATATCACATCCAGCACAATGTACAGAGGGGGCAACCTGGAGAATATCACATCCAGCACAGTGTACAGAGGGGGGCAAACTGGAGAATATCACATCCAGCACAGTGTACAGAGGGGGCAGCCTGGAGAATATCACATCCAGCACAGTGTACAGAGGGGGGGCAACCTGGAGAATATCACATCCAGCACAGTGTACAGAGGGGGGGCCTGGAGAATATCACATCCAGCACAGTGTACAGAGGGGGGGTCTGGAGAATATCACATCCAGCACAGTGTACAGAGGGGGGCAACCTGGAGAATATCACATCCAGCACAGTGTACAGAGGGGGGCAAACTGGAGAATATCACATCCAGCACAGTGTACAGAGGGGGCAGCCTGGAGAATATCACATCCAGCACAGTGTACAGAGGGGGGGGCAACCTGGAGAATATCACATCCAGCACAGTGTACAGAGGGGGGGCCTGGAGAATATCACATCCAGCACAGTGTACAGAGGGGGCAACCTGGAGAATATCACATCCAGAACAGTGTACAGAGGGGGGCAACCTGGAGAATATCACATCCAACACAGTGTACAGAGGGGGGCAAACTGGAGAATATCACATCCAGCACAGTGTACAGAGGGGGCAGCCTGGAGAATATCACATCCAGCACAGTGTACAGAGGGGGGCAACCTGGAGAATATCACATCCAGCACAGTGTACAGAGGGGGGCAAACTGGAGAATATCACATCCAGCACAGTGTACAGAGGGGGGCAACCTGGAGAATATCACATCCAACACAGTGTACAGAGGGGGCAGCCTGGAGAATATCACATCCAGCACAGTGTACAGAGGGGGGCAACCTGGAGAATATCACATCCAGAACAGTGTACAGAGGGGGGCAACCTGGAGAATATCACATCCAGCACAGTGTACAGAGGGGGGGGCCTGGAGAATATCACATCCAGCACAGTGTACAGAGGGGGGGCCTGGAGAATATCACATCCAGCACAGTGTACAGAGGGGGGGACACCTGGGGAATATCACATCCAGCACAGTGTACAGAGGGGGGCAGTATGAAATTTGTTTTTTTAGAGCCAGTACACATCACATGCAGTCCTGTGGGGGGGTTTTTCTGCATCAAAAACGCATGGAAAGTACATTATATGGTTTCCAATGGCAAAGTTCACACCAGTGCAGTCAGTTCCAGAATAAAAGTAGAACATGCTGCATTTTTCCTGCACTGGACTGTACTGGAACGCTGTAAAACGCACCAAACACGCACCAGAACCTGTGCAGTGATAAAAAAAAACAGGAAAAAAGAAGAAAAAAAACATCTGGAAACACATCATAAAAATGCATTAAAATCGCGCCGGAACACGCAGATAAAATCGCAGGGAGAACGGATCTGGGTTGCGTTTTTCGTGGTGTAAATCAGCTCCAAGGGACGGCTCACACCACAGGCAGTCCAGTGCGTTTATTTTCTGCATCAAAAACGCATGGATAGTAGCAGGTTATGTGGTTTCCAATGGTTTGGTTCACACCCGGTGCTCGCTGTTCCAGAAAAAAAAAGTAGAACATGCTGCAGAAAAAAAAAAAAACGCACTGTACTGCATCTGCTGTGAACCGACCCTTATGCCCCGTACACATGATTCGAATATCGTACGACGGATCGTACAACTTTTTTCAGTTAATAGTCGCAAGTAGAAATTGAATAGGTTACTAAAGTCACGAAAATTCTCGTACGACAGAAAAAAAAATTGGAAGTGATGTCATGTGTTGTGATCCGAAAATCGTAAGATTCTTCCTCAGACGATCGCTTTCGTCCGATATTCGGATCGTGTGTGTACGGGCTTCCCTTCGGTCTTCTTAATCTGTGCGCTCTTTCGATTTTTATTGGGTTTGTTTCTTCCTTACCCAGTATTGGAATAACTATTTTCCTTACTATTCCTGTTAGATCTTCAGTCTGTGTAGCTTCGGAAATACCCCTTATTCTCAGATTTTTTCTTCTGTTTCTGTTTTCTTGATCTTCCAATCTGTATGCCTGCTCTTGTCCTATATTTTTAAAGCTTTAATTTCTCCTTTTAGATCTTTATTATATTTGTGTGGCAGTCCACTGAAAATTTAATTTTACCGCGATTTCACGGACGCGATTTTGCCACGATTTTGCAGCGATTCGCGGCTGCGATTTCAGGGAATGCCAGTCTATAGAGCTGAATTCGCATCACACACGGATCAAACTCGCACAGGACCCTTTTTTCCCCACAGCTTAGATTCGCACCGCACTGATGTGAACGGCACTAATGGAAAACAATGTTATTTTAATGACTTGCAAATTCCAGAAATCGCAACAGCTCAAATTCGCAATAAAATTTGCAGCAGTGTGAACCTAGCCTTAGCCCACGTTCACACTGGGGCTGCGGGAGTGAAGCCTGCGAGTTCAGCTGAACTCGCACGATTTCACTCCCGCTGGCAGTCCCGATTTCAGCCACAATTTCAAAGACATCTGAAACAGATGTCAATGTAAATCGCGGCTGAAATCGCAAAAAGTAGTACAGAAACTACTTTTTGTAATCGGTGCAGCGCCGCACCGATTAGGATGGTGCCATTGCCATTGCCCACAATTTCCGGCAAATTTCGCAGATTTGACATGCGATTTGACATGTCAAATCGCATGTCAAATCGCACCAGTGTGAACCAGGGCTTAGCCCTAGTTCACACTGGTGCGTTTTGACATGCGATTTGGCATGTCAAATCCCATGTCAAAACGGCGGTATTTGCCGCAAATTGCCGACAATGACACCGTCCTAATCGGTGCGACGCCACATCTGCGGCGCTGCACTGTTTTCAAAAAGTAGTTTCTGTACTACTTTTTTTTTTGGCCCGTGATTTACATTGACATCTGTGCAGAAACCTGCACAGATGTCTCTGTAATCATGGCCGAAATCGGGACTGACCAGCGGGAGTGAAATCGTGCGAGTTTAGCTGAACTCGCATGGCTTCACTCTCGCAGCCCAGTGTAAACCGGGCCTTATAGGGAGGGTTATAACCCCTGTCAGGTTTGTATTTATTTATTTATTTTTTCCAATGTGTGTCTCCATTGGGGAGAATTCCCATTCCTTCCTGTCCCAGAGCCAGAACAGGAAAATGAACGCGCGCCGATGTGGAGATTTGACATTTTAACGGCGCGTTTTGAGACTGCAGCGATTTCGCCCCAAGCGATTCAAAATGCCCGTGTGTGAACGGAACCTACAAGAAAATTGTATAAAGGGTGTGGCCAGCCTTGTAGTTTAAAAAAATAAAAACAAAAATTGAATACAGCCAAGGGTCATACTAGAAGAGAATATTTATTACCACTGGGGGGCAGTATTCTCCACTCCTCCACATCCATCCCGTACTGATTAGCTGCAGACCCTTAAAGGAGAACTACACCGGAAAAAAATAAATAATGTAATATTTTGCAGCTCACCAGTCTTTAGATGTGGTGGCTGTTTGTTTTTTTTTGTTTTTGTTTTTTTGTTTTTTAGTCCTTTATTTTCACCTGATGATCCTGCCAGAAACACACTTCCTGTCCTAGGGGGATAACACTTACCTGCCATCATTTTTTTATGAAGGAGCAGCATTGTCCTTAGGGGCTGACACTTTTTCTTTAAGCCGAACCCGAACACTTTAGCGACACACAGTAAAAAAAAATATTTTTTTGTATACACTATGAGGATTGTAACAGACCTGGGACACCTTTGGGCACTCCAAAGAGAATAGTAATGCGGTGCACATAGTGCCCCCCTCACCCTCCTGTCAAGCCCTGTTTTCGAGCCACATTCCTGTCTTAATAATGTGTCCGGCTTTCAGGTGGACTGAAACCCGGACATATGATTCAAAACCCGGACTGTCCGGGTGAATCCCGTACAGGTGGCAACCCTAATTGCCCTCCTTAGGCTACTTTCACACTGAAGCGCTGGATGCGCTGGCGGTATAGCGGTGCTATTTTTAGCGGCAGTATATCGTCGTTTTTGCCACGATTTGCGGGCGCTAGCGGGCTAGTCGTCACTGGGTGGAGAAGTGGGAAACCCCATAGAGTGCCTACCAGGGATGAAGCTTCAGCAGAAGGCATCTAATAGACCTACTGATTTATACTAAATTATTATTAAACCAGTCATAGAAAAATGCTATCACATAGGGAACTTTTGGTCCCTTATCTCAGGGGTCTCCAAACTTTCCAAACAAAGGGCTAGTTTACTGTCCTGTAGACTTTAGTGGGGGCCGGATTCTGGCCAGTGGGGGTAGAGAATGCCCTGGACTGAGCATCAGTGAGAACAAACACGGCCTCAGTGTTGGTGGTCAGTAGGAGGGGGAGTAGTAATCAGGGCCGCCATCAGGGGGGTACAGGTAGTACACATGTAAGGGGCCCGGAGGTCCCCAGGGGCCCAGATGGCAACCCCCCTTTTTTTTTTCTTGTAAGGGGCCCGGAGGTCCCAAGGGGCCCTCTGGTCCCCAGGGGCCCGGATGGCACCCCCCTTTTTTTATTATTGTATTTTTTCTTGTAAGGGGCCCAGAGGTCCCCAGGGGCCCGGATGGCAACCCCCCTTTTTTTCTGTTGTAAGGGGCCTGGAGGTCCCTAGGGGCCCTCTGGTCCCCAGGGGCCTGGATGGCACCCCCCCTTTTTCTTTTCTTTTTTTATTATTTTCTTTTTTCTTGTAAGGAGCCCAGAGGTCCCCAGGGGCCCGGATGGCAACCCCCCTTTTTTTTCTCTTGTAAGGGGCCTGGAGGTCCCAAGGGGCCCTCTGGCCCCCAGGGGCCCGGATGGCACCCCCTTTTTTTTATTATTTTATTTTTTCTTGTAAGGGGCCCAGAGGTCCCCAGGGGCCCGGATGGCACATCCCCTTTTTTTTTTCTTGTAAGGGGCCCAGAGGTCCCCAGGGGCCCAGATGGCAACCCCCCTTTTTTTCTCTTGTAAGGGGCCTGGAGGTCCCTAGGGGCCCTCTGGTGCCCAGGGGCCCGGATGGCAACCCCCCTTTTTTTTTCTTGTAAGGGGCCCAGAGGTCCCCAGGGGCCCGGATGGCAACCCCCCCTTTTTTTAAAATTAATTTTCTTGTAAGGGGCCCGGAGGTCCCCAGAGCCGAGCCCCCCCCCGACCTTAATTCTCGGAGTGACATATGGCAGCACCCCCCCACTTCTTTCTCAATTCGTTGGCCCCGCTTCTCAACTTGCGGCACCCTCCCCGCTTCTTAATTGCGCGGCAGCTCCCCCCCCCCCCCCCGGTTTTCAATTTGCGGCGGCAACAGCACCCCCCCCCCCCACCGCCCATGCCTGAAGCTGTGTAAGGGGCCTCAAAATTCCTGATGGCGGCCCTGGTAGTAATCATTGGTATTAGTGGAAGAAATAGAACCATACGTTTTATTATTCTACACTTGTAAATGACACAATATGTTTTTTACAATAATATCATGAATACCGTATTTACTCGAGTATAAGCCGAGTTTTTCAACACATTTTTTTTGTGCTGGAAATGCCCCCCTCGGATTATTTATCGAGTCAGGTTATCTGCCGCCATGTCAGTATTGATGCGGAGGGAAGGAAAGCCATATTACGCCGTACATTGTCCCCTCCGATTCACAGCAGGGCTGTGTGTATAGGAAGTCTGCGCCGTCGACGCCGTCCCGCCTCATCCTCGTCCATCCATGATGAGGAGGAGGCGGAGCTTTGTTACAGTGGACGGCGCGGACCTCCTATACACACAGCCCTGCTGTGAATCGGAGGGGACAATGTACGGCCTAATATGGCTTTCCTTCCCTCCACATCAATACTGACACGGCGGAAAGGGAACATGGGCACAGTGAGGCTGCTTATGGGCACAGTGAGGCTTGCAATGGGCACAGTGAGGCATGCAATGGGCACAGTGAGGCTGAAAATGGGCACAGTGAGGCTTGCAATGGGCGCAGTGAGGCTTGCAATGGGCACAGTGAGGCTGAAAATGGGCACAGTGAGGCTGAAAATGGGCACAGTGAGGCTGCTTATGGGCACAGTGAGGCTTGCAATGGGCACAGTGAGGCTTGCAATGGGCACAGTGAGGCTGAAAATGGGCACAGTGAGGCTTTCAATGGGCACAGTGAGGCTGACAATGGGCACAGTGAGGCTTGCAATGGGCACAGTGAGGCTTGCAATGGGCACAGTGAGGCTGAAAATGGGCACAGTGAGGCTGAAAATGGGCACAGTGAGGCTGAAAATGGGCACAGTGAGGCTGCTTATGGGCACAGTGAGGCTTGCAATGGGCACAGTGAGGCTTGCAATGGGCACAGTGAGGCTGAAAATGGGCACAGTGAGGCTTGCAGTGGGCACAGTGAGGCTTGCAATGGGCACAGTGAGGCTGCTTATGGGCACAGTGAGGCTGAAAATGGGCACAGTGAGGCGGCAAATGGGCACATTGAGGCTGCTTATGGGCACAGTGAGGCTGAAAATGGGCACAGTGAGGCGGCAAATGGGCACAGTGAGGCTTGCCATGGGCACAGTGAGGCAGCAAATGGGCATAGTAAGGCTGCAGATGGGCATTGTTGACCCTCTTTTCCACTTACAGTAGCTGCTGTATTTCCCACCCTAGGCTTATACTCTAGTCAATAAGTTTTCCCAGTTTGGCACAATGAGGCTGAAAATGGGCACAGTGAGGCTTGCAATGGGCACAGTGAGGCTTGCAGTGGGCACAGTGAGGCTTGCAATGGGCACAGTGAGGCTTGCAATGGGCACAGCGAGGCTTGCAATGGGCACAGCAAGGCTTGCAATGGGTACAGTGAGGCTGAAAATGGGCACAGTGAGGCTGCAGATGGGCATTGTTGACCCTCTTTTCCACTTACAGTAGCTGCTGCTTTTCCCACCCTAGGCTTATACTCGAGTCAATAAGTTTTCCCAGTTTTTTGTGGTAAAATTAGGTGCCTTGGCTTATATTCGGTTTGGCTTATACTCGAGTATATACGGTAATTACATGGACGAGCATTGTATAGCAAGACCACGCAGGCCATCATAAAGCATGTCAACAATATCAAAACTTATACAATGAATACAACTTAAATGAATTAAACTTAATACAATGAATAAAACTGTCCTCCACATCAATAACTCACCTGGGACAACATATAGCAGAGTATTTACAGTATATTACAGTTACAAATGTAAAATTATTATGAAACATGTAGAACCAACTCATGGGGCATGTAGCATCTGTGTATGGCCGACGCGTTTCGTGGGATGTATGCCCACTCTTCAGGAGGCGGATTCTACATGTTTCATAATTAATCATTTTTCATTTTTAACTGTAAATACTCTGCTATATGTTGTCCCAGGTGATTTATTGATGTGGAGGACAGTTTTATTCATTGCATTATGTAATAAGTTTTGATATTGTTGCCATGCTTTATGACTGCCTGGGTGGTATTGCTATGCAATGCTCGTCCATGTAATTACGCATGATATTGCTGTAAAAAAACATATTGTGTCACTTACGACTGTAGAATAATAAAACGTATTTATCCTCCATTTATTGCTTGATAGCCTTGAATTCATGCCTCACTCAAAGTCCCAAAACCTTTCCATTCTATAGTGGAAGAAATAGTGCCCCATTGTTGGTGTCAGTGGGAGGAATAGTGCCCCAAGGGCCGGATGAAGGCTAGCAAAAGGCCGCATCCGGCCCCTGGGCCGCAGTTTGGAGACCCCCTGCCTTGTGTGATAAAAAATAAAGCCAAGTGTAAAAAAGTGTAAAAACGTAACCTTAAAAAAATTAATAAAATTTTTTAGCCAGCCCCTCCCCCACATACAATGCGCTCACATACAAAAGGCGGACACACGTCAGGGGTACATACACATCGCCGCACACACTGGAGTGACCGCAATCCTTCTAGGCCCAGTATTCACGGGTAACACTAAACTGAGGACCTGCAGAGCGTCGCCTGCGGACAATTTAAGGCGCCAAAGTGCGTTGTCGTTTCACAAGCGTGCACCCGATTTTAGGGCTTGACCTGTTTGGTATCTATTTACTCGGTGCAACCTCATCTTTTATATTTTACCTGGAAAATTGGGGGATGGGTTGTGTTTGCGTGCCCTAAAAGTAACTTTAATGTACTTTTTTTTTTTTACTGAAAATTTGCGCTTGATAAACCGTTACGCGCTAACATTGTGTGATAGAACTACCACCATTTTATTCTCCGGGGTCTCTGCTTCTAGAAAAACGTATAATCATTGGGGGGTTTTAACTAATCTTCAGGCCTAAAATCTTTTTTTTTTATGTGCGGAAAAAAATAAATAAAAATTCTCTGGCAGCAAAAAGGTTAAAGCGAGACCTTTTCGTTTACCCATTCAGAGAAAACCAACAGGTTCACGTGATAAATTTCACCATATATTTTAGAATAGATTAACTCCTATTTTACCAGCAACACCTAAGGGCCGAAATCCGGTATTGCTTTCTGAAATGTCACAATGAGAAACTATATCATATTTGGCCACTAGAGGGAGCTGGTTATACAGAAGTCAAAGTGGTTGTAAACCTCAGACATGAAATATGAACAATGCATATCCCTCTATATCAGGGGTCTCAAAACTTTCTATACAAAAGGACCAGTTTACTGTTTTTCAGACTTTGAGGGGGGGGGGGGGGGCAGGTCTGTCTGCACGAGTGGCATCAATGGGAGTAAACAATGCCCCATTATTGCTATCAGTGGGAGGAAAAGTGCCACATCATTGGTGTCAGTGGAGGGAATAGTACCCCATCATTGGTGTCAGTGGGAGGAATAGTGCCCCATCATTGGTGTCAGTGGAGGGAATAGTGCCCCATCATTGGTGTCAGTGGGAGGAATAGTGCCCCATTATTGGTGTCAGTGGAGGGAATAGTGCCCCATCATTGGTGTCAGTGGGAGGAATAGTGCCCCATTATTGGTGTCAGTGGAGGGAATAGTGCCCCATCATTGGTGTCAGTGGGAGGAATAGTGCCCCATTATTGCTATCAGTGGGAGGAAAAGTGCCACATCATTGGTGTCAGTGGAGGGAATAGTGCCCCATCATTGGTGTCAGTGGAGGGAATAGTGCCCCATCATTGGTGTCAGTGGGAGGAATAGTGCCCCATCATTGGTGTCAGTGGGAGGAATAGTGCCCCGCCCATCATTGGAGCACAGGTGTGTCAGGAGGAAGGTGCCTCTGAAGCTGCTCTGTGAGAAGGGAGTGGTGGTGAAATCTCTCCCAGCTCCCTGGCCCCCTTTCTGGGGAGGCCATGGAGGGCAGCGGGGCTTCTCCTGCTGGAGGCTCCCAGCCATCTCCTGGGCCATCAGGTGAACTGCCTGCCTCTGCACAAGCTGATCTCTCTACCCCTGGTGAGGATGAAGGCTCGGAGGCCATTCGGGAGCGAGTGGTGGCCGGGATTAAGGTCCTGAACAGGGAGAGGGACAAGCTGTACAAGCTGAGAGCGGAGTTGAAGCGCCTGCGAAGGCAACGTGAGGGCTTACATAGCCAGAAACGGGGATCCATGGATCCGGAAATCCAGCTGGCCAAGGTCCGTGTGGATCATCAGGAAACCATCGTGGCCATGATGGAAGGCAGAGATGGGCCCTTTAAAGAGAAGTTTTGCAACGACAAGAGGTTTGGAAGGGTGACAAAGATGGAGGTGGAGGAGGAGGAGACCCCCAGTTCTGACCCCCTGCCCCCCCAGGGAGAGGTAAGAAGCCCCAGGCCTTCCCAGGACTCAGGAGGCATGCTAAGGGCCATCCAGGTAATGGAGTCTCCTATGCGGGGGGATCAGATGGTGTTTAACGAGGAAGACATTACTGATGATGTGCCTGATAAAGTAAAGCCTGCTAAGTCCCATGTTGTGGATAAGACTGTTTTTGTGCCATCTAGCACCATGACTGATAATGTGCCTAATGACAATGTTGTGCCTGCTGAGGCTGCAATGCAGCAAGGTTTGCATTCAAAAAATGTCATTTCTGCAAATGAACTGCAAGTGTCAGAAGAGCCCATTAACCCTTCTTTGGCTGAGTCCAAAGCTGTTTGCCCCACTGCTGCTGAGGGCTCTACAGTGCAGCATCAGGAGACAACTGGTATTGCAGCAACTGTGACTATTGCTGATGGGAATGTGTGTGTGGCTGAAAAAAATTCTCCCAGTACACGTGTGATGAACAATGGTCCCAGTACAAGTGTGATGAACAATGGTCCCAGTACAAGTGTGATGAACAATGGTCCCAGTACAAGTGTGATGGACAATCCTACCAACTCTGTTCATGCAGATAATGTGCAGACTAATGTGACTTCAGTGTGGGCCCCTGGCCCTGAGAAACCTACATTTGCAGAGGTGGCACACTCTGCTCCTGGTAGTCCCGCTCCCAAGCGGGGTTTTCCCCTACAAGCTGCCACTTTGAGCGCCCCAGGATCTGGTCTTGGGTCTCTGGCTTCTGCTGGGGGTCCCAGACGGAATGTAGTTATTCTGAAATGGGAAGGTGGTGCCATCCCTCCAGCACGGCGTGCGGTGGTAGATATGATATTGGAGATGGGATTTGGTGCAAATGACCTGTATGCCTTTATACACGTAGCTGGGACAAGGGACTATACGGTTAGTTTCACCAGGCCAGAGGGTCTTGACCTGTTCTGGGAGCGATATGAGGCTCGGTGCAGGTCAAGACCTGAATGGGAAGGTCTGGTCCCAGTTGCGGTTTCTCAGAGGTCAACAGTAAAAAAAATTACCATTATCCTGACCAATGAGAGTGTTCCTGCTCGGGATCTAGAGGTCTGGTTAAGGAACTATGGGGAGGTTTTGACCAAACCTAATAAAATCCATGATGAGCGTAACATCTGGACTGGGGGATGGTCGGTAACAGTCAGGTTGGCCAGGGATGGGAATGTTGTCCGTCACCTGCCCTCCTCAGCTTTCATAGGGAGGGATAGGATGACTGTTTTCTACCCTGGTCAGCCGAAGCTGTGTCACCGCTGTGGAGAAAAGGGGCACTTGAGCTCCTCCTGTTCAGCCTTGATGTGTTCAGTGTGTCGGGGGCAGGGTCATATGGCTAAGGACTGTACCAGGAAGATCAGGTGCAACCTGTGCCTGCGCCTTGGCCACCCCTACAGCAGGTGTCCTGAAGCCTGGCACAATATGGAGAAGGAGGTAGTAGATGACATGTCAAGGCTGGACAGGATGGAGGGTGAGACCCCTGGTGTACCATCCTCCTCTGCGGTGACCCCCTCCCCCGGTCCTGCTCAGGATCCCTCTCCAGTTCCTGTGGCCACCCCTCCTGTGTCTGTAAGTACTCCTTCTGTTTCTGTCTCTGTGTCCCCCCAGCCTACTGTACCCTCTCCTCTTGTGTCAGAACCTTCCAGGTCTGTGCCCCCCGAGTCAGTTACCCCCCAGGAGTCTACCCCTCCTGAGTCTGACTTAAAGGGATCACCCCCCCCCCCCCCCACCAGCGTGTACTAAAAAGGTTGCTTCTTCCTCTGTAAAGAAGTCTTCTAGAAAGACTTTAAAGAAAAAAGTAAGAGATGAGGGCATCTCTGAGGCTGACCTGCAGTACCTGGAAGAGAGAAGGAAGGTTGGGAGGCGGAAGAGGCAGGCGGTGAGGACGGAACGGGGACGGGAAGCTCCGGTTCCTGTCTCCAGCCGTCATAGGTCCTCCAAGTGGGATATTTCTTCATCCGGAGCTTCTTCTGAGAGAAGTTCCGATTCTGAAATGGACTTTGAGGCGGCCTCTAGAAAGAGAGAGGCTTCTGGTGATGAGCAGCAGAGGGGAGCTAAGAAGCAATCCACCCAATAACCCAAATGGCGGTTCCCCCTCCGTTAAAAGTGGTGACAATTAATGTCGCCAGCATTAAGTCAGTAAGAGCTCGTTCTATGGCCTTCTTTTTGTTCAGCCAATTAGATGCTGAAATTTTATTTTTGCAAGAGACTAGGCTCACCTCCTTGGCAGATATTCATATGGCCAAGAGAGAGTGGAGGTATGGTCCATCTTACTGGTCTCTTGCGGCCGAGCCTTACGGCGGTGTGGCGGTGTTGTTTAAAACCGGCATGGTAACTGTCCGGCGGGTTATTGAGGTGGAGATTGGGAGATGTATGGTCTTAGACGTCCTTGTGGGAGGGCAGGACCTGCGCCTAATCAATGTTTATGGGCCGCACACAAAGTGGGACAGGAAATGCCTTTTTACAAGGATCAAGCCATTTCTTTTTACATCCCGGCAAGTGGTCTTTGGAGGTGACTTTAATACAGTAACTAGGCCCAAGGACAGGAAGGACTTCAAGGACAGGCTGGGATATGATAGCGTTTTTTTAAATAGTATGGTTAGGGATGCTGGTCTTGTGGATGTGCACATTAAGCACCTCCCAGATGACACCGGGTTCACTTTTCATCGTGGTAATAGTCAGAGTAGGATAGATAGGTTTTTTTTGAAGGAGGCCTCTGCTTTCTCGCCCCCAGTGGTGCAGGCGGTAGAGTTCTCTGATCACTGTATGCTATCTGTGGTACTGAATGCTTCAGACGCCCCTCAGAGGGGCAAGGGCATCTGGAGATTAAATTCGACTCTACTCAAGGAAGAACATGTTAGACAATCCTTTGAGGAATTCTTTCAGGCACAGGTGACCATCCTGGACTTTTGTAGCAGCAAGGCTGAGTGGTGGGAGCTGACCAAAAAGAGGATCGCTGGATTCTTCAGGGGCCTAGCCAATAGAAATCAGTTTAATAAATACATGACCTACCAACGTTTACGGAGGAAGCTGGATATTCTTGTCTCGAGAGGAGGAGATCCTGGGGCAATCTCCGAAGTGAAACTCCTTCTCAGGAAGTGTCAATATGACCGGCATGCCTCTTTGGTTCTGGAGAGGGACTATGGGAAGTACCACTCGCCTGACCCTTACCAGAACTGCAAACAAGGTGTAGCTGTTAAAACGGTCGTTGGCCTTAAGGACAGTACAGGTTCCTTGACAAAGTCCAGGTCAGGGATTCTGGAGGTCGTGAGGTCCTTTTATGCCGACCTTCTTGGGAGGAAAGAGCTTGATCGTGACAAGATGGAAAGCTTTTTGGACTCTACTCCAGGTCTAAATGGTGGAGATGTTCCATTGATGAATTTGACAGAGGAGATCACAGTCAAAGAGGTGATGAGGGCAATTGAACAGCTTGCCATCAAAAAGTCGCCTGGACCGGATGGCTTGACGGCTGAGTTTTACAAAGCCTTTAAGTCTATTCTGGCCCCGCATTTGGTAGAGGTTTTTAACAGTTGCCTTGCTGAGGGGGTGCTTTCCCCTTCCATGAGGCACTCGGCTGTGATTCTTCTTTCAAAGGGTAAAGATCCTTCGATGATTGAGAATTGGCGCCCCATCAGCCTTCTTAATGTCGATAGAAAGATACTGGCAAAGATATTTTTCTGGCGCCTATCGTCAGTGGCAGAGTCTTTGCTTTCTCGCCATCAGCACTGTTCGGTCCAGGGTAGGAGCACCTTCACAGCGGTTTTAGCTGTCCGGGAGGCCTTGGAGCGGTGCAGGGCTGCAGGCTGGGGAAAGTATTTGCTGACATTGGATCAGGCAAAGGCTTTTGATCGTGTTAACCATGAGTACCTGTGGTTGCTCCTTAGTAAGTACGGTCTGCCGGGTGGTTTTGTCGATTGGCTGAAAGTCTTGTATAAGGGGGCAGAAAGCTTCCCTCTTGTTAATGGTTGGGTTGGACAGTCCTTTGAGGTTGGCTCCGGGGTGCGCCAGGGTTGTCCCCTGAGTCCCCTGCTCTATGTGTTTGCAATCGACCCCTTCATCAGGAGGCTAGAGAGCGGCATGTTGTGTGGGGTACCAGTGGGGCTCCCGGGTGAGCCGCCATTGAGGGTTGTTGCCTATGCGGACGATGTGTCAGTGATTGTCACTGGGACGGATGAAGCTGAGGAGGTGGTCTCTCTGACATCACAGTATTCTGAAGCATCAGGCTCCAAGATCAATCAGGAAAAGACTGAAGTTTTCTGGATGGGAAAGGAAGGTGAGGGGTTTGATCTCCCGGACACCTTTCCAGTGCCCCAGGAAAGAATTAAGATACTAGGCATTGAATTTGGACCCGGCGATTATGGCCTCAAAAACTGGGAAGGCAGACTGGAAATTGCCAATACTAAGGTGGTCAGCTGGAAGAGATGGAAGTTATCTATGAGGGAAAGGGTTGATCTGATTAAGACTTACCTGATTCCGATCTTCTTGTATGTCAGCTTTGTCTGCATCTTGCCAGTGTCTCTCTATGCTAGGGTCAGTAGTGTGTTCTTCCAGATGCTGTGGGGGAACAGACTGAACCCCATCAAGAGGAATGTCACCTACCTATCCAGGAGGGAGGGTGGCTTAGGTATGGTCAACCCAGTTCTTTTCTTTTCACTGCTATTTCTAAAGTTTAACATTGGTAATATGCTTGCAGTGGAACCTCCTGGATGGGTAGGCATATTTAGATCTTGGTTTAGGCCTTTTCTACGACTTTGGGAAGAAGGTGGCCAAGTGAAGAATCGCAGGGGTCATCGTGGTCAGCTACCAGCCTATGTCGCTCCGTGCCTGAAGTTACTGCGGCAGTGGCGATTGTCGGCTGAAGATCTCAGATCGGTTCCAAGGAAAGTCCTTATGAGTCGAGTCTTGAGCGAAGTCTTTCATGACCCACTGGCCTTAAGGGATTGCCCGGGCCCAGTTTTGAGGGCGGGGTTAAGACTGATTAATTTGGATAGAGTACCCCCTAAATTTAGGGATCTGGCCTGGTTGTGCTTCCATGGGAAGCTCTATGTTCGGGGCAATTTGAAATTCCGCAGTGGGATGGATCGTAGCTGTCCTCGGGAGGAGTGTGCAGATGAGGAGGAGACTATGGATCATTTTCTGCTTCATTGCCCTTTTAACATAGAGGTGTACAAACAGGTGGGGCGGGCCCTCGGTGTCCCTTTCCTCTCCAGGCTGGGTTATGCTGAGTGGGTGTACGGAGCATTCAATACCGGTGGAGTTTTTTGTTTGGATACACTTTTTTTAGTTAGCCTAGTAGTCCGTTATTTCACCTGGAATGCACGGTGTCAGGTCAGCATTCGGCAAAAACTCCTTCCTGTTGAGGTGGTGGTGTGTGACATTTTGCATGAGGTGGGGAAGATTCGGGAGCTTGAGAGAGACAAGCGGGGTCAGGGGGCTTGGTTGAAGGCGTGGAGGGGTTTCAAGCCTCCCTGACTACCAGGAGTCTCTTTCCCGGGTGTGGCTGTCTGTCTCTTATCACCCTAGATTATCAGTATTTTTGATGAATTTTTGATAAATGGCTGCGTACATAGGTGATGGGTTGTGCCTCTTAGGCCCTCTCTGCTGCTTTATGTAGATAGTTTTCTAGGGATGTTTTGGTCGTGGATTATGTATATATTGTATATATTCTGAACATGGATGTGTATTCCTTTGTTTTCTGTTGAAGTTTTGTACTATGGTTTTGTTTTTTACTTTTGTATAAAATTGGTTGCTTGATTCTTTTCAATAAAAGATCAATAGTCCCCCATCATTGGTGTCAGTGGGAGGAATAGTGCCCCATCATTGGTGTCAGTGGGAGGAATAGTGGCCCCATCATTGGTGTCAGTGGGAGGAATAGTCCCCCATCATTGGTGTCAGTGGGAGGAATAGTGGCCCCATCATTGGTGTCAGTGGGAGGAATAGTCCCCCATCATTGGTGTCAGTGGGAGGAATAGTGCCCCATCATTGGTGTCAGTGGGAGGAATAGTGCCCCATCATTGGTGTCAGTGGGAGGAATAGTGCCCCATCATTGGTGTCAGTGGGAGGAATAGTCCCCCATCATTGGTGTCAGTGGGAGGAATAGTGCCCCATCATTGGTGTCAGTGGGAGGAATAGTGGCCCCATCATTGGTGTCAGTGGGAGGAATAGTGGCCCCATCATTGGTGTCAGTGGGAGGAATAGTCCCCCATCATTGGTGTCAGTGGGAGGAATAGTGCTCCATCATTGGTGTCAGTGGGAGGAATAGTGCCCCATCATTGGTGTCAGTGGGAGGAATGGTGCCCCATCATTGGTGTCAGTGGGAGGAATAGTGCCCCATCATTGGTGTCAGTGGGAGGAATAGTGCCCCATCATTGGTGTCAGTGGGAGGAATAGTGGCCCCATCATTGGTGTCAGTGGGAGGAATAGTCCCCCATCATTGGTGTCAGTGGGAGGAATAGTGCCCCATCATTGGTGTCAGTGGGAGGAATAGTCCCCCATCATTGGTGTCAGTGGGAGGAATAGTGCCCCATCATTGGTGTCAGTGGGAGGAATAGTGCCCCAAGGGCTGGATATAGGCAGGAAAAGGGCCACACCTTGCCCTGGGCTGTAGTTTGGAGACCACTGCTCTAGTCTATAGCAGGGGTAGGTAACCTGGGGCTCTCCAGGTGTTGTGGAACTACATTTCCCATGAGGCATTGCAAGGCTGGCAGTTACAATTACTCCCAGAGGCATGATGGGACTTGTAGTTCTGCAACAGCTGGAGGGCCCCAGGTCGCCTCTCCCTGATCTATATTGTGTACTTGTCTCAATCCAGAGCACCAAGGGGTTGATTTACTAAAGGCAAATCCACTCTGCACTACAAGTGCAGTCGCTGTAAATCTGAGGGGTAGATCTGGAATGAGGGGAAGCTCTGCTGATTTTATTATCCAATCATGTGCAAGCTAAAATAATGTTTTGTAGTTTCCTTGCATGTCCCCCTCGGATCTACAGCGACTGTACTTCCAAGTGCACTTTCCACTTATACAGGTCCTTCTCAAAAAATTAGCATATTGTGATAAAGTTCATTATTTTCTGTAATGTACTGATAAACATTAGACTTTCATATATTTTAGATTCATTACACACAACTGAAGTAGTTCAAGCCTTTTCTTGTTTTAATATTGATGATTTTGGCATACAGCTCATGAAAACCCAAAAATCCTATCTCAAAAAATTAGCATATTTCATCCGACCAATAAAAGAAAAGTGTTTTTAATACAAAAAAAGTCAACCTTCAAATAATTATGTTCAGTTATGCACTCAATACTTGGTCGGGAATCCTTTTGCAGAAATGACTGCTTCAATGCGGCGTGGCATGGAGGCAACCAGCCTGTGGCACTGCTGAGGTGTTATGGAGGCCCAGGATGCTTCGATAGCGGCCTTAAGCTCATCCAGAGTGTTGGGTCTTGCGTCTCTCAACTTTCTCTTCCCAATATCCCACAGATTCTCTATGGGGTTCAGGTCAGGAGAGTTGGCAGGCCAATTGAGCACAGTAATACCATGGTCAGTAAACCATTTACCAGTGGTTTTGGCACTGTGAGCAGGTGCCAGGTCGTGCTGAAAAATGAAATCTTCATCTCCATAAAGCTTTTCAGCAGATGGAAGCATGAAGTGCTCCAAAATCTCCTGATAGCTAGCTGCATTGACCCTGCCCTTGATAAAACACAGTGGACCAACACCAGCAGCTGACATGGCACCCCAGACCATCACTGACTGTGGGTACTTGACACTGGACTTCAGGCATTTTGGCATTTCCCTCTCCCCAGTCTTCCTCCAGACTCTGGCACCTTGATTTCCGAATGACATGCAAAATTTGCTTTCATCCGAAAAAAGTACTTTGGACCACTGAGCAACAGTCCAGTGCTGCTTCTCTGTAGCCCAGGTCAGGCGCTTCTGCCGCTGTTTCTGGTTCAAAAGTGGCTTGACCTGGGGAATGCGGCACCTGTAGCCCATTTCCTGCACATGCCTGTTCACGGTGGCTCTGGATGTTTCTACTCCAGACTCAGTCCACTGCTTCCGCAGGTCCTCCAAGGTCTGGAATCGGTCCTTCTCCACAATCTTCTTCAGGGTCCGGTCACCTCTTCTCGTTGTGCAGCGTTTTCTGCCACACTTTTCCCTTCCCACAGACTTCCCACTGAGGTGCCTTGATACAGCACTCTGGGAACAGCCTATTCGTTCAGAAATTTCTTTCTGTGTCTTACCCTCTTGCTTGTAAAAAGAAACAAATCCGCGCAATAAACTATAATGTACTACTAAGCAGCTGAACACTAAGGGTCAAATAATCAAAATCCCTGAGTATAACATAAAAATAAATAGTGCAGCGCTTTAAAAGTCCATATATCAAAGATAGAAAAACAGCACAGTAAATCAGTATATAATCCCCGTGATCTTCATAGATGACACATGGACTCTTGATTGCATGCAGGTGGTAACAGACACACACACAGTGAGAGACCTCCACCAACAGATAAATTGGCCGCTCACCTTCCAACATGGACCCTTTAATTATAGAGGGTCACTGAAAAACTTTCCCTTACGGGTTAATCCAAAGCAGATAAAGATGTAAACTTCCCCAAAAGGATTAGGGTCATCAATTCCATATAACATCAGGATCATTCAAAAACTTCCAGGTATTAAGTTCATAGGGCAGTGTTTACATGTGGAAATATATAAGCAGACCATAGTGTTTCTCCGTAATAAAAAACAATTTAATGAAAAACGAAAGTAGTGCACTTACATTTAAAAGGCACTAAACCAGTGCCGAGGTACAACAGCGCGTCTGGTGAGACTGTGAATGAACTGCGGGTGACGTCACGAACTTCCCATCCGTACGCACGTTACGTCCCAGTAGGCGGGACTTCATCAGCGGATATGGGAAGAACGCCAGACACCCGCTCTTATAGCAACAAGGCGCCTGTGACTATGGAGACACGATGCAGCGTCACATGACGCCGATAGGGACGTCTGAATCACATGACATCAACCAGGAAGTGTCCCCGTGAGCCAGATATCCACACAAAGACTCCAAAGGCAACCAAAATACATGATAAAAACTTTGAAATAGAAAATATAAATATATATCTAAAATTCAACCAGTAAACCAGCCCAGTTGATTAATATAAAATATATGTATATTAATGCAGCGATCAACTCCTACAGTTACTACCGATATGGAGAAAGAAGCTGCTTATACATTGGATAAAAAATAAATAAACAAATCTGGACTGCAGACCTGAATATAGACGTGACATCAACCACAGCCCACAACAATCTCACCAAACCAAAATAAACATACTAAAACAATAATACATTAATAAATCACATATAATAAATGGAAAAAAAAAAAAAAAAAAAAAAAAAAAAACATCTACGATCTAATTAGCGGTCAGTTATAAAACAATTTATGTCAAATTCGACATTTAACCCGTCAGGGCAAAGAACTCGTGTTTCATGAATCCAATGGGATTCTCTTTTGCTCAGCTGACGGATAAAATTGCCACCTCGCCAATGTCTAGTGACTTTCTCTATGCCCCAGAATCTCAAACCCTTGGGATTTTGTTGGTGGAACTGTTTAAAATGCCTAGAGACATTGTGGGTTTTGACCCCCTTTTTAATATTATTAACATGTTCTGCCACACGAACATGTAGAGGTCTCGAGGTTCGGCCTATATATTGGAGTCCGCAATCGCACTCCAGCATATAGACGACCCCCACCGTGGCGCACGTAATCAATTGTTTAATATTGTATTCTTTATTGGTGGCAGATGCCAAAAAAGACTTCCTTTTCTTAAGATTAACTTTGGAGGTCCTGCACGGGACACAACGGCCACATGCGTAAAATCCACCCAGGAATCTAAACATGCTGTTATCTGACGGTACAGGGGGGTTTAGGACACTAGGTGCCAATCGATCTCGCAAGGACGGGGCTTTCTTATAAATGAATTGGGGTTTCTCCGGTAGAACGGGACCAAGAATCTTATCTTGTTTTAAGATGGACCAATTTTTAACAATAATTTTCTCGAACTTTTTATACTGGACATTGTAGTCCAATATCATTCGAAAATTGTGAGAATCCCCATCAGAAGTTTTACTTCGATCAGTCAATAATGTCTGTCTATCAATCATCTTAACTTGTTCTACCTCTCGGAGCAGAACCTGTTCATCATAACCCTTTTGCACAAATCTAGTGGTCAACACTCGTGATTGGTTTACAAAATCAGATACTTGTGTGCAATTCCGACGCAACCTAATATACTGTCCCCTGGGGATGTTGCACAACCAAGAACGGTGGTGACAACTCCCCAGGGGAATGTACGCATTGCGATCGGTGGGTTTATCATGTATTTTGGTTGCCTTTGGAGTCTTTGTGTGGATATCTGGCTCACGGGGACACTTCCTGGTTGATGTCATGTGATTCAGACGTCCCTATCGGCGTCATGTGACGCTGCATCGTGTCTCCATAGTCACAGGCGCCTTGTTGCTATAAGAGCGGGTGTCTGGCGTTCTTCCCATATCCGCTGATGAAGTCCCGCCTACTGGGACGTAACGTGCGTACGGATGGGAAGTTCGTGACGTCACCCGCAGTTCATTCACAGTCTCACCAGACGCGCTGTTGTACCTCGGCACTGGTTTAGTGCCTTTTAAATGTAAGTGCACTACTTTCGTTTTTCATTAAATTGTTTTTTATTACGGAGAAACACTATGGTCTGCTTATATATTTCCACATGTAAACACTGCCCTATGAACTTAATACCTGGAAGTTTTTGAATGATCCTGATGTTATATGGAATTGATGACCCTAATCCTTTTGGGGAAGTTTACATCTTTATCTGCTTTGGATTAACCCGTAAGGGAAAGTTTTTCAGTGACCCTCTATAATTAAAGGGTCCATGTTGGAAGGTGAGCGGCCAATTTATCTGTTGGTGGAGGTCTCTCACTGTGTGTGTGTCTGTTACCACCTGCATGCAATCAAGAGTCCATGTGTCATCTATGAAGATCACGGGGATTATATACTGATTTACTGTGCTGTTTTTCTATCTTTGATATATGGACTTTTAAAGCGCTGCACTATTTATTTTTATGTTATACTCAGGGATTTTGATTATTTGACCCTTAGTGTTCAGCTGCTTAGTAGTACATTATAGTTTATTGCGCGGATTTGTTTCTTTTTACATACTCTGATTTCTCAAGTTATCAACAATCACGCTGCAATAATGGATGTTTTTCAATATTTAGAAAAACGGGAAGTTAAAATTAATGAAGTTTTCTCTAGGAATTCTTCTGATGAACCTATTAATGATATCTCCCAGGCATTTCGTAAATTGGGGCATATTTTTGAAAAAAAGACTAAAACTTGGTGGGATATCACATCGTTTGAACAGTATTTATCTGCCAAGCTTATTCCTAGAAGGTTAAGGTGGGATGTGCCCCCTAATGATGGTCTACTTGACGATGATTCTATGTCTGAGTGGAGTGGCTTTTTCATCAAAAAAGGGTTTGAGCTAATAGAATTTCTTTTGGCTCGGAAACAAAGAAAATTAAAGCTCCTTGACTCCCAGATTGGGGAGATCATTTCATTTTTAGAACCCCATAAAGAAAGTGAAGAATTTCTGAAACTTTCAGGGGAGCTAAAAAATAAGCTTATGAAATGGGATGCTGAGATTCAAACAAAGAAAAAGAAGAAGTTTATACGTGATTGGGATGATTTCACTGGAGGTAGCATTTTCAAATGGCAGAATGCTCCCCCCATAGGTGGTGGTAATGTCACTGCCAATCCCCCAGTCGAAACTCTCAATGCCACTAAAATGGCAACACCTAGAAACCAACCAGTGTATCAATATGATGTACCTCCCCCTCATGAGAGGTTTTCTTCCCCTCATGATTACCCTAATAGGGGTCCCCCCAAAAGGGGTAAGAACAAAAGAGGTAGAGGTAAAGGTAATTATCAACCAACCCCCCATTATGAAAATGATTATCCAACATCATCTTATTATCAGAATGCATCCCAACCATGGAGAGATTCTCGTAATTTTGGAGATGGGGCTGACCCATCCAATAGAGGGAGGCCCCATTACCCCCAAAATAGGGGGTTTCCTATGCAAAATAGTTTTGCACCGTTAGCCAACCACTCTGACCACGATAGGGGGGATTTTTTAGGGTCACGTGGGGGATACCAAACTGGACCCCCTGTACACAGACCCAACCTAGGGGAATGGTGGAGACAATTGCCACAGTATCCACCGCCCAATGTAGGTACCCCAAGAAAAAGAAAAGACAGAGAGGAAGGAGAGGGGGTAGGCGATTACAAAAGGTCGAAACCATAACGGGAGCAGGAATTTATAATCTAAGTGGGGTAACATTAAATGATGATGAAATCAAAGTCCTGGATAGAGGGCTTAAATTTGCCCCAACCAAAAATTTGAACAAATTCCAAACTTACGTAAGTTTGCAAAAATACATT
The DNA here is from genome assembly GCA_029206835.1 of Rana muscosa. Classification (NCBI taxonomy): domain Eukaryota; kingdom Metazoa; phylum Chordata; class Amphibia; order Anura; family Ranidae; genus Rana; species Rana muscosa. The sequence continues at coordinate 201,331,773 of CM055119.1, read as the reverse complement.
AGAAGTTTGAACATGAAAAAATATTTTTTATCCAACACTAGTAGGGCTACACCACTTGTTAGGGGTGACCATTCTTCTTTACGAAATAAATCAATATTCAACCCCATTAATGTTGACAGCAAATATATGGAGGTCTTCAAGAATATGGTAGTAAAGGATTTGGAGTCATTGAAAATTAAAAAGGTATTAGATCCACAATATATTAAACGGGGTATGGGATCTTTGGAAAAAAGAAAAGAAATTGTAATTCGTCCAGCGGACAAAGGAGGAGGGTTAGTCATCCTGAGTAAAGAATACTATAAAATGGAAATGAGTAACCTATTGTCAGATGAGGATACATATAGAGTTCTTCATACAGACCCTATGTTGTCCTTTAAGGATGAGTTACACCATATCATTGAGGATGGTAAAGATCAGGGAATATTGACCATAAAAGAGGCTCTTTACCTGGATCCATTGTTTTGCAGAACTCCTATCATTTATTTTCTACCGAAATTACATAAAGACAGTGTTAACCCTCCAGGGAGGCCCATAGTAAATGGGATTGACTCAGTGTCAGCCCGATTAGGGCAATACATTGATTCATTCTTACAACCCCTGGTAGTTAAAACGCCAGCATTCCTTAAAGACACTAAACATATTATCCAGATCCTCCAATCTCTGGGGTGTTCTGAAAAAAGTATATTGGTGACAGCAGACGTGGGGTCCCTGTACACCATTATAGGACACCAGGATGCACTGACGGCTGTGGAATGGGCTCTGTCCACCTCTACGCTGTCTGGTAGACATCAGGAGTTCCTTTTGAGTTGTTTGGATTTTTGTTTATCCCGGAACTATTTTTGGTACGATGGGGATTTTTTCTTACAAACTAGGGGAGTTGCGATGGGGGCCCGTTTTGCTCCCAGTGTGGCCAATATTTTTATGGCCCACTGGGAGGAACGGGCAGTGTTCGCATGTCGTCCCCCTGAATTAGTTTGTTATTTTCGTTATATTGATGATTTGATCCTGGTGTGGGAGGGTGATAGATCCGCTTTGGATTTTTTCATTAGTCATCTTAATGACAACAACAAAAATATTATCCTCACATGGACCATAGATAATGAGAAGGTTGATTATTTGGATCTTACCATCACCAAGGGAAGTGATCATTTTAAGTTGATCAATCACTTTAAACCCACCGATCGCAATGCGTACATTCCCCTGGGGAGTTGTCACCACCGTTCTTGGTTGTGCAACATCCCCAGGGGACAGTATATTAGGTTGCGTCGGAATTGCACACAAGTATCTGATTTTGTAAACCAATCACGAGTGTTGACCACTAGATTTGTGCAAAAGGGTTATGATGAACAGGTTCTGCTCCGAGAGGTAGAACAAGTTAAGATGATTGATAGACAGACATTATTGACTGATCGAAGTAAAACTTCTGATGGGGATTCTCACAATTTTCGAATGATATTGGACTACAATGTCCAGTATAAAAAGTTCGAGAAAATTATTGTTAAAAATTGGTCCATCTTAAAACAAGATAAGATTCTTGGTCCCGTTCTACCGGAGAAACCCCAATTCATTTATAAGAAAGCCCCGTCCTTGCGAGATCGATTGGCACCTAGTGTCCTAAACCCCCCTGTACCGTCAGATAACAGCATGTTTAGATTCCTGGGTGGATTTTACGCATGTGGCCGTTGTGTCCCGTGCAGGACCTCCAAAGTTAATCTTAAGAAAAGGAAGTCTTTTTTGGCATCTGCCACCAATAAAGAATACAATATTAAACAATTGATTACGTGCGCCACGGTGGGGGTCGTCTATATGCTGGAGTGCGATTGCGGACTCCAATATATAGGCCGAACCTCGAGACCTCTACATGTTCGTGTGGCAGAACATGTTAATAATATTAAAAAGGGGGTCAAAACCCACAATGTCTCTAGGCATTTTAAACAGTTCCACCAACAAAATCCCAAGGGTTTGAGATTCTGGGGCATAGAGAAAGTCACTAGACATTGGCGAGGTGGCAATTTTATCCGTCAGCTGAGCAAAAGAGAATCCCATTGGATTCATGAAACACGAGTTCTTTGCCCTGACGGGTTAAATGTCGAATTTGACATAAATTGTTTTATAACTGACCGCTAATTAGATCGTAGATGTTTTTTTTTTTTTTTTTTTTTTTTTTTTTTTTTCATTTATTATATGTGATTTATTAATGTATTATTGTTTTAGTATGTTTATTTTGGTTTGGTGAGATTGTTGTGGGCTGTGGTTGATGTCACGTCTATATTCAGGTCTGCAGTCCAGATTTGTTTATTTATTTTTTATCCAATGTATAAGCAGCTTCTTTCTCCATATCGGTAGTAACTGTAGGAGTTGATCGCTGCATTAATATACATATATTTTATATTAATCAACTGGGCTGGTTTACTGGTTGAATTTTAGATATATATTTATATTTTCTATTTCAAAGTTTTTATCATGTATTTTGGTTGCCTTTGGAGTCTTTGTGTGGATATCTGGCTCACGGGGACACTTCCTGGTTGATGTCATGTGATTCAGACGTCCCTATCGGCGTCATGTGACGCTGCATCGTGTCTCCATAGTCACAGGCGCCTTGTTGCTATAAGAGCGGGTGTCTGGCGTTCTTCCCATATCCGCTGATGAAGTCCCGCCTACTGGGACGTAACGTGCGTACGGATGGGAAGTTCGTGACGTCACCCGCAGTTCATTCACAGTCTCACCAGACGCGCTGTTGTACCTCGGCACTGGTTTAGTGCCTTTTAAATGTAAGTGCACTACTTTCGTTTTTCATTAAATTGTTTTTTATTACGGAGAAACACTATGGTCTGCTTATATATTTCCACATGTAAACACTGCCCTATGAACTTAATACCTGGAAGTTTTTGAATGATCCTGATGTTATATGGAATTGATGACCCTAATCCTTTTGGGGAAGTTTACATCTTTATCTGCTTTGGATTAACCCGTAAGGGAAAGTTTTTCAGTGACCCTCTATAATTAAAGGGTCCATGTTGGAAGGTGAGCGGCCAATTTATCTGTTGGTGGAGGTCTCTCACTGTGTGTGTGTCTGTTACCACCTGCATGCAATCAAGAGTCCATGTGTCATCTATGAAGATCACGGGGATTATATACTGATTTACTGTGCTGTTTTTCTATCTTTGATATATGGACTTTTAAAGCGCTGCACTATTTATTTTTATGTTACCCTCTTGCTTGAGGGTGTCAATGATGGCCTTCTGGACAGCAGTCAGGTCGGCAGTCTTACCCATGATTGCGGTTTTGAGTAATGAACCAGGCTGGGAGTTTTTAAAAGCCTCAGGAATCTTTTGCAGGTGTTTAGAGTTAATTAGTTGATTCAGATGATTAGGTTAATAGCTCGTTTAGAGAACCTTTTCATGATATGCAAATTTTTTGAGATAGGAATTTTGGGTTGTCATGAGCTGTATGCCAAAATCATCAATATTAAAACAAGAAAAGGCTTGAACTACTTCAGTTGTGTGTAATGAATCTAAAATATACGAAAGTCTAATGTTTATCAGTACATTACAGAAAATAATGAACTTTATCACAATATGCTAATTTTTTGAGAAGGACCTGTAGTGCAAAGTGGATTTGCCTTTAGTAAATAACCCCCACTGTCCCGACACCAGGAGAAAAAAAGGCGACGGGGAGGGAGCTCCAGTCACACAGCCTCCGATTGACAGCCTCAGCTCTGTTTCTATGTGCTGTGAAAGGGGGGGTGGGGGAGTCCCTTCCCTCCAATCAGCTCTCACTGAGCTCCACAGAGTGTAACCTATGCTCCCAGTCTCCTGTTTTCTGAAAGCTCAGACAAGCTGTATAACATTCTGGACTTCCAATGGCTGTAGAGAAGAGAAGACTGCAGATAAACAGATACAACTTATGAAGGAGGATTTGTTTCATCTCTGAGTATCCCCCGAGGCCGGTCGCTTCACTGGGTGTATTGGTGGGTTTACAACCACTTTAATCTATCAGAAAGCACACGTGACATTTAGTTCAGCTGGAAGGAAGGTTTCTGACGTTCGTCCAACGAATGTTTTATAGAATATCCTGAGCTGTAGATTTCCTCAGATCATTGAAGACGGTCAGAAGGTGATTTTTGCTCAATAACTTACTCCGAGACGGAAGGATTTTAGGCTTTTTATTTTATTTCCACGCTATAAAATTCCATATATAATTAATTTATTCTGACAATAAATTGTTTCTTCTTCCGATCCCTTTTAGACCATAAAATCAAGAATAGAAAATGAAAAAAAACAAAAAAAAAAAACACATTCCATATTTATTATATATTCATATATTCTAACAATATAATAAATTCTTCCTAAAATCCCTTTACACCACAAAGTCAAAATAGTCAATTATAAAATAAAGGCACAGGTCCGGCAGGTAAGGAAGGGCGGCCGCACACACTAGAAACTTTTTTTTTTCCTCAGTCTTCGATTGGAATCGTTCGTTCTTTACAATAGAACCCGAAGGAAAAAGGTTTTGGTCTTGGATGGAGAATGGGAGGAGTTAAACCCCCCCTATCCTTTATTTTTGCCATCCGCTTCCCCACTGGGGAGATTTCCCTTCACTTCCTGTCCCCGAGCCACAAACAGGAAGTGAGAGGAAATCCCTTCCAAAGTCAGGAGTCACCAGAACTAGTGTCCCCAATTGGAAGATTCCCCCCCCCCCCCCCCCTCTATTCCTGTTCTGGAGACAAGCCAAAAATGTAGGAATTACTTTCACTCTTGAGGAGGGAAAGTGAATAGCCAAAGCAGGAAGTGAGGAAATCCCTCTACCTTAGCTGCTGGTGGCGGTGCCCAGAACCAAAAATGTTCTTACAAGCCATCAGCATGATCATTGAGGAGGAAGAGGATAGTCACTCAGCATAGGCAGTCTTGAAGGGATCTGACATTTAAAAAAAAAAATTATTCGGTTACATCAGAATCAGGTGCTTGGTAGCTGGTGGTGATCCAAGACTGATTCATTTTTATGAAGGTCAGTCGATCGATCAAGTCGGTGGACAGGCGCACCCTGTGATCGGTTACAAAGCCAGGGAATCCCTGGTTGTCACCAGAACTAGTGTCCCCATTGGAAGATTGCCCCCTCTATTCCTGTTCTGGTGACAACCCACAATTTTTTTTTCTTTCACTTTCAGTGATAAGGGTCACCAGAACGAATAGAGAGGGTGAATCTCCCTTAGACCCCATTCACACAGGGGCGACTCGTCAGGCGCCTGACAAGTCGCGTCCCGTTCTGTACAATGGAACCGTTCTAATAGGAGCGATTCAAGTCGCTCCGACTTAGAAAAAGGTTCCTGTACTACTTCAAGACGACTTCAGGGCGACTTCCATTGACTTCAATACAGAAGTAATTTTGCAAGTCACCTTTGAAGTCGTGTTAAGATCGCCCGGCAGAGTCACGGGACAAGTCGTGCCGCCCCTGTGTGAATGGGCTCTTACGGGGCGAAAACCTGACAGGTGTTCTAATCCCTCTACACTCCTACTGAAGAGTAAAGCTGCTTGTGGATAGTGTCCAGTCAGCAGGCGGCCGCAATGTCTGGACAGGCGAGGGCCACAGCATTAGAAACGGGACATTTCTGATCACAGGCGACATTTCCCTTCACTGTTATATTTGGTATAAATGGTCTGGGGGCAAATCTCCCTCTGATAAAATATGTAAACCAGCAATAAAAGCAAAAGGGTTTTTAAAGCACTTAAAGGGTAAGTACACTTTAAAATAAAGTGCATTTTTCCCTTTTTGCCCCCTTCCCCCGACTCACCCTAAACCACCCCTCCCTCTTCACAGATGCATACTTACCTCCATCCGACTGTGGTTCCCTCCGTTTACCTACATCCAGCAGCCTTCACTGTCCTGACTGCACCTTGCATGTGCCCTGTAGACTTCTCTGGGTCTGTCCCCAAGGCCAAAGACAACCAAACACAGTCCCATAGAAGTCTATGAGGATGAAACGCGTAGGGGTTGGCCAGGGTAGTGAAGACTTGTGGCGCTCAATGTAAACAAACCGTTGGATCAAGGTAATTAGGCATCTGTAGAGGGGAGGGGGGTTAGGTAAGCCGGGGGGGGGGGCAAAAAGAATAAATGCGTCTTGTTTTAGAGTGTGAATGTTCCCTTAGCACCACTGACAGGATGGGCCCCACCCTGGCCATCCCTGCAACATGGTCTGGGCACAGCCCTGGGTAGCACCAAAGCCACAACATTTAAAAACAATATATTTTTTATTCCGTTTCACCTCTGGGCATCTGTGGGCCAAACTTGGCAAATAAAACTAATGTAGAGGAGTCAGAAGACTCACTACAGTTCAATTATGAGGCCACCCCTTTCCTTTTGTCCTTAAGTGAGTGAAATTTAAAAGAAGCAAGCTGCCTAATAATACCTTTTACCAATTATGCTTACCAACATAAGCGCATGCGCATGACACAAGGGGCGGAGCTTGTACAAAAGTGTGTGAACACTAGAGCACCACGAGGCCACGTGTAGCCATAATCCCAAAATGTCACCCTGACTAGACTTGTACCCATAACCCCTCAGCCAAACTTCCTAATCCCTTTGGTGCAGCAATAGTTATTACACTCAAGTACCCATAATGCCTCAGTGTGGGTGATGGCAGTGGATCCACCCACAATCCCTCAATGGTGACCTCTAGCTCTGGTCTTCCCCCAGTTTCCCCAGGTTGTGAATGGCTTTGTTTTCCAGAAGCTCTGCCTTCTTCTCGCTCGGGATAACGGCGTTATTCAGCATGGCTTTCACCAGGGTGGTGATGGGCACAGAGTGGGCGGTAGGAAACATGTAGGTGATGGGGACCATCATCTTCCTCGTGAACCACTCTAATGGGCGTGACTCTTGCCGGTCACAAAGAAGTACGCTGTACAAAGAGAAGGAGGAAGCTGGGTTAAAGGTAGGCTGCATCCGTAAAGTGAACCTGTGGCCAGGCTATGGACATTACAGTTTACAACAGAAGCATTGTAGTCCCTCAAGTAGCTCTTTCAGCAGCTCAGCTCCCCCTCCCAGCAGTGATTTGGTAGCTCCCTCTTTCCAGTAGACATGCTACAGCTCAACTCCCTCCCCCCCTCCCAGCAGTGACTCAGCAGCTCAGCTCCCCCCTTGCTTCTCATCAAAAGTGTATCAGCAGATCAGCTCTCCCTCCCAGTAGTAATTAAGCAGACCCCTCTCCCCAGTACAAATTCTGCAGCTCAGCTTCCCCTCCCAACTTTGACTCAGCAGCTCAGCTCCTCGCCCCCCTCCTCCCGGCAATGCCAGAGCAGCTCAGTTTCCCTCTCTTAGCAGCGACTCAGCAACTCGGCTCCCCCTTGCTTCTCATCCAAAATGTCTCAGCAGCTCAGCTCTTCGTCCCAGCAGTGATTCAGCAGACACCTCCTCCCAGTAGAAATTCTGCAGCTCAGCTTTCCCTCCCAACTGTGACTCAGCAGCTCAACTTCCCAATGCTTCTCCTCCAAAGTGACTCAGCAGCTCAGCTCCCCCCTCCAAGTAATGATCCGGCCACTCAGCTCCCTCAACCCAGCACTGGTCCCTCAGCAGTTACTTAGCAGCTCAGCTCAGATCCCCCTCCAAGTAATGATCCAGTCACCCAACCTAGAAGCTCAGCTCCATCCTCAGCATTGACAGAGCAGCTCAGTTTCCCCCTCCAGTAGTGAGTCAGCAGCTCAGACCCCCCTTGCTTCTTATTCAAAGTGACTCAGCAGCTTAGCTCTCCCTCCCAGCAGCGATTCAGCAGACCCCTCCCCTAGAAGAAATACTGCAGCTCAGCTCCCCCCTCAAAGTAATGATCCGGTCACTCAGCTCCCTCAACCCAGCATAGACCCAGAAGTTTAGCTCCCCCCCCCCACCCTCAGCAGTTACTCACCAGCTCTGTTCCGCCCTCCCAGCAGTGATAGACCAATTCAATTTCACTCTCCCAGCAGTGACTCCCCCCTGCTTCTCCTCCAAAGTGTCTCAGCAGCTCAGCTCTCCCTCTCAGTAGTGATTCAGCCGCTTGCTCTTCCCAGTAAAAATTCTGCAGCTCATTTTCTCCCCTCCCAGCTGTGATTCAGCAGCTCAGCTCCTCCTTGTTTCTCCTCCAATGTGTCTCAGCAGCTCAGCTCCCCCCTCCAAGTAATGATTCAGCCACTTTCAACCTAGAAGTGACCCAGAAGCTCAGCTCTCCCCTTAGCATTGACAGAGCAGCTCAGTTTCCTCGGCTCTTCCCAAATAAAAATGCTGCAGCTCAGCTTCCCCTCCCAACTGTGACTCAGCAGCCCAACTTTACAATGCTTCTCCTCCAAAGTGACTCTGCAGCTCAGCTCCCCCCTCCAATTAATGATCCAGCCACTCAGCTCCCTCAACCCACCACTGGCCCAGAAGTTCAGCTATCCCCCCACCCCCAGCAGTGACAGACCAATTCAATTTCCCTCTCCCAGCAGTGACTCCCCCTTGCTTCTCCTCCAAAGTGTCTCAGCAGCTCAGCTCTCCCTCCCAGCAGTGATTCAGCAGCTTGCTCCTCCAGTAAAAATTCTGCAGCTCATTATCCCCCTCTCAGCTGTGATTCAGCAGACCCCTCTCCCCATTAGAAATGCTGCAGCTCAGCTCTCCCTCCCAGCAGTGACTCAGCAGACCCCTCTCCCCATTAGAAATGCTGCAGCTCAGCTCCCCCCTCCCAGCTGTGACTCAGCTCCTCCCTTCCATACTCACGCCGGTCTGAAGATGGTGTATCGTTCAAATGCCATTTCTTCTACTTCAGCTTCAACCTCTCCCTGATAAAAAGAAAAGAATTATATTTATAATGTCAGTTCTATTAATTAATATCCCCTCTGCGAGCTTCGGGACATCAATCGTACTTTCAAGATATGGGGGGGGGGGGCGCGTGTCTTTCCCGATCCCCAGTATGATCAATGAACCTCAGTAGTGCTCAGCTCTGAGATCTTCTGTGTTCAGTTCTGTCAGATCCTCGGGACCAGATCGGGAATACAGCCAATCAAGTACAATCTATAATTCATCCTAACGGGGGAGGGGAATGCAATGGAGGCATTAGGACAGGGGGAGGCAACCTCGGCACTCCAGCTGTAGTGGAACTACAAATCCCATCATGCCTCTGCCTCTAGGAGCCATGCCGGTGACGGTCAAGGTCTTGCAATGTCTCATGGGACTTGTAGTTTCACCACAGCTGGAGGGCCGAGGTTGCCGCCTACCCCTGCCTTAGGGCAGGGTTCGACCATCGCCGGGCGCCAGGTCGCCATTGCGACTAGAATTAGCAAAACCTGGCGCGGCGGGCCGCACCGGCCGGTAACTGAGGCCGCGGCTTTGCGGCCTTCTGCAGGCCTATGCTTCTTTCTGTGATCTGGCGCCATCTTGTGGTGGCCGTTGGTATGACAAGACAACTAGCACTGCTAATGGAGCTTCCCCTGTCTGTTTTCCCCGCCATCTCCTTCCCTCTAATTAGAACCCCCAAACATTATATATATTTTTTATTCTAACACCCTAGAGAATAAAATGGCGGTCGTTGCAATACTTTCTGTCACACCGTATTTGCGCAGCGGTCTTACAAGCGCACTTTTTTGGGAAAAAATATACTTTTTTTTATAAAAAAATAAGACAACAGTAAAGTTAGCCCAATTTTTTTTATATTGTGAGAGATAATGTCACGCCGAATAAATTGATACCCAACATGTCACGCTTCAAAATTGCGTCCGCTCGTGGAATGGCGACAAACTTTTACCCTTTAAAATCTCCATAGGAGACGTTTAAAAAATTCTACAGGTTGCATGTTTTGAGTTACAGAGGAGGTCTAGGGCTAGAATTATTGCTCTGGCTCTACCGATCGCGGCGATACCTCACATGTGTGGTTTGAACACCGTTTTCATATGCAGGTGCTACGCACGTATGCGTTCGCTTCTGTGCGCGAGCTCGTCGGGACGGGACGGGGCGCGTTCCTGGCTCCTAACTTTTTTAGCTGGCTCCTAGATTACAAGCAAATTTGTCAAGCTCTGCCTTAGGGGGTACAAGAGGTCCCTGATGCCTCCAATAAAGAGTACCTGTCACTTCACACAGGGGCACAGGGGGTTTGTTTGCCTCATAGCAATAAAGTTAAGTTGAAGCGATATTAAAGCCAAATCTAAAAATGTGATATATTGCAGCTTACCAATCATTAGATGTGGCGGCTGCATTTGTTTTCTTTTTTTTTTTTGTCTTTTTCCCCTCCTCTGTATTCACCTTTCACTTGGTGATCTGGCCGGTAACACACCTCCTGTATTAGAGCGCCCCCCCTACTCTGGATGAAGGAGCAACACAGACACCTTTGTACAGCAGCATTGTCAGTCTCTGGGGGGGGGGGGGTTGGAGTGTTAGATGGACCAGCAGATTTAGATACACTAACAAATTGAAGCCAAACTCCAGCTTATACTTTATGAGTTCCAATCAAATCCCTGCAGTCACACGGAGGGGGAAACATGAGGCTTTGGGGCCGTTTCTCGGCTAAAGCTACAGGCCGACTTTCCCGCATTGAGGGGCCAATGGGCGGGGCCATGTATTGTAAAATCTTGGAGGAGAACCTTCTTCCCTCATCCAGAACACTGAAGATGGGTCATAGATGGGTCTTCCAGCATGACAATGACCCAAAACATACCGCCAAGGCAACAAAGGAGTGGCTCAAGAAGAAGCACATTAAGGTCACGGAGTGGCCTAGCCAGTCTCCAGACCTTAATCCCATAGAAAATCTATGGAGGGAGCTGAAGGTTCGAGTTGCCAAGAAACTTTAACCACTTCAGCCCCGGAAGGGATTTACCCCCTTCCTGACCAGAGCACTTTTTGCGATTCGATTTAACTGACAATTGCGCGGTCGTGCAACGTGGCTCCCAAACAAAATTGACGTCCTTTTTTTCCCCACAGATAGAGCTTTCTTTTGGTGGTATTTGATCATCTCTGCGGGGTTTTTTTTTGCGCTATAAACAAAAAAAACAGCGACAATTTTGAAAACAAAAAGCAATATTTTTTACTTTTTGCTATAATAAATATCCCCCAAAAAAAATGTATAAAAAAAAAAAAAAAAAATTCTTCCTCAGTTTAGGCCGATACGTATTCTTCTACATATTATTGGTAAAAAAAAAAAAAAAAAAAAATTGCAATAAGCGTTTATTGATTGGTTTGCGCAAAAGTTATATCATCTACAATCGTCGTCTACGATGACAGGGAGTAGTGGATCTGTGTCCTGTCACTAGGCAGAACAGGGAAATGCCTTGTTTACATAGGCATCTCCCCGTTCTGCCTCTCCGTGACACGATCGCGGGTCCGCCGGCGGACATCGAGTTCGCGGGACCCACGGGCACGCTCCCGCGGCAAATTCAAAAGGGACGTACAGGTACGCCCATTGGCCTGCCCGTGCCATTCTGCCGACATTAAATCGGCGGGCAGGAAGTGGTTAAGGATTTAGAGAAGATCTGTAAAGAAGAGAGGAGCAAAATCCCTCCTGAGATGTGGAAACCTGATCACCAACTACAAGAAACGTCTTCCCTCTGTGCTTCCCAACAAGGGTTCTTCTAGAATGTTCTTTTAGAAAATGTATGGATCGAGCGGAAGCTTCGAGTTGCCAAGAAACCCTTTGCAGCTATAACAGCTTCACCTCTTCTGGGAAGGCTGTCCACAAGGTTTAGGAGGGTGTCTATGGGAATGTTTGACTATTCTTCCAGAAGCGCATTTGTGAGGTCAGGCACTGATGTTGGACGAGAAGGCCTGGCACGCAGTCTCCGCTCTATGGGAAAAACGGACAAACGGAACGCCCATGTGAAAGGGGCCCAACACTTCTATTACAGTAAACTGTATACACAGCGGGTAAAAAAAGTATTGAACACGTCGCCATTTTTCTAGGTAAATAAATCTCTTTATTACACAGAACCTAATTTCTGAAATTATTTGTTTTGGTGTTTTTGTATGTGTGGATTGGATGGGGTGATACCGACATGTGGGGGAAAATTTCATGTCAATATCACCTTTACTAATATATTTACCGTATATACTCGAGTATAAGCCGAGTTTTTCAGCACATTTTTTTTGTGCTGAAAATGCCCCTCTCGGTTTATACTCCAGTCACCCTTTTGCGCCTGATCTCCCGGAATTTGGGGACCCGGTACCGGTCGGCCGTAGATTCCCTGGACCCCAAAACTTGGCACACATGTAGCCCCCACTCTTCCTCTACAAGTGTGCAAAGTTTGTTGTCTGGGGGACCTGCGGCCGGGGAGCACCGATTTTTCAAAGCCGGGCACCCCTTCCATAGACTCCCATGTTAAACGTCAGTCTAGTCATGGACACAGTGAGGCATGGGCACAGTGAGGCAAAGTGAGGCACAGTGAGGCATGCAGATGGACACCCTAGGCTTATACTCGAGTCAATACGTTTTCCCAGTTTTTTGTGGTAAAATTAGGTGCCTCGGCTTATACTCAAGTATATACAGTACCCAGAAAAATGGTCACGTGTTCAATACTTATATTACCCGCTTTATAGCCCTAAGTATATAAATGGCTGCCTATGGAAAATTAGTAGTTTGTCGCCATCTTGTGGATGCACAACATTTTAACTCTTGACATACCTGGTATTTAATTATTTGACTCATCTTTTATAGTTTACAAATAAAAATGGCGATTTTATTTCTGTTTGTGTGCGCTAAAATTTAATTTGGATTGTTCCTTTTTACTAAAAATATAGGGGACCAAAGTTTTTCCATAATTTTATGCAATTTTAAAACTGAACATGTTTGGTATCTATTTACTTGACACAACCCCATCTTTTATGTTTTCCCAAAAACTGTACATTATGTATTTGTGCCCCTTTGTTGATTTTTTTTTTTACCAGAAAATATAAGTAATTTATGTGCAACATGAATTAAAGTAGCAACTGCCACCATTTTATTCTACAGGGTCTTTGCTGTTAAAAAAAAAAAAAAAAAATCTAATGTTTGGCTGTTCAAAAGTAAATTCTAAAAAATGCAGATGTTAACGAAAAATGTAAAAAATATTCCGGTAGAAAAAGTGGTTAAAGCGATTTTTTTTTTTTTTTAAATAACAAACACAAAAGGTTTACAAACATGTCATACTTGCCTCCACTGTGCAGCTCGTTTTGCACAGAGTGGCCCTGAACCTCCTCTTCTGGGATCCCTCGGCGGCTCTTCCTCGCATCAGATAACCCCCTAGAAGCGCTCTCCTGGGGGATTACCTTGCGGGTGCACTCCCGAGTCCAGCATTTGCGTCCATAGACACGAATGCCGGACTCAGCCCCGCCCCCCTGGTCATTGGATTTGATTGACAGCAGCGGGAGCCAATGGCTGCGCTGCTATCAGTGTATCCAATTTTTCACCTTAAAGAGGAGTATGGGTTTCCTTTTTTTTTGCTTACATCTATTCTATGTGAGCTGCTGATATCTATAAACCCTCCCAGCCCTCTCAGAAGTGCTCCCATTCTGTTAAAAATTGAGATAAATACCTGTGGGAGGTTCTACAGTCTTTCATACAGCATCATCCAGACAATGGTGTGAATATAGAGTCTGGAGCTGCACGATTCTGGGAAAAATGAGAATCACGATTCTTTTGATTAGAACAAAGATCACGATTCGCTCACGATTCTTTAAAATGGTAAATTAAAAAAAAAAAAATTTGCTTGTCTTTTTTTTTTTTTTGCAAAATTTTCTTATTTTTAATATTTTTATTATTCTTTACTTTTTAATTTCTTTATTTTATTAATTTAATTATTATTATTTTTTTATCATTTTTTTTCACTTTATTGCTATCACACAGGAGAAAACAATTCACTGTGTGATACCAATTGGAGGAGACAGGTTCTCTTTATTGACCCTCTCACTTCCAAAAACAGGAGTCCTAGCACTAGCACTGTGCTAGAACTCCTGTCACAGCTGAGATGGGAAGAGCACAGCTCTCTTCTCTCACTGTGAACATAGGCGGCAGGGACAGGAGACGGAAGACAGACTCGGCAGCCGGGGGGGGGGGGGGGGGGGGAACGGAGTCCCAAAGACAGCCAGCCAAGTGTGGTATGTGGGGGGGGGGGGAGAGGGGGGAGAAGGGAGGACAGACAGCAGCACACATTTTCTTATAGAAACTCACCGCCCGTATGTTGAAATTGTCTCTCCTCTGCTCGCACACAGCCCCGCCTCCTCCTAACCCTGCGCTGTGATAGACAGAACACATCCCAGCATTGGACCCGCATTCTGTCTATCACAGCGTGGGGTTAGGAGGAGGCGGGGCTGTGTGCGAGCAGAGGAGAGACTGTTTCAATGCATCACGCTCTATGATCAATTTGCGTTCCACGCTGGTTACGTGGAACTGGCGGGGATTTAAGAAAATCGCGGTCATCCAGCCTGGAGATCGTGGGGGGGGGGGGGTGAATCGAGATCGCGATCCTCAAACGATTAATCGTGCAGCTCTAGTCTGGATCCACCCCCTTTCCTGTCATTTTGCTTGATTGATGTCGGCTCTCCTCCCTCTGCTTGTTTCTGAGACTTCACAGAGCGTAGCTGCTCCCCCCTCCCTTCTCCCTATCTATCAGCACAGACACGTCTCTTAGGGGAGGGGGGACAGAGGCAGGGGGTGTGTTGGTGAAGATGTTCACACCCCCTTAGAACTTTTCAAACTGAAAGTGGACCGTTTTTGCCAGCTGAAGGAAAATTCATGTGCACATGCTGTAAAAACTAAAAGGAGGTAGGAAAAAAAAAAAGATTAGCCGATATGTGACGAATGTGATATGTATTAGTTGTTTAACCCATCCCATACGTCTCCTTTAATGCACAGGAACACGGGGGTTTACAACCTCTTTAACCCCTTTTCTGCCAGTGGAAGCCGGCCTTTTAAGGGGATTTTAACATCAGGGGGGCCAGTAGGCGGGTTCCAAATCATGTGATCACTGTGATTGGCTGTCATGCCAACCACATGATCAAGACCCCAGCCTGTCCACTCGCTGTTGCCAACAGTGCGGTCACAGTGCTAGGGGTACGCAATTCAGCGCGCTCCCACATAAAGTGATGCTGGCTGTACGCCTAGACCAGTATGAGAATGTGACCACATATACAAATATCATCTGAGGGAAGGGGGTAAGGATTGTCTAAAAAAAAAAAAAAAAAATCGAATGAAACAGCATTGGTTGCTTCGCAGTCAGCTGACCTTCACCCGGAGGTAGAGGAAGCTGCTCCCTTTGTTGGCTCCCTTTGAAGATTCCAGATTGAAGTGTTTGCAGCCCCCCGACTTCGCCAGCTGTGCAGACTTCACCACGTAATCGTGATCCACCCGGATAAAGCCGGCCTGGAGGAAAAAAAAAAAAACACGACATTACTGGAATGTTTTGCCATGTTACCTGCCAAATGTGAGCTCCGCCATCCTCAGCTGCTTCTACCAATACTAGACATGTGCAGCTGGTTTCGTTCCGAATCGAAATTCGGGACGAATTTTTCATTATTTGGAAATTCGGATGTATCCGAATTCCCAAATGACAGTAGTAACGAATTTAAATATTTATTTGGTTGAACTAGATGGACTTGTGTCTTTTTTCAACCTAACTATCAAAAGAATTCAAAATTACGAAATAAAAAATTTGAATCGGATTCCACCTCAAAAACTAAATTTGAAAAACAAGAATAGAATAAATTAGAACAGAAAAGGAATAGAACAGAACAGACTAGAATAGAAAAAAAAAATATGAGAATGGAATAAAAGAATAGAACCAAAAAATAAAACAACAGCATAGAGTAGAAAAGAATAGACTAAAACAGAACAGAAAAGAATAGAATAGACTAGAAAAAGTAGAATTTCTGTTTTACTTTTTCTAGTCTATTCTTTTCTGTTCTATGCTGTTGTATTTTATTTTTTTGTTCTATTCTTTTATTAGAACATAATAAAATAGAAAATCAAAAAAGAATATAATAGAACAGAAAATAGAAAAAAAAATGGAGTAAAATAGAATATACATTAAATTAAAAGAATAGAAAATAGAATAGAAAAAAAAACTATTGAATAGAATGAAATAAAAATAGAAATATAACCACCTTCTGAAATTCAAATAAAATTGATTAGAATAAAATAAAAATAATATTACCGTTTTCCGAAATTTTAATTCGATTAAAAATAAAAAAATTGAATAGAATATAAAAAAAAAAACAGAATAGAAAGAATGTAACTGTCTTCAGAAATTCGAATAGAATAAATTCAAATTCGAATGTTGATTCGAAACAAATTTGAAAACGAATAAATGAAACGAAACTAATTACGAAAACAAATTAAATTATTTAAATAACGAATCAAAACAAATTTTTCCGTTCTGCCAATTGAAATCTGGATTGCGCAGCAAGTTCTGGATCAAACATATCGGTGTAAAACAAGCTAGAGATGAGTGAAATTAGATCTGCGTATGTAATCTGATTTCTCTACATCTATACAGAGGAATTAGAACCTTCTTCCGCCTGCTGGTGACCCCTCTAGTCATTTAAAGATCTACAGTATCTCACAAAAGTAAGTACACCCCTCACATTTTAGTAATAATTCCATAGGCATTGGTCCGCATGGCCAACACATCCTAGAACATATTTTCTTCTATCTTTTCATGTGACAACACTGAAGAAATGACACTTTGCTACAATGTAAAGTAGTGAGTGTACAGCTTGTATAACGGTGTAAATTTCCTGTCCCCCCAAAATAACTCAACACACATCCATTAATGTCTAAACTGTTGGCAACAAAAGTCAGTACATCCCTAAGTGAAAATGTCCAAATTGGGCCCAAAGTGTCAATATTTTGTGTGGCCGCCATTATTTTCCAGCACTGCCTTAACCCTCTTGGGCATGGAGGTCACCAGAGCTTCACAGGTTGCCACTGGAGTCCTCTTCCCCTCCTCCATGACGACATCAACAGAGGTTCCACTGTATATAGGAATCCGGACCTCCTTCCTTCTCTTGTTCCTCTGTAGTTCTGGCCAACACTGTACCCCCAGTATTATACTGTACTCTGTTAGTAATTAATTTAGGGGAAAATAATCCTCTTTCTATTTAGAAATGTTGAACTGCAGCTTCCACTGCTTTGACTAAATTGCTCTCTGTTCTGTATAAACCTCATTCACTCCGATATCTATCCTTTAGCCAGCTACGCATCCCCTGCACCATCCAAGGGTTAAGTGCTTTCTTCTAAGTCTTTATGTATACATTATGTGGAATTGGATGAAAGCCTTTGTTGAAATCAAGATTTATTTCAGGCTATGTCCACAGCACCGCCCTGTTCCAAGACATGTGTTCCATCAAAAAATTCAACCAGGTTATTCTGACACCAGGAAAGCCATGCTGCTTTGGATCATTGTGTGTTTTTAAATTATGTTTTTAGTAGATATTCTATTAACGTTACTACTACAGATGGTGAACTCACTGGCCTGTAGGTGTCAGCTGCTTCCGTAACAATAGGTACAACTGTCTGCCAGTTATGGGGAACTTCTTCCATTAGAAGAAGATGGTTAAAAAGGATCAGTTAATGATCCACCATCTATACCCCGGAGTTCAGTTAGAACCCCGGTGTCACTACTTAGGAATCGGTTCCCTCCAGGGGCAGAGCAGCTGACCAGAACCCAGGAGGACTCAGCTGGTCGCTCATTTAGCAGTGGTGTAGTGCTAGTACTAGGTCTAGAATATGATCCCCCCTGGCTGTATGTCTAGAATATGAAATCTGGTTGTGGTTGTAGGCCTAGAATATGAAATCTGGTTGTGGTTGTAGGCCTAGAATAGGATCTCCTATGGTTGTAGGCCTAGATTACGATCTCCTATGGTTGTAGGCCTAGATTACGATCTCCTATGGTTGTAGGCCTAGATTACGATCTCCTATGGTTGTAGGCCTAGATTACGATCTCCTATGGTTGTAGGCCTAGATTACGATCTCCTATGGTTGTAGGCCTAGATTACAATCTCCTATGGTTGTAGGCCTAGATTACAATCTCCTATGGTTGTAGGCCTAGATTACAATCTCCTATGGTTGTAGGCCTAGATTACAATCTCCTATGGTTGTAGGCCTAGATTACAATCTCCTATGGTTGTAGGCCTAGATTACAATCTCCTATGGTTGTAGGCCTAGATTACAATCTCCTATGGTTGTAGGCCTAGATTACAATCTCCTATGGTTGTAGGCCTAGATTACAATCTCCTATGGTTGTAGGCCTAGATTACAATCTCCTATGGTTGTAGGCCTAGATTACAATCTCCTATGGTTGTAGGCCTAGATTACAATCTCCTATGGTTGTAGGCCTAGATTACAATCTCCTATGGTTGTAGGCCTAGATTACGATCTCCTTTGTTTGAAGCTAGAACATGATCACTTCTGGTTGAAGGCCTAGAATATACTCTCCTCTGGTTGTAGGTCTAGAACATGCTTTCTTCTGGCTGAGGGCCTAGAATACAAGCCCCACTGGTTATAGGGTCTAGATCAGGGGTCCCCAATTTTCTAAACCGAGGATCAGTTTATTGTCCTTCAGACTTTAGGGGGGCTGGACTGCGTCCAGTGGAAGTAGAAAATGCCACAGTGTCAGTGGGAGCAACAATGTGTCCGGCTTACGCACAAGAAAATTACATAGCATTCATTAGGAAGTGGAATAGTACCCCATCATTGATATTAGTTGAAGAAATAGTGCCCTATTGATGGTGTCTGTGGGAGGAATATTGCCCCCATCATTGTTGATAAATTGGGGGACTATTGCTGTGTCAATGGGAGGAATGGTGCCCTATCATTGGTATCAGTGAGGGGAATTGTACCCCATCATTGGTGTCAATGGGAGAAATGATGCCCTATTGTTGGTGTCCGTGGAAGTGGGAAGAATTATGTGCCATATTGTTGGTGTCAGTTGGAGAAATAGTATGAGGAATAGTGCCCCAAGGGCTGGATAAAGGGAAGCAAAGGGCTGCATCTGGCCTGCAGGCCACAGTTTGGAGACCACTGGTCTAGAATACGCTCTCCTCTGGTTGTAGCTCTAGATCTAGAATATGATCTCATCTGGTTGTAGCTCTAGAATACAATCTCCTCTGGTTGTAGCTCTAGATCTAGAATATGATCTCATCTAGGCCTACAATGTAATCTCCTCTGCATGCAAGTGTAAAATACGATCTCCTCTGGTTGTAGGTCTAGAATACGATCTCCTCTGGTTGTAGGTCTAGAATACGATCTCCTCTGGTTGTAGGTCTAGAATACGATCTCCTCTGGTTGTAGGTCTAGAATACGATCTCCTCTGGTTGTAGGTCTAGAATACGATCTCCTCTGGTTGTAGGTCTAGAATACGATCTCCTCTGGTTGTAGGTCTAGAATACGATCTCCTCTGGTTGTAGGTCTAGAATACGATCTCCTCTGGTTGTAGGTCTAGAATACGATCTCCTCTGGTTGTAGGTCTAGAATACGATCTCCTCTGGTTGTAGGTCTAGAATACGATCTCTGCTCCTGTTTAATAAAACCCTTTCCCTTCATTGTCATTTGAGTTATCTCACCAATGCTCAGGTTATCATATTTCTCACACTGTCCAGGGGGGGTCAGGATATTACACCAATTCTATGTAAAGGTCCCTCTTTGGTCTGTAGGAAGACCAAGAGGGCTTTAAGTTGTTAATTTTTTCCTTTTTATGGTATTTTTGGCAAACATGGCAACTCCACTTCCCCTTTCATGTATAGTGTGTACACAAAGCCAGTCTATCCTGTATGGTGTGTAACCAAAGTTGCTCTGCAGCTTGCTGTGTCACCTCTCACCCCCAACCTGCACATTGAACCTTAGTGACTATTATCCATCCCACTGTTGAAGTCCTCCCTGTCCACCCACAAGATGCCCAATTGCCTCTCATTCAAGCTCCTCATGTCTGAAACATGTTAGTTATGGATTACAGGTCTAACTAGCTAACCACATACTGTATAACCCATCAGGGTGATTTCTAGTGTGTGGAGATCATTGGAAAAATAAATGTTAAAGCAGAGTTCCACCCAAAAATTGAACTTCCGCTTTTTGGAACCCTCCCCCCCCCCCCCCCTCCGGTGACACATTTGGCACCTTTCAGGGGTGAGGGGGGTGCAGATATCCAAGACAGGTATTTCCACCCACTTCCGGGCATAGACTCCATTGACTCCCTAGCTTTTAAAAAAAATAAATAAAATAAATTTCGGGTGGACCTCCTTTTTAATTGACAAATTTTAAGAATAATCACATAAACGGTTTGTATTAAAGTGTATCCAATGCCAGCATTTTCCTTGGTTTTGGATGGAGTGTGAAATTATTAAAACAATTGGAAGAAAAGAAGATCCGGAAGCGTGCACAACATCCCGTTTTCTTTATTTGCAGCCAAACAAAGAAAAAAACAATGGATAGTTTATCTTGCCAAGGATTGTGTCCTGTGAAATAAGCAAAGTGAGCCGATTGCATGGAAAATGGTCATTGGCCGGATAAACGTAATTGTGTTTAGAATCGGTTTGCTGTAAATGTTCCTGAATCTTGCTTTCTTTGGATGGCTCTAATTCTACTGTACATCTCTGATGTGGGTCACTTTTGGGGGATTGGGGGCACTATGGAAGGAACTACAGGAGGCTGGGGAGGGGCACTGTGGGGGGCTGGTGGCTCTTAGGGGGCACTGTGGGGGGTTGAGGGGCACTGTGGCCCAATATGGGAAGCTAAGTGGCACTATGGGAACCAGGAGGAACTGTGGCAGGTTATGGGACCTACAGCTGGCCACGATCTTTTCCTGGCACACAGTTCTGCTAAATTAAGACTGGTGAATGATCTGACCATATTTTGGTTTTAATGCCAATTGTCAGAGTAGCATCTAATGATGTTTGAGATACAAAAATATAATCCAAGCTACTGTGTGTTTTATGGAGTGGAGAAAAAAAAAAAAGTATAATCTCCCTCAGAGGGATGTAATATACACCATAAATCAAATAATTTCATTGTGATTAATTTTTGCTTTAATCTACGAAGAGCTGAATATGAAATATGGGTTTTTCCCGAAGATTATTCCATTCGGGGGATCAAAAAACAAGTTAAAATATCACCCTCTGCAAAACTTTCAGGAAAACATACTGTATATATTTAAGACCTTCAGAAATTTGAGAAGTTTTCGGAAAGTATACATTGGCTATAGCAGGGCTCAAAATTTCAAGTTCTAAGCCACTAGCCAGGCCTTAAGAGTTACTTGCCACCGGTTGCCCAACCCCTCCCCTGCCCCACCCCTAAGTCCACCCCTCAACACGCCCTTGTAAATTATCTCATAAAATGACACGGTTAATATTTATTTTTGGAACGTAATTCTGCTTAAAACATTTTAACAACGTTAACAATATTAACATAAAGCATATCAGTACCCATCAGTGCAGCCTCACTGTGCCCGTGAATGCAGCCTCACTGTGCCCCTACAAAGGCAGCCATACACTGTGCCCCATCAAAGGCAGCCATACACTGCCCAATGAAATGCAGCATTTACAGTGCCCGTCATCACTCCAGACTCACCATTGCCTCACACACACACACCGGGCATCTTCCGCTGTGTGGTCACAGAGCTGGCTGGGTCTGTGACCGGCGACGCAGTGTAACAAGGTCCTGCCCCCCTAGACCGGCTCGTGTGATAGGCGGAACACTGATTCAATCTAGTATCACACGAGCCGGTCTAGGTGGGCGGACCTTGTTACACTGTGCGGCCGAACACAGAACCAGCTCCGTGACACACAACGGAAGATGCCTGCTGTGTGTGAGGAAGAGAAGGAGAGCGCTGCAGCCTCAGCTCAAAGCGGCACCAGGGCAGTCCAGCCCTGCCCGCTCTGTGTCCTCCCGCTGACAGTTTCCTGGCTGATCACTTCAGCCAGGAAACAGTCAGCCTGGTTCGTCCCTGCATCTCACCCTCCCCCTGCACTAAATTTCACTTGCAAAATGCGAGCAAGCGAGTGGAATTTTTGAGAGCTAAGCTATAGTATATATTTTATTTTCAAAAATAGGTATCTGCCTTGAGAGTGATTTAGAATCTAAAATTTCTATGGAAAACAGTTTACTGTGCGGAGAGCGCACTCCGAATTCAAACATCAAGCTCCCAAAGCATACTTGCGATCGGGAGCTTTTGATCATCATTATTATTATACAGGATTTATTAAGCGCCAACAGTTTGCGCTAGGGTTGTACCGATACTAGTATCGGTACCGATACCAAGCATTTCCCCGCGTACTTGTACTCGGGGAAATGCTCTGATGCTTCACCCGATACCTGCCCCCCCCCCCCCGGTGATCGGAGTTTGTAACTTCCCCCAAAGCCGCAGCGATCACCGCTAACTGTCCCTGTGTCCCCCCTCCGCGCTCCGTGTCCCCCTCAATGTCCTCCTTCACTCCCTCTGTCATGATGGAGAGCGGAGGAAGGAACCACTAAACCCGGCTCCTACCTTTTCCGAATGAACAGATCAGTGATAAAAAAAAATAAAAATAAAATTGATATTGTAAAAAATAATCTAAAAAAAACACACTGACACAATCCACCCCCCCCCCCCTAAAAAAAAAAAAAGAAAGAAGAAAGCACTGTTAAAAAAAAAAAAAAAAAAAAAAACATAACAAAAAAAATTGTCAAAAAATAAAAATACTGACACATGTGCCGCTGTCACATGACATGACATTAAAAAAAAGCATCGGTATCGGCGAGTATTTGAAAAAAAGTATCAGTACTTGTACTCGGTCTTAAAAAAGTGGTATCGGAACAACCCTAGTTTGCGCAGAGCCTAACAATATAAAGGGAGACACTACAGCAACAATACAAATTCAATACAAGAGGGTTAGAAGGGCCCTGCTCCTGGGAGTTTACAATCTAATAGGGAGGGACTGGTAGAACAAAAAAGGTAATAACTGTGAGGCATGAACTGATAGGACAGATCATGTGATTGCTGTGACAGGCAATCACATTAGTCACTTAATTGGAATGCCTGCCTCCGCCTACACCTCCTGGCATTTCGATCCACTTAAAAGGCCAGGAGGTGGCAGGGGGAAGACGTTAAGGAAAAGTCACAATAAGAAGTATCTTTTTAAAATTTTGAGCGCTGAGCCACCGTTTACAACGTTGCGTTTCTGATCGCACGACACACTGCACAGAAAACGATTGCTTTGCCGTGCGCTTCAGAAACAAGCATCGCGCTTGTATTGCCAATTAATGTGACTGGCAGTACAAGCATAGCAGGTGCACGCTTGGCGCATGTTCTGCCATGCAACAAACATGCTGCAAACACCCTAAAAAAAAAAAAAAAAAAAAAAAGGGCCACACTCCACTTAAAAAAAAAGTACAGGAGCTTCTATGGGGCCTTTGTCACACGTTGGGCAGCTCATTCAAATAAATAAGCTGTCCTATGCGCAATGCGAATTAGGGCCCCCGTTCACACCTCGCAATTTGGGATCGCAGGCAGAATCGCTTTGATTCTGCCCGCAATCCTAATTTGTGTGGCAACTGCAGCACCCCAAATGCGATTCTACAATGTGCGACGGGATCAGGCGGCAATCTGTACCTTTACAAACCGCATGAAGCTTGTCACCTCAAAAAAAGAGGCATGGGGCTTCTCTTTGGCCAACAAACACGCATAGGGGAGCCTATTCAATTGAATGGGCTGCCGTATGCAAAAACGCAGAATGGCGTAAATATTGCAATTTCAAAATCGTGTAGTGGGAACACTTTTTCTCGCTATGCAATAATGCGAACGGGGCCTTATATGTGGAAATCGCACAAACACAAAAAATAAATAAAAACGCAAGTTCCAGCTAAGTGCAGATGTGAATGGGGCCTAAAGAATAACTTCTATACAAATGTTAAAAAAATTTCTTTATAACCTTTCAGTTGATACATTGTATCCATTTCCTTCCATGGCAACACATGACTTATTATTCTTCAAATCATTTCTGCCAATAGGATTCTCTGATTATTTTGTTACCTCTCAGGGGAACGGCCCCCGGGGGACGCCGGAGTTTTGTCCGCCGCGATTCTCACACTCGAACAAAATTCCTGCACAGCTTTGTCCGGCCGGCCAATCGGGAGCCGCGCTACCCACGCTGCCTCCTGGCAACCTCTTGGCTGGTGGAGGTGTAATTTGATTAAAGCGAGCCTCTAATTTCCCCGGCTTTACTTCTGCATTAAATGCGGCTTAATAGAGCCCCAGCCATCCTCCATTGTCTGCGGGAAATTAAAGTGACACAAATACCCGTCGCTCCTTCTCCCGAGGTGATTAGCCCGTCAGCTCAGCTGAATGCCATCACAAGCCGGCGTCCTTCTATTCACCGGACTCGCCTTCCGCTGACAAAGTCCCCTTGAAGGACGGGCAGGGGAGAAGCTTGGGGTCCCGCCACCTTTAACCTATCATTCCCCCCCCCCCCCTCCCAACAATGGACGCCGCCTGACAAAATGTGCGCACCTTTGTGTCGAAGTTTTGATGTGCGGCCGTTCGGCTTCTTCTCCACGCCAAATACTTCCACGCTGCTGCAGCAGACGGTACGGATCCTACACAATGGGTAAGGCGCGGCAAAAAAAAAAAATATAGTGCGTCGCGCTTCACGCCAAACAATGCGTCCAATTAAAAAGAGGTAAAGAGTTTTGTTGAACTTTGTTCTATCCTGCCGCAAAAGGACAGATCTATAAAAGCCATTTAATTATGTCCATTGATACATTCGCCGATCGTCATCAGGCCATTCATTGCAACAGATTTCCCATATGATTATATGAGCATTTAAAAAAGGGCAACCGCACTTTCATGGGGGTAAAAACTAAAAAATAAAAAAAATGGCAAAAAAAAAAAAAAAAAAAAAAACTTTTCACCGATTTTTCAGACCCGGGCACCCCTTCCATCGACTCCCATGTTAAACGTCAGTCTAGTCATGGACATAGTGAGGCATGCAGATGGACACCCTAGGCTTATACTCGAGTCAATAAGTTTTCCCAGTTTTTTGTGGTAAAATTAGGTGCTTCGGCTTATATTTGGATCAGCTTATACTCGAGTATATACGGTATGGTTTTTTTTTTACCAGAGACCCTAGAGAATAAATTGGCGGTCATTGCAACTTTTTATCTTGCACAGTATTTGCGCAGCAATTTTTCAAATGCGTTTTTTTTGGGGGGAGTTTCATGCATAAAAATAAAAAAAAGTTGTTAGCCCAATTTTTTTTTGTATAATGTGAAAGATAGTGTTACGCCGAGTAAATAGATACCCAACATGTCACGCTTTAAAATTGCGCAAACCCGTGGAATGGCGCCAAACTTTGGTACTTAAAAACCGCTATAGGCGACGCTTTAATTTTTTTTTTTTTTTACAGGTTACATGTTTAGCGTTACAGAGGAGGTCTAGTGCTAGAATTGTTGCTTTAAAACACACGCGCCGATACCTCACATCTGTGATTTGAACGGCGTTTACATGTGGGCACGACTTGCATATGCGTTCGCTTCTGGGCGCGATCACATGGGGCGCTTACATTTTTTGATTTTATTGTTTATTTTACCTTTTATTTTTCTATTTTGACACTTTCTCTTTACATTTTTTTTGATCACTTTTATTCCTATTACAAGAAATGTAAACATCCCTTGTAATAGGAATAGGGCGTGACAGGTCCTCTTTATGACTCCAGGCTGGAAAGACCGAGATATATAATAAAAAAAAAAAAAAAAAAAAAAAAAAAGGAAGAAGAAGAATTAATAATATTATTAACAACAACAACAACAGCCAAATCCCCGACATGGTTTACATCCGCCGGCCCGGATGTGACGTCATAGCGTCACACCCGGGCCTCCGACGGTTATAGAGATGACTGGGGAGTATCTGGTCACCAGAAATCTCTATGATCAACTTCTGTCGGCGACCAATTCTTTCTCCCTCTCGCCGATCGTACGGGGCGAGCCCGTAGAAGCACCAGAGGGCGGCGGGAGGGGGCAGGGGTGTCCCCTCACATCACTTGTGTGAATGATCGAGCGGCTGACCTGCCACTATGATTGTTGCACAGAATCGCTGGCCGAAAAAGATAATATGATGCCTGCAGCTGCACCCATCATTCAGCTATCACCGCTCAAAGTCCGTGACGTCATTTAACATCCTTGGGCTGGAAGTGGTTAAAGTGGGAATAAAGTACACAGTGCCTTGAAAAAGTATTCATACCCCCTTAAAAATTTCCACATTTTATGTTACAGCCAAAAACGTAAATGTATTTTATTGGGATTTTATGTGATAGACCAACACAAAGTGGCACATAATTGTGAAGTGGAAGGAAAATTATAAATGGTTTTAAAAATAAATATGTGAAAAGTGTGGGGGGGGGCATTTGTATGGCGCCCCCCGTAGTCAATACTTTGTAGAGCCGGCTTTCACTGCAATTACAGCTGCAAGTCTTTTTGGGGGTGTCTCTACCAGCTTTGTACATCTAGAGAGGGACATTTCTGCCCATTCTTCTTTGTAAAATATCTCAAGCTCTGTCAGATTGGATGGAGAGCGTCTGTGAACAGCAATTTTCAAGTCTTGCCACAGATTCTCCATGTGATTTAGGTCTGGACTGTGACAGGGCCATTTGAACACATTAATTATGCTTTGATCTAAACCAGTGGTCTCCAAACTGTGGCCCTTTGCTTGCCTTTATCCGGCCCATTATTTCTGCCACTGACAATAGGGCACTATTCCTCCTGCTGACACCAACTATTTTCCCCCTAATACCAAAGATCGGGCATTGTTTACACCCACTTGGCACAGTCCGGCCCCCGTAAAGTCTGAAGGACAGTAAACTGGCCCTTTCTTTAGAAAGTTTGGAGACCCCTGATCTGAACCATTCCATTGTAGCTCTGGCTGTATGTACAAACTTTTGCTAATATGTGTCCCTCATTCCAAAAAGTTGGGAGGTGTGTTCAGATCATGGCTGGTGGGAGGGGCCAGCATCACAACCCCCCTGCCTCGGCACTCCCCTCATGAGCCCTCAGTCATGATGCAAGCAGTGGGTTGGCTCTTGGAAAAATGTGTGCAAATATCAAAATGCCTTGATGGGCAGAGGTCAGTCTGGAGGTTTTTAGGCAGGTTGTATTTGCATGGAGACCCCCCCCCCCCCCCCATGTGTGATGCTGAGCCTCCATGGTTAAAAAAATTCAATGAATGAAAGGGGCTAGGGAGGGATAAGCTAGTTGATGATGGACATCCTCCAGCCAGGAAATGGGGCGGGGCTCTATCGGACTTGCTGCAGCTTCTAATGCGCATTGTTAGAAGCTCACAGTGTGCAGTGAAATCAAAGTAAGACATTTCAGTCCAGGAGAGGAGAAGCTACAACTGTGCAAGACTGAAGGGGAGACCAGAGGTTGGATTTAATTGTCTATGTAGTCTTAGGGTTTGATCTTAGATAGACCTTTGGTCTCTTATCAGGCAATGTAGCCGATTCACACCCTTTGTTATCTCATACCTGCAGGACCAGCTGCTCTGCTTCCAACCAGAGAGGTGGCTGCACACAGCTGTCTTGATACTTGTTGGGGCCCCTTGCCAACCTACAGCCTGTACTGTTCAGGGGAGAACAGGAGTGATTGTTTAAAAAGTGTACTAAACCCAGGAGCCTGCAGTCACTATATGTGGTCTCCCAGAGTACGCAGAACATGGAGATGCAATTCTTTTAGTAAATAAACTGCTAAATACCTTTTCTCATCAGCATTATATAGCAGTTTTGTGACTTCTATTAGTGTCTGGTTAAAGCTTGTAGGAGGAGTTCATTCTACTCTGACTGTCCTATGAGGCTGCAGGACCCCTGACCCTCTGTCTGGACAGTGCCGATTGGCCCTGTGCACCCACCCAAGACAAAAAAACAAAACAAAAAAAAACACCTCTCTAGCAATACACACCAAACTGAGCATGTGCAGCCTGACTCCAAAGGCTCTGTCTTATCCAGACTTGTGCAGAGGGACAGTGCAAGGAGGAGAGGATCCGTGCATACAAGATCAAGCAGCCTTAAACAATGCAGAGAAACAGTATAACAAGCAAGTTTACTGCATGTACAGACTGATTTTACTGTTGTGGGTTTATTAACACAATGATACAGCCCTCAATGGTTCCTTCTACACACACACACACTTCATATACCTTCCTCTGCATTTGTATGGATACATTTAAGTATAGCTAAATCTAAAAAATAAAAAAGTTTTGTTTTTCAATGCACTTTAACTGAAGACAGAGGAACACTGCAGCTGCTACCTCTATATTCTGTCCTACAGAATATGGAACTGGTACAGTGTAATAATAAAACAATCTTGCAGAAGGCTGGGCTGTAGGGTGGGAGGCATGGAGCTGAAGCATAGAAAGAGAGGAAGGGCTGTGTGGGGCAGGAGGAAGAGGAAGGGCTGTGTGGGGCAGGAGGAAGAGGAAGGGCTGTGTGGGGCAGGAGGAAGAGGAAGGGCTGTGTGGGGCAGGAGGAAGAGGAAGGGCTGTGTGGGGCAGGAGGAAGAGGAAGGGCTGTGTGGGGCAGGAGGAAGAGGAAGGGCTGTGTGGGGCAGGAGGAAGAGGAAGGGCTGTGTGGGGCAGGAGGAAGAGGAAGGGCTGTGTGGGGCAGGAGGAAGAGGAAGGGCTGTGTGGGGCAGGAGGAAGAGGAAGGGCTGTGTGGGGCAGGAGGAAGAGGAAGGGCTGTGTGGGGCAGGAGGAAGAGGAAGGGCTGTGTGGGGCAGGAGGAAGAGGAAGGGCTGTGTGGGGCAGGAGGAAGAGGAAGGGCTGTGTGGGGCAGGAGGAAGAGGAAGGGCTGTGTGGGGCAGGAGGAAGAGGAAGGGCTGTGTGGGGCAGGAGGAAGAGGAAGGGCTGTGTGGGGCAGGAGGAAGAGGAAGGGCTGTGTGGGGCAGGAGGAAGAGGAAGGGCTGTGTGGGGCAGGAGGAAGAGGAAGGGCTGTGTGGGGCAGGAGGAAGAGGAAGGGCTGTGTGGGGCAGGAGGAAGAGGAAGGGCTGTGTGGGGCAGGAGGAAGAGGAAGGGCTGTGTGGGGCAGGAGGAAGAGGAAGGGCTGTGTGGGGCAGGAGGAAGAGGAAGGGCTGTGTGGGGCAGGAGGAAGAGGAAGGGCTGTAGGTAAGGAAGAGTAGGGTTGTAGTGTTGGATAGGTAGGTTTGTAGTGTTGGATAGGTAGGTTTGTAGTGTTGGATAGGTAGGTTTGTAGTGTTGGATAGGTAGGTTTGTAGTGTTGGATAGGTAGGTTTGTAGTGTTGGATAGGTAGGTTTGTAGTGTTGGATAGGTAGGTTTGTAGTGTTGGATAGGTAGGTTTGTAGTGTTGGATAGGTAGGTTTGTAGTGTTGGATAGGTAGGTTTGTAGTGTTGGATAGGTAGGTTTGTAGTGTTGGATAGGTAGGTTTGTAGTGTTGGATAGGTAGGTTTGTAGTGTTGGATAGGTAGGTTTGTAGTGTTGGATAGGTAGGTTTGTAGTGTTGGATAGGTAGGTTTGTAGTGTTGGATAGGTAGGTTTGTAGTGTTGGATAGGTAGGTTTGTAGTGTTGGATAGGTAGGTTTGTAGTGTTGGATAGGTAGGTTTGTAGTGTTGGATAGGTAGGTTTGTAGTGTTGGATAGGTAGGTTTGTAGTGTTGGATAGGTAGGTTTGTAGTGTTGGATAGGTAGGTTTGTAGTGTTGGATAGGTAGGTTTGTAGTGTTGGATAGGTAGGTTTGTAGTGCAAGAAGAGTAGGGCTGTAGAGTACAAGGGCTACAGATGTGGGATAAGAAGGGGAGGGTTGTAGAATCATGATGGCTGCTATCCCTGAATTCCTTCCCATTCTTCTTGGGAAGTATGGCCACCAGCCATTCTGTCCAGCTTTGAGTGACCCCTTTGGCCACGTGGAGAACTCCCCCCCCCCCCATGGAAAGTGTTCTGCATTGATACGTTGCGTGTAACAAAGCATCAAACACTCACACGTTTAACATTGCCGGGGGGCACCGCTCTCCACTCACCTCTCCAGATTTGGCTTTCGTGGTCCCCAGACAACAGAACCCCACGTCATGACCCTGGAAGGTTGCAGCGTAATCATCCAACTTCTCAAAATCCACCACCTCCTGGACCTGAAGAACGAGACGGGCATGAATACACAGCACACAATGGTGACAAATTAGACAGGATAGAATTGGGGGGGGGGGTGACTTTGTTTATTGTGGTCTGACACTAGTGGGAAGATTCATTAGTGGGGAAGGAAATCTAAAATCTTACAGTTGTCACCAAAACAGGAATAGAGGAAAAATCTTCTACAGGGGACACCAATTTCTCATGAAGAATTCCCTTCACTTTGGGGAGATTTCTTCCCACTTCCTGTTGTGTTTCAGGACAGGAGGTAAAAGGAAATCTTCCCAAACAGACAGAAAATAAAAATAGGACACAGACAGAAAAACACTGGCAGGGGTTTAACCATTTTGCTACCGCAATATAGCAGCCAGGAGTTTGTTGAAATTTTTCCCCCCAGGTGCCAAGTTTAAATTTGGATGGCTGTGTTGTGCCACCCCCTCTACCTTGACCCCCACCATGTGTCCCGGGCTTACCTGTCTCTCCTGAGTGCCAGTGCGGGGGTCAAGATAAAAAGCAGTGGAGAATCAATCAACATCTGTTTGCTAATCCCCCTTCGTAGTATGAACTTGGAAGTGCTCAGCTCTAACCACTTCCAGATTCAAAACTGTAAAACCCTGGCTGCTCTTGCAAAGGAAATGCCAATAAGACACACCTTGCACTCATCAGCTTCAACAGGGTAGGAAAAGTAGGGCTGTAGGGTACAAAGGAAGGGTGGGTCTGTAGGGTACAAAGGAAGGGTGGGTCTGTAGGGTACAAAGGAAGGGTGGGTCTGTAGGGTACAAAGGAAGGGTGGGTCTGTAGGGTACAAAGGAAGGGTGGGTCTGTAGGGTACAAAGGAAGGGTGGGTCTGTAGGGTACAAAGGAAGGGTGGGGCTGTAGGGTACAAAGGAAAGGTGGGGCTGTAGGGTAGAAAGGAAAGAGTGGGGCTGTAGGGTAGAAAGGAAGGGTGGGGCTGTAGGGTAGAAAGGAAGGGTGGGGCTGTAGGGTAGAAAGGAAAGGTGGGGCTGTAGGGTAGAAAGGAAGGGTGGGGCTGTAGGGTAGAAAGGGTGGGTGGGGCTGTAGGGTAGAAAGGGTGGGGCTGTAGGGTAGAAAGGGTGGGGCTGTAGGGTAGAAAGGGTGGGGCTGTAGGGTAGAAAGGGTGGGGCTGTAGGGTAGAAAGGGTGGGGCTGTAGGGTAGAAAGGGTGGGGCTGTAGGGTAGAAAGGGTGGGGCTGTAGGGTAGAAAAGGTAGGGCAGTAGAATACAGTAGGTAGAGTAGAACTGTAGCATAGGAAGAGAAGGGCTGTAGGGTAGCGTGGGTTGAGCTGTAGGGTAGCGTGGGTTGAGCTGTAGGGTAGCGTGGGTTGAGCTGTAGGGTAGCGTGGGTTGAGCTGTAGGGTAGCGTGGGTTGAGCTGTAGGGTAGCGTGGGAGGGGCAGAGTTGTAGGGTGGGAGGGGCAGAGTTGTAGGGTGGGGCTGTAGGGAGGGAAGGGTAGGGCGGGAAGGGCAGGGCAGCAAGGGTAGGGCTGTAGGCTAGGAAGAGCAGAGCTGTAGGGTAGGAAAGATTGGGCTATGGGGTAGAAAGAGTAAAATGGTAGGGTAGGACGAGTAGGGCTGTAGAGGTGCAAGGGTAGGGCTGAAGGGTAGAGCAGGGTAGAGCAGGGTAGGGCTGAAGGGTAGAGCAGGGTAGGGCTGAAGGGTAGAGCAGGGTAGGGCTGAAGGGTAGAGCAGGGTAGGGCTGAAGGGTAGAGCAGGGTAGGGCTGAAGGGTAGAGCAGGGTAGGGCTGAAGGGTAGAGCAGGGTAGGGCTGAAGGGTAGAGCAGGGTAGGGCTGAAGGGTAGAGCAGGGTAGGGCTGAAGGGTAGA
Organism: Rana muscosa; assembly: GCA_029206835.1. Classification (NCBI taxonomy): domain Eukaryota; kingdom Metazoa; phylum Chordata; class Amphibia; order Anura; family Ranidae; genus Rana; species Rana muscosa. Next base: position 201,299,882 of record CM055119.1, on the reverse strand, counting down.
GCAGGGTAGGGCTGAAGGGTAGAGCAGGGTAGGGCTGAAGGGTAGAGCAGGGTAGGGCT